>JASANG010001564.1:0-374009 GCA_030248215.1 Enoplolaimus lenunculus | reverse complement strand
GACTAGCACGATACGAGCACGAAAAGGGCATATAATTATCGGAAACGCATTACGTTTCATGCATCATCCATTGTTGGCCGAATCTTTACGGTCGTGTCGCACGAGGGGCGGGTTCATAAACGATCAAAAAGAAACGCTAAACAGGAATGTTCGTCATATAATTCGCTTCCCGCAAGCGGTTGCAAATTATTTACATCTTCATATTTGTGAACAATGGCAAAATGACCCGGATCGAATGGGAGAAAACAATTCAATTGAAGCTGCGCTCGCTAACCCGTTACAATACATATGCACCGACCACACGGTAATTCCAGCTAGATACTGAGGTAAGCCTTAGCAGGAGCTATAAGGCTTAAGGGGGGAGTAATGTTACGGAACAGAAAACAACAGAGTTTGATTGAAGGACAAAATAACTAAGACACCCAACAGGTCAAAAAAGTTAATTTCAAATTTAAAGTTACTCAAGAGATTCCGATAGATCTACACCTGTCGTCAGCCATTGACCAGCCCCGAAGGTACTGTGGCCTCCAACTAGATACAGTTAAAGCGACTACAGAGCGTTCGTCATACAGTTACCGTACCTAGCCGGGTCTGATTTCAGACCTGGGTTTACCCTCGCGGAGAATACCGTTCACTCTTGAGCAACATGGTTGGGGGGAACCCTCCCGACCTGAGTTCAATTAAACTCTGTCAAAAAACAATAATTAGAAATAAAACTTAAAAATAAAAGTTAAAAACAATAGTTAACCCAACTTGATGTAATAATCAAGTGCAAGTGATGAGCACTTGCACTTGAAATGTAAAAAAAAAACTTTTAGTAAAGTGTGATGTTCACACTTTACTTTTCCTTAAAATTTTGAAGGTCAAAAACGAAAGTGTTTTTGACAAAAATATCATAGAAAAATATCAAGCAACTTGGATGCAACGGATGCGCCCAAAATTGAAGTAGTGAGTTTTACTTGCATTAAAAAAAATTTTTTTTTGCCGTGAAAGGTGAGGCGGCAAATTTTGTAAATTTTGTAAATTTTGTAAATATTGCTTTAAAATTTTAATAGTATTTTGCGAATTAAAGTAAAGAGGAAGTTATGCTGACAAAAGCACAAAAAGTATAAATTGTGCTAAAATCGATGTAAACAAGGTCGTTAAGAACCGCATACCACAAAAATAAAGTTTAAATTTTATAAACTTACTAAAATTTTCTTAAGAATTGGCCAAATTAATTCTTTTGTTTTGGCGTAAACTGCCTAACAAAATTATCCAAGCGTAAAGTTTCGAAACAAAATTGCTTTAAAATTTTAAATATAGCACAAATTCATATTATTTAAAATTTTAGGCTACGATAATGAGCCCATTTTTCAACCAGAATCAAGGACAAAAAAGCCTATAAAAGGAGCTCGCCTGACGAAAAACAGCAGTTTTTGTGTCGAAGAACTGATTCGTTTAGTTGAATGAATTTTAACTTTTACTGTTTTTATTGTTTATGGTTGACTAAGACTTAGGTCGGTAACGGCCCGCAGTTTACTTTAACTACTCTTAGCAACTAGTATCTTGCTAACTGTAACTACTGATAATTATTATAGGCGTATATGGGCACTTTACTACTACAACTGTACTAATTATTTTAAGAACCATCCAGGAAATTTGAACAAAATTTGTAGTAAATTTTGGAAAATTAATCGTGATGTGGCTAATTTTTAATAATTTGCGGGCGCTATACTTAATTCTTGTTGTTGGATGTTAATTGAAAACTTTTTTTAATTAATTCTTTAATAAAAATACGTGCTGCTTGGTTGGAAACATAACATACCGATTTCAATACCGATACGGATGTATTGGTTCTACACTACTATGCAGCATAAAATCAGTTTTCACTAGAGCAAGTACTTATCAATTGTATTGATTTTCTATTTGAATTCAAACAATTTATATGAATTAAAATATATTAGCATTATAAATTGAGCGAGTTACCTAATAAATAAAAATGAAATTAGGAAAGTTCGACTTTTGTGATTGTGAAAATGTAATTTTTAATTTTCATGGAAATATAGCTAAACAGTTCTAAAACAATTATAACGTGAGTATATATGACTTTAAATTTGACTTTTTCGCACTGAAGGTAAATTTACATCAAATTTCTTCCTAAAGCTTAGTAACTAGAATGAAAAGTGCCCCGATGTGGCCATAGAAAACGATATGTTTCGGGTAGTAAGATTTTTAGTTCAATACCGCTAGTATTACAATTTCCATGCATGCGTATAAAGTTTTAAAACTAGATTAATTTGATGCCAATCAGCGTCCTCCCGAAACACGACACAACAATACTATAGAATTAATAAAAGTTAAATCATTGAGTTTGATTGACTGCGTAACGGAAACATATCCGCAACTTTTTCGGAGAAAAGTCACAATAGATAGTAAAGTGTCCCGACGAGGCTATAGAAAACGATAACACATCAAGTTTTGGAGCTGTATAAATTTTGTACCGTACAGTGCCTTCTCCATACTTGGCTAAACGGTACCCAGATTTTAAACTTTTAAAACATTAAAATATTTGAGTGAGTACGTAGCGAAACAATATTTGCAACTTTGCTGACGAAATCTGCGTTGTATTCCAATGACGGCCAATGTGAAGATCAGGGGCGGAACGTTTTTCTGCGGGACTAGAATAGAATAAGCTTAAGGTTCAGATTAATTTTTTGCTTGGCTTGGCTTAGGATTATGCTCATTCTTACGCTTAGGTTTAGGCTTAGGAATATGCTCATGCTAACGCTTATGCTTAGGCTTCGGATTAAAAATATGTTTATAATACTGATCCGCTCCTGTTCTTTACATTGAGCCACTTGACGAACAAACACGTTTTTAATATTGGGTCACCAGCATTTTACGCTTAATTTCTACTTATATACTCTTTTTAAAACCCAAAATTTTTCTGCATATATTCGAAACTTCAGTTTGCTAAGTGCAAGAAACTAATGTCACGAGTGTGTACTCAAATTTTTTACATCAACCATAATTCGTCATTTATATTCTAGTATTTATTTCTTGTTTTAATATTTCGAAACAGTGGATCACATGTCTATTTGGCCGCTGTCAGAGAAAGTTGCGGATATCTTTCCGTTACGCAGTCAATCAAACTCAATGATTTAACTTTTATTAATTCTATAGTATTGTTGTGTCGTGTTTCGGGAGGACGCTGATTGGCATCAAATTAATCCAGTTTTAAAACTTTATACGCATGCATGGAAATTGTAATACTATCTGTATTGAACTAAAAATCTTACTACCCGAAACATATCGTTTTCTATTGCCACATCGGGGCACTTTTCATTCTAGTATAATATATAAGTTCATTACTTTTGGAATATGCCGTTAAACTTGAGTATGCCGCTATGAACATAGGTAACATACTTTGAGTAATAAATCAGCTTAACTGAGCTTAATTTGGTCCACGAAACATTTACCCAACGTAATTAGCGGATTTAACGTTTATTGACTAATTAGTAATCTGGATTCAATCCTTTATTTACGGACTACATTTAGGGTGACAGTCTCCTATTGATTCAGACTCAAATCAGGGACACCGGACTTTGATAATCGCGCGGTGATGGTATACGAATTTTTGCTCAGAGAGTTGTAGTCTTTTATTTGACCAACATTATATCAGTCTCCGGTGAGTTGGGTCGGAAATCTCAAAAATTTTATATGACAGCTAGTAAAGCATGCAAGCAGAGGGTTGCTGGAATTATCGATTCGCCATCGGATTCGTAAGCGAACTGTCTGCCACTGCGTTGTGTAGCCCATCTATTCAACTGCATTAAACGAAGATTATACGTGACACACATGCTGCTGTCTAGCATGCAGCACAATGGCTGGGTTTCTGAAACCCTACTTAAGATTACTTGGTACTTAAGTACGTGCTAAGTAATAACTTAGCCATTTTGTCGTTTTTAAAATCGTACTTAAGTTAAGTAAATACTTGAACCGCTGACTAAATCTGATAGATTTTAAATTAACCGTTCAGTGATACAAAATTTGGTCCAACTGATATTGCAAACGCGTGGTGCCTCCTTAGTATAAATCAAAACTATTACTTTTTTGTTATGACAATAGCTCACATTTGGCGTTTACCTGTTTTGTTCGAAAAGTTAAGTATTTACTTAACTCAGCGACTTAAATAATTACTTAAGCATAGCTTAAGTAAATACTTAAATAAGAGTTTAGAATCCCACCCATTGTGTATTTTTCATCTTTTGCATATGCGCACGGACAAACCGGTCTCAAACGCTTGCATGCCTTAATTTCAATCTACGGCAATTCATCGCCTGACAATTTGTCGCCCTCCAGTATCGTAAAGCCTATCAATAAATCTAAGCATAATTCTAAGCGTAATCCTAAACCTAAACGTAAGCCAAAGCATAGTGATGGGCGACAAATTATGTCGAGTCGATAATATTTCAGATTACAAGTTGTCGGTCGACGAGTTATCGGGCGACGAATTGACGTGCTACACCTCAATTTTCACAAAGGTCTTTCTTTAATAACCATGCACCGTATTTTCAACAGCAGAATCATGCTCGACGCAGTACCATTTTAGGACCGACATGTGATTGATTTTACAACACCTACGAGCCCGGCCCGGTTTACCTCTGCCTATACGCCTGGACAAGGCCCGTGGTCATATGGGACACCAGGCCCGTACCCATAGGGGCAGCCCAAAAATTTTGCGCCCGCCACAGAACGTTTTGATTGCTATACTAGAGCTTCGTATACCCATCTGAAAAAGGGATCTTATAAACATGTTAGCCCTGGCTGATTATAAGTCAAGCTACAAACCGGAAAACAAATATTCATTTTGCATCTACGTACAACTTTCGTCTAAGGACCTTAAGGTAAACGCTTTTGTATGGGGAACTCATACCACGATTGAGGTTCAATCATGTTTTGTTTTACCGTTGCGGTTATCTATAACGATGTTTCTTGGGTAGACGGAGTAGGTATGGCATCGTTTCTTACACAGCAGCCAGCCAGTGGGTCCACTTGATGGCCAAATTCAAGAGGGGTATATATGCGCTGTATATGCTGGCCACAATCGCCTGCGTAGACGGTTATAATGGACGCTGTAATAGGCTTTAGATTTATCCAATCGCCTCGTGGCGAAGAATTTTTTTTCACTTGAAATTATACACTCCCGAAACGAAATCCTGGCTACGCGTCTGGTCCACTTCAAAGCTTTCAAAACAGTTGAATTGTTTAAGTGAACCATCATTGAGGAAAAAGTTCTCACGTTTTGCACGTTTTTTCTGCAGTACGCAAGACTGCTGGGTGCATGGTGCGATTGGTATTTGGGTGCTGACAAAACAGGCTCCAACATTGTTAGCGAGGGACTAGGGGGGGTTACTCCACTGCTGCGTTTGAATAAATTCGTAACCTAGAAGTTATTTTGTGTTGGTCATAGAAAATTTATATGACTTCAATGCTATTGGCCTGTCTGCTAAAGTAGGATTCCCGTAGAAAAATGTTTACTCCGGCCTTAAACAAGAACGAAATTGTTATGCTTTGATGCGATTTCCATCTTTTCTGTGAATGGTTGCATATGTCAAATTCATAGTGGCACATTTGGAGCGATACTTTGAAAATTTCGCAGATCCGCTTCGGACACAACTGTTTCTTTATGACGTTCCTTACCCTATGTTTTCGCCCAACAAAATGCAAAATGCACCCTTCGAGTTTGAAACTTGTTCTGGAGTTATCTTTCGGTTTTGCCAAGCTGATCCCAACCGCAGTTCAAAATATGCATGATTTTCAAATTGAATTCCCTCAAGTCCGAATATATTGCAGTGTGCAAAATTCGGTGGTTGCATTTTAAAGTGCAAGTGATGCAAGTGCAATTTTTCAAGTTGCAACTGTAAACACTAAACAGAGTGAACGTAAATTTAACCAGCACCCACCCAGGTAAACGTACCTGAAATATGTTTCGCTGAAAACATTCCTTATAAACAAAGACAACATTGTCAGCTAACAGGTGTTCACATATATCATGAAATTAAATACATATACATAGAATTGGCATAGAGCAGTGGCGGATCCAGGATCTCAAAATGGGGGGGGGCAAAATTTCACAGGTAATAAACTTACTTTTGACCCACACACAAACCACGAGCAATTGTCACAAAATTGCTATATAATTTTTGTCGAGATGCTGTTGGGGGGCCACGGCTGGGGTGGCCCCCCATGGATCCGCCAGTGGCATAGGGGAGGTAGAATCATAAGCGTAGTTAGTGTTTTATTTCGGGGGCTATACCGTGAGTTTTTTGGCATTTGAACGTACCGAATAGCAAAAATTTGTGGGCCTCGGGATCAAGCGAGTTATTCTAAAACCTGTAGCCGGTTTTTTCTTGCGTCTTAGGAATTCTTGTGAGCGATGTATCTCTGTTCCTCCATTTGTATACATCCCTGTGTATAATACTAGTTTAGGTTTGCTTTACATAGCAAAAAATAATGATGACAGGTTTGGCAAGCAATACCTTACTGGAACATGTTAGGGTTTTTGGCACATGGTTCGTTACGATTTTATGAAAACAATTATAAAATACGATATAAACAAAGTCGTAGGCTTTAGGATTTCGTTTATGCTTCGCGATTTGAAGTATTGTTTCGACTGACGGGCTTAAGCTTGATTTTAAGCAGTAAACTTATGCTTGAAATACGGCTTAGGTTAGGACTGATGTTCACGCTGAATGGTAAGCGTAGGGTTAGGCATAAATTTACGATTTTTATTGGGCTAACGCTTAAGTTTAATCTTAAGCATAGGTTTAGCATTGAAATTGCGCTTTGTGTTAGGCTGAGGCTTTGGCTTTCAGCTACACTTACATTTAAATGATATGATAAAGACTTTGTTCAGGTTAAGTGAATTTAAAGCGTGTAGAAATGGCTTCATTCGCTTATGTATGTTGGAAGGTTAAAAACTTAAATTTATGATGCTTGTCGGGTTAAGCTTACAGCATTAAAGCTAAGGATAATATTTACGTAGGTCTGTTTTAGTTTCAGAGGTGTCGCGTTTTCTGTTTGACAATAACAATAGAGATAGGCTAAGCTTTGAGATTAGTAAAATAGACTTAGATTTGAGATTAATATATATTTACATTTATGTTTAGTTTAACATTTTAAGCTATGGTTTAGGCTTAATGTTGCATTTAAATCAGCGAAGGAATTATATTGTAAAATGTTTGACACTTATATAAATTAGCTGTTTAAGTTCTGTGACTACTGCTAACTGGCGATGGGTGCTACAAAACACATTCGATATGTTTATAACTATGTAAATTTTGGCCAGTTACTTTTAAGGCCGCAACAGTAGATTAAGCGCATTCTTAGGCCTAAGCCTAAGCCTAAGTGTCGAAAAAGTGTAAACCTAAGCCTAAGCCTAAGTGTCGAAAAAAGTGTAAACCTAAGCCTAAGCCTAAGCCTAAGTGTCGAAAAAAGTGTAAACCTAAGCCTAAGCCTAAGCCTAAGCGTCAAAAAAGTGTAAACCTAAGCCTAAGCCTAAGCCTAAGTGTCGAAAAAGTGTAAACCTAAGCCTAAGCCTAAGCCTAAGTGTCAAAAAAGTGTAAACCTAAGCCTAAGCCTAAGTGTCGAAAAAGTGTAAACCTAAGCCTAAGCCTAAGCCTAAGTGTCGAAAAAAGTGTAAACCTAAGCCTAAGCCTAAGTGTCAAAAAAGTGTAAACCTAAGCCTAAGCCCAAGCCTAAGTGTCGAAAAAAGTGTAAACCTAAGCCAAAGCCTGAGCAAAAAATGTAATTGAAAATTTAAGCTTGTTCTTTTACTGACCCTCCAAAACGCGGGGACGGCCCTAAAAGTGACACGAGCCCAAATTTTTATATTAAAAAATCTAGTATGTTTTTATAGAACGTAGAAAAAATGTTGAAAAATATTAACACAATATTGTCTTAATTTACAAATGATACCGTGTTCACTGCCATTGATTTGTACAGTTTTGTTGTTGAGTTTGTTAACGATTTTGCGTATTCCAATTTTGACTTATGCAAGCAACGGTAAGCACTAAAGGAACGACGCCTTGTTGAAGAATGACAGGTGGGGGGCACTGCCGTATATGGTACCCCTCAAACTGGTGAGCTAGGTAATATTACTGATGTGCCACTCAGTCTGTGGGGTAAATTTTTTAAAACTCCAGTAGGTGTAAGCGTATTTTACTTTGATATGAGCAACTATAAATGCAACATGACCGTGAATGCGTTTAACCCTCAACGGCCCGGCAAAATTTTCACCTTAATCAGCCCAACGGTCTACATATGTAGACAACACAACTAGCGTTAGTTTTGGCTTATCTCAGGGTGCTCTCCTCCTTTAACTGGCTTGAGACAGTCAGAACTAGTGTTCTGGCGGAGTTCCACCCGCTCCCCGTCCAGCCTCCCACTGCGGGCGCGTTGTCCAGTTAAGCACAGTCGTTGCACGTTATATGGTGCGATTCATGTGGTCCTTGCACACTCGTTTTTCACATGACGAACAGCTCAATCTCGTAGATTTGCGACAACTTGTGACCTGACATTTGGTCGGTTTACCAGATGTAGAAGGTTCGTTTCGCTTTTGAGGCAGCCCGTAAGCCATAAATGAATCCTTTGATTTTGCGTAAATTTTTCAATACTGTAAGGTTTGGTCATATTGTCTTGCGCTTGTTGTTCGGCTACTTTTTTCATGAAAACATTGCGTGACTTTTGATATCCGTTCAGTTTCATGACAATGAATGCGTTGTGCAACGCAATATCAATCATATTGAAAAAGCAGACTAGAGGATAACGATTCGTTTTGCGTTTGCAGGTAAAATCATCAATGCAAGAGTCCATTACATCAACCCCGCCTTTTCCCAAATTATAATCCAAGATAACTGCTGGTTTTTTGTCCTCTCTGCTGGTGCAAACTTCGTTTTTCACATGAACTGAACTTAGTAATAGCACATTTTTATTTTTCTTTGGACAATAAGACGCCAACATTATGCGGTTATTGTGGTCCCATAAAAATCGGGTGCTATAGACCTCTTGTTCTTTTGTTGACTTTAGCACCGGAGGTACGCTGCGGCGATTTGCCATTATTGTGCCGGTGCACGTTAGCCCACTTTGTAATAGGTCCACAGCCAATTCATGGGATGTGAAATAGCGGTCCATGAAAATGTTTCGCTGAGTGTTACAGTATGGTTGAATAAGATCCATTACGATGCGTTTAGCAAGCCCTACGGCCCGTTCGCCTTCACGCCCTGTATAAATATTTCCTTTTAGGACATATCCATTCCGAGCATCGCAAAGCCAGAATATTTTTACGCCGTACTTAGCAGGTTTCGCCGGCATGTACGCTCGCCCCGGTGCATATCCTCTATACCCGTAGAGCTGTTCATCTACTGTAAGTGATTCGGACGGTATATAATGAAGACGTAAGTTGGACTGAAATAGGTCCCAAACATCTCGTATAGCAGCCATTTTGTCACTTTTTTGACGCTCCCGGCGAGTCAGTTTGTTGTCGAATGTTACATTTTCCAGCAACTGTTTCATTCTGTTTTTTGACAGCGCGCAGCGGTAAAAGGGCCTGCTGTCGTTTTTGGTGAATAGTGAAGCCACTGGAGACATGTTATCGCGATCTGCACCACCACAGATTAACACCCCAAACCAAGCTTTAAGCTCGCACATTGGTAGCGTTGAAAAATTGCGCGCCCGCAGTCGCCTACTAGTGAGTCGCTGAATTGTATGTAAAATGGGCTCGTTTATATAAAGATAAAATGCTTGTGACTCTGTTGTAGGGTTTACTGCAGTGCCTTCGCGAAAGCGAATTATATTTCTAGCTAACACACGGACAGGCGGTGTTGTAGAATGCCACTCAACACCCGTCGCTGACAAAAACACATTACTTCCACTAGAAGTCTCGTCCATTTCGCTCAACTCACTACTAGATGCGTCCGATTGTTTTTGTAATTCACCATCACTATCTTGCTCATAAATAGCAGCCTCTTCACTACTGCATTGACCTAACTCAACTGATTCTGAGTCGTCATTTGAACTATTGTCGTCCGGTTTGTCATATTCTGTCTCTGAATCACTTGGTTCTAATACACGTCGTACGACCTCAGTCAAAGATAATTTATGCAAACCTGACATTTCCCTGACTTTACCTCACCATACAAAACCGTGTGTAAGAACAAAACGTTCCAATTCTTGTCAAAACTCAAACTATGATCAAATCAACATCTGTCTACATATGTAGACGGTCGGGTTATATAGGTATATGACTCACTGTACAGCAAACTTTTGTTCCCACAATGCTATAAGTTTTTTATACTACTATAACAGAATAATTATCGATGGAAATTAAACAATAGATTCTTAACTATAGCACCTGCCGAACAATCAATTGTCGAACTGGTTATGTCTACATATGTAGACTGTCGGGCCATTGAGGGTTAAAACTGTTTCAAGTAGACAACTGTGTTTGAGTGTGAGAAATTTGAAAAAAAAAATTATTTAAATTTGTAGTTTAGGAAACTTAATTCAGACTCTGTAAATTTGCCTATTTTTCGAATACTTAATCTAAGTTTTTTTGACTGCAGGGACTATAATAATTTCAGCCTCCCCCCGCTAGTAATTTTTGTTCAATGTCTTATTTCGTGTTTACCTTAGTGTTAACATTTTAGAAGTCTCCGCTACCGGTTCAACGGTTGCCTTGGAAGAAAATCAACCGTACGACAGCGCTCCTTACCGATTGCAACAAGATTTACTGCAACATTATAGACGTCATGTTCGGCCTGTATATCTGCAATCGGATACCGTTGTTATTAATGTCACCGGATCCTTGTACCAAATTGTCTATATGGTAAGTGTCCAAGCTACTCTCATGCGGACACTATTTCAAGTGACAATGGCCAGTAAGACCGGCTGAAAGCGCCGGTTGCAGGAAAAATGTAGAGCTGGGTTTGTTATGAGAAGCTGCCGTGGCTACGGCAAACCCCCAGTTCTGGTCATCGGGTCTCTCATATCATCCACTGAAACCCGCGTGTATTGCACACAGTTTCTCTGTGGTTCACCGAGGGACCTATGCTACTTGTGTGATACTCTAAATTTTCTTGATGCTCCAGTTTAAATTTTCGAATCTACGACAATTCGTCACCCAACAACTTGTTACTCAACAGTATGCTAAAGGCTATGACAAAATCTAAGTATAATCCTAACCGTAATTCTAAGCCTAAATTTAAGCAATTATAATGATGAGCGTGCATCTGTCGAGTCGATGAAATTTCAGATTACAAGTTGTCGGTCGACGAATTGTATGAGCGGTGAATTGTGATACCATATTTTGTGTGTATATAATTGCCGCTAAATTTCTACAGAAACTAGGGTGGTAGGGATACGTAAGTTGACATTGGAAAAAATAGCTGTCGTCAGTTTTGAAATTTTAGTTGTAGGTTTAGGTGAGCTTAGGAAATTCTGCTATGATTTGAACGGATAAGTGACGTTTTTCCTTACAAGTATTATGTTGATATATAAATTATTGAAACAAATATTGCACATTTCAGGATCAAGTGAAGAATTTAATTAAGATTAGCGCATATTTTGAATTGGTAAGTTTTAAATATTATAAGTATTCTAATTTTTAGCGCAAAAATAACTCCAAGACCAAATAATTTGAATCCGAAACTTCAAAGCGTACTTAAATTTTGAAAGCACATTCCTAAGTATAACCTTGCATTATTGCTCAAGCTAATGACACAAGACAAGTATACGTTTAATTCAACGGATGACCATATAATAAACTATAAGCAATCAAAGGGCGGATCCAGAAATTAATTACGGGCGGCGGTGGGCTGGTAAAGGTTATGAAACGCAATTTTTACTCTATGATGTGCCAATTTTCTCAAGAAGAAAAATTGTCAGGTTGGAAGCCTACCATTTTTTGCCAAACCTCCACTTTCCTCTGGATCTGCTAGTGCCCAAAATAGTTTAGTGAAAAATTGCATGCCCTTGCTTAAAAGTTTTTTAAAAGTTTTTAGCTCTGCTCCAGGATGCTGTGATAGTTGCGGACCTGCTCTAATATTTCAGATAAGAATTGTGAGTTTTTTACTTATTTTATTTGTAAATTTTTCATATTTTAGACTTGGTATGATTTATTTCTACGCTGGAAACCAGACCATTACAGTAATGTTACGCAATTGTATATTCCATCCGAAATGATATGGATACCAGAGCTGTACTTGTATTACAGGTAAGTGTCACAGAATGAAATGTTGCTTATTTTATAGATTTCGACGCGCTGAGTTAAGCAGTGATATTTTTACTATTGCTATATTCCTGGTTCAAAAATTACGGCCCTTCGAACATTTTACTATATAAAACATGTTCAACTCTGCCTGTCAAATTTGTACAGCGCAAAAAATCAGGCAAAGCTTATATTTTACAAACACGTGAGTGAATGATAGAAACATCCTTTTCAAATCTATGCGTGTTCGCGCTATAATTATGTTTGCCATAACTTTGTAATCTGAACTGTTAGTCGTGCAACCATAAAATGGATACATTTTTTCTTTTAAGCGTTAAATTTGTTTCTTTCTTCTTAAAATTTTTTGATACATTCGCCATTTTTTCTGTAAAATTTTATGACGCTTGGTGAATATTTGCACACCTCAATTGTGTTTGCAGAAAAATAAAACAGTTTTGAAACTTTCATATTTCAATATCCGCTTTCTGTTTCCATTATTTTTTACTATCCATTTGCACCCTGGTTTGCAGCGTGGAAGAGGCCGGAGGCGGAACGTTAATCCAAAGCGGACTTGAAGCCGAAGTTCACAGCGATGGCCGGGTTCGATATTTCTTGCCGTTCACTGCAAATACCCTCTGTCCGATTAACGTTAAATATTTTCCGTTCGACGAACAAACGTGTAATTTAATTGTAAGCTTCTACTGCAGTTGAAGTGTTTAATCAACCTAAAACGCTGCGTATATATATGCAGCATTGAAGCTAGTTTTTGTTGCTTTTAATTTTATGTAAGCAAAGAATAGAACAATCTTAATAGTCGCAAGCACCGTAAAAATACTCGGCTAATTGCATTATTCTAAATGTTCATGTTACAAATATTGCACCCACTTTGGCTTTAGTTTGCTTTGACAATCCCGCATACAGGGGGTACCTACAAAACATTTTCAACTTGTATGCCGTTATTTCGAATAACTAACAATTGGGCAAAATTTTTGTAATGTTGACGAACCCAGCTTGTCTCGTCTGGCTACCGATCAATAATTGTTCACTTTCTCCAACAATAATGTTAATGTAATACAAAACAACTTTTCGCTCATACTTTTGTTTTATGTTCCTAAAACTGAAGTCGAGGCTTAAGGCTTTGGGTACACCTAAGCCTAAGAGTGGCGCTATAGTTCCCGTGCGGCGTCTACAATGCTGAGTCATGCTGCAATTCACTTACGTCGTTTGTGGTGCAATGCCGGACGGTGCTGAACGTGACAGACGGCGATGGGCGTTATTAAAAACTATCACTACACCCTAGGCCTAAACATCAGTTTTAGGGTGACGCGATACTTTTGACGACGTCGGACGCCGTCCGTCATCGTTCGGCACCATACCACAACGCACGTGTATTGCCACATAGGCCAGTATATCAATTTATAAATAACCGTTTCTTGACTTGCGACGCAGGACGACAAGTACAGCGTCACCCTTAGTATCAGCGTATTTTATTAACCCAGTCATTTTCGTTAAGCCGAAACTTGTTGTAGAAACCGGTGAAACAAAAGTGTACCTACTGAACGCGATGTTTTTATACATTTCAGTTCGGCGCGTGGTCACACACAAACCAATTCACTCAATTCATTGCAACCAACGCTCAAGTGAATTTGAACGATTTTTTCGACAACCAAGAATGGATCCTACGGTCATGCCGGCTTCAAAATCATTCGTTTGTCTACGAAACGTCCGTTGCTACCGCTGACGAGTACAGTACTGTTATGATTACGATTGTCATTGAACGTCAAGCGTTTTATTATGTTTTCAATTTAGTTTTACCCAGTGCCCTGATCACTGTTGTTGCGTTGATTGGATTTCATTTTCCGACATCGAGTCAAGGAGGTGTGTAAACTACTGGCACCAATTCTCAAATGTGCATAGCAAACTATCATCAGTTTAGTAATAGGTTTTCAAACTCGTTAACTATTGCAGTTGTTGAACTCAAAATTGGTACAGTAATAGAGCAAATCATATCGTAAAAATGTGCTCAATTTTGAGCTTCAGTATTCATTGGTTCGAAAGTTACAAGACCTATCACCAACTGGTGATAGGCGTTGTACGCATTTTAGAATACGGTCGCTTGTGTTTGTAATTTGTCAAACACATAATATTTTAGAGGTCAAGGTTTAAGCTTCTGATTTTTTTGCCTTTGACGTCTAACATAGACGGGATGTATACAGATTCGTATATTATTGTTAAATAACTGGTTTGGCACCATCCTGACTCATTTTCCCGAGCTCAAAATCAGAGTTATTCGACTGTGGCTTTATGAGTCCATTGCCTAATCGTAGAAAATTTGACACCGTTCGACTCAGCACGGTAAGTTGCGTGAAATGAATAGAATAGGACAAGAGAAGCTAAATGCAAAAAATTCAAAACTAAACAACGTCTGGTATCTTTTCAGGTCGTGGATCGAAATTTCGCCTTGGCATTATGACACTATTATCGATGGCGGTTCTTTTGTTGTCTGTTGTAACTGAAATGCCCAAATTTTCTTCCCACGCCATTGAAGGCCGACGCGGATCGTTTAGCTCCGTCCCTTTGATAGGCAAGTTTTATTGGCATCCATGATGAAGGCATATATATAAGATGAAATTCGTGTCTGGAAAATCTTTGCACATGGCAGTGGCGGAGTCTGCAAGGCTGCATTTAGGATTGACCGGACTGGCTTCGAAAACTATACCTCGGGCTCTTTAAATTGAAAATAGGTTCGTTTTGCACTCAATGAATGGTGTTAACCGAACTGCAACTTCTGTTATGCTAAGCGCTCATTAAAAAATCTTTAGGAAAGCGAGCAAGAACACAAACGCATATTTTTTGTACCCAACATTGTTTAATATCTTAAGTTTGGGTATTTTTCTTTCAACGCCAGGCCCTCTGGCTCCGGCCTACTTCAACCATGGGCCTAATTTTCGCTAAGAATGGCCCTAGTACGGGCCCGTAGCCAAAAAGGAGACAGGGGGGCTCAGCCTACCCTGGATGAATTCCGGCCTAGAAAATTTCCAACCTTATTTGCAAGTCAACGAAAACCCTTGTATGCCCCTCCCTTCTGAAAAAATTTATCCCCACTAACAACGTGGGTTGGCTACGGGCGCCTGGAATTCATTTCGCCATACCAGAGTAATATTAGTTTGACTATAGCAAGCGGAGCGAGTAAGAAAAACATTTTGTTCTTTAAAAACCCTAGGGCCGCTAACACGAGACACACTTCTTTATTGTGTTAAGTCCCTACTCAGGCAAACATTTAATACACGCATATGATGAGGATGGCAAGCAAAAATTCTTCAACAACGGCATGCAGACCAAGCGAGACTGAAACTTTTCTAGGAGTGGCTAATATTTTTCGAAGCGACTGAGTTCACTCTGCCCGTTCTTTGGCCATTCCCGACTCAAGGTATGTATATTTCAGGGATTTACTATTTCACTCTGCTAGCGTTGATCAGCCTTGGAACAGTGACAAGTTCGTGTTTTGTTGTCATCGAGCGGTATATTATAAAACATAACACGCCGCTGCCGTTTTGGCTCCACTGGCTCACATGGCATTCAGACGAGGGACGTGGAATGGGGACTAAAGCATCTTTGGGCACGTTGGAAAATCATGAAGCATGTGCTTTTCAGGTTTGTTTATTACAATGTTTGCATTGTCGCCTAAGCAATGTGTGTGTGTGCGGTATGCGCCTGACCGCCTCAGGATCAAAGTTCAGGTCTTTTCAAATATTTTCAGAGGAACCTGAACTCGTTAAAAAGAGGCTCAGAGCTTTAAGCTGCGTTAAATAATTCTTTTTCAAACGAATTTGGAGTTTGGCAACGCTCTTTTTTCAGCCGGGTACGAACGTGCAGTTTGCCGCCGTACGCCACCGGACGCAATAACGTATCGCGTACGGCGACGGACGCAGTTGCACGGCATAGAAAAGTGTTGCGAAAAATTATATGACCAAGAGAGATCATAGCTACAGGACGACCAGTAGAAACTGAGCCCCTTCTCTAAACATTGTGACTAAAATTCCGTTTGAGATCTTGCGAAATTGGTTCCCAGACTGTTTTACTATTATATATCGTGCGGCCTCCTCAATTGGGGGTTTGTGGATCTGCCACTGGAAATGTGTCGTTGGGTTGTGAGTCATAGATCAAAATATTGCTAATTTAAGCCAATCGCGATGGGTCATGTTTCAAAGGGGTTGATCCATATGGATTAAACTTCAATACAACCACTATATCTAACGCAATTCAACGCCAGACAAAAATTGTATATTTTATTTTGGTCGATAATTTCTTTGCGCTCAAGTTAACGGTTAATTGGTAAAATTGTTGCTGAAGCACATTTCAAAGTAGAAACCTGGGTCAGCAATCGCATAAATAATGGACTCAACGGCTAATGAGGAGCGGTGCACCATGCGACACATATCGTGATCCATTTGCACTTATGCTTTAAACCTTTTTGTGTTACATTTCAGACAGGATACAACCATACCAAACCTTGCCAACCGGGTTCAAACGCACATCAAACATCATATCAATCAGCAGGTCATACTACAACCGGCTACGATCCCGATACTGAAGATGCAAGTATGCAGTCACAAGTGCAATTAATTGCATCGTACAATAGCAATTCTGTTCGCACTCGACTGGTTAGAAAACCGATATTTGGGTCAAAATCACGGCTCACCTGTGTACCGGGTACAAAATCAAAGGCTCCGGTATATTCATCCCCCCACACCGGCCTGTCTGACCGTAGACCTTTAGCCAGTGACGCCATTGAGCTCAAACCTGTGGTGCCATGCGTTACCGCCCTCGATGGAGCGACGGCTAACATACAACTCGACCCAGCTTCAAATCATTTTACGCCCATGGCGGGTGACTCAACTGCTCGAGCTCAGAACAATTTTAAGTCGACAACTACTTCCAATAAGTTCCATGAGCCAAGGTCTAACTGTATTCAAGACAATTTCACGGCAATAAAACAACGATTTGGTTCTGGACATGACTTACACCAGCCGGATCATGTTACAAACAAGGAATGTAGCCCCCCAAATGAGGATATTGCTCAAAACGATCCACCGTTTGAAATATCAGGGGGTACTCAGCAAAATAATAGTGGTCTTACAACAACGATCGCTTATGCCTTGACAGATCTGCTCAATGCGATAGTACGACTTAAAGTTGAAATCCAATCCCAGTTAAATGAACGAAATTTAAATTGTCAATCGAGCAACGTTGAACTGTGGCAAGTGCTCATACTCCGACTTGAACTCGTTGCTATGTTTTTGTATTTGTTGACAATCGTACTGGTGTTGTGGTTGTTTTTAAATCCGCAATGGTACTGAATCACGTGACACAGATTTACTGGCGGATCCAAATGACCACTCGAGGCCTGAGCTTCCTCTGACCGGGACCAACACCAAAATTTTGTGTTAAGATTTAGCATTAAAATTGCGTTTTGTTTCTCGCGTGAGCGCTTTATTTCACTGTATTGCGCAGCAGTGTATATATCAGAAATTGTTGGATGCACCACTACGCGGATCCAGATGTGGCCGACGCGTAAATTTTTCGCCACGAGTCCGAGCTGCTTCTGAAAGCTTTAGCAATGAAAATTTTCGTTGGTGGATCTGACACACCGGAAGGTGTACGCTTACGAAATAGGTGCTGAGAAAATTTTTTCAGTATTTCCTTGGCCAAACTTTATATACTAGAGCACCGGTATGCTTTTGCCCAATTTGCGTTTATTAGGCTTAGGTTTAGGAAAAGGCTTGCCTATGCGTAAGCCTATGTCTAAGCCATCACCTAAGCCTGAGGCTTAACCTTAAATGTGGGGGAAAGTATACATGATCCACGACTGTAATCAATCGACTAAAATATATTTTAACGTTTACTTGGAACCCTAAACAGAAAATCTAAATCCCACTGCTTCAAAGATAGTCTAATTATCACTATTTTGATGCTTCTTTTTCATCTTAACTAAGATCACGTATTCCTTCCAGTCAAAACGGGTATGGTCCTTGCTAAGTCACTTTTGGTATCAATTGGTAGACATAAATATATTTTTATTAGCTTTTATATTTTCATATTTTTTCATTTTAGTAAAATTTGCTAAGTTCTTTAAAAACTAACATTCGTATTATTTTAGCAACAGGACGTCACCAATCTCAGTGTTTCGATACGTCACTAAAAACTTATCCAAAGTTTAAAGGGATCCTTCGTCGTTCATGGTACATTTTATATGCTTGTAAAGTTGAAATGTTTTGTTTTAAAATAAATTTTCTAATAAATTAGTAAGCTAAATATACTGAGACAGTCGCAATCACCAGTTGGCAATAGGGCTTGCAACTTTTCCGTTAGCTAACAGCGAACTGTAAATAACAGTACATTTAGTGCATTTCGGTAAGCGAAGGCCGCGTATGCTTAAGCTAGCGCAGTGATCTTGTGCTTTCTGGAATCAGATCAAAATGTGTTAAATTTCATAACTTTCCCATAAAGTTCTATGTTTATTCTCATTTAAGTGTCAACAAAAGAACAATTTGCAACAAATTAAACCGCACCACGTTGCAATAACAATAAATTCATGTCAGTCGAAATGATAAACAGCTCCCGTCTCTATGAGAGATATCTCCACCCATCACAGTTTGATCGCGTCGCAATCCGTAGGTCAACAAACTGTTTTTTAGTATTTTAAGTTTTAAAAACATTTAAAAATGACACCGCCAGTGTTTTAACGTTTTTAAAACGCAGTTCAAATTTAGCCAATGTATAGAACAAGGCCGTAACTGTAGTATACGCGTAATCCTAAGTTTAAGCCTAAGCCTAAGCGTAAAAATGAGCTTACATTTTAAAAAATGGCTAAGTAAAAAATTCGTCTAAAGTTTAGGCTAATTCTGTTGCATTCCTGCAGAAAAAGTTAAACATAACCGTAAATGACTAATCCGTTCTCTGAGTTGATTAATCAACTGTACGCCTAAGCGAAAAATTTGTCTAAAGCTTAACCTAATTCTGTTGCATTCCTGCAGAAAAATGTTCCACCCATGTGCCTGATCTTTATATGGGCCCAACACCCGAAAATAAATCAGCTCAGAGTGCCTTAAATATTTACCGCTAATAAGTTAAACATAACCGTAAATGACTGATCCGTTCTCTGAGTTGATTAATCAACTTACTCACTGCGATTCACAGTGTAGATTTGACCGTACCCGTTCAAAAATAAATTATTCACTACACTAGTTTGAAACAAGCTTTGCCCGGGATTCAAATTGTAGCATAAGTTGGCCAATGTATAGAACAGGGCAGTTACAGTAGTGTATGCATATTTTAAGCTTCAGCTTAAGCATAAGCGAATGGATTAGCCTATTCCTATTAAGCGTAAGTCTATGCTAAGTTTAGCCACAAGTGTAACAGCGATTATAATTTCGTTGGACCTCTTCTGTGAGCACTAGGATGTGCCGATACCGAAATTTTTGACAATTCGATACCGATATCGATTCTTATTTTGAAAATTTGTCGATGCCGAAATGATGCATATGCCGCTACCGATGTCGATTCCAACTTCAGTATACCATGCTTAAAGAACAGATAGGACACCACATTTCATTATGCGAAGGCTTAACACCGAAAAACCATAAACGATTGTAATTTTATAAGAAAGGTTCATTTCAATTAATTTTCACACACACAAACTCAAGAGAGACAACAGTTTACTGATCAGACAGACTAATATGTGCTAAGGAGTGAAATTGTTAACAGTTGAACCGACTGTTATGTGCAAAAGGTATCGGACAAAGAATCGGCATTTCTTGCCGTGCCGATGGATGCCAATACCGATATTTGCGAAAAGGAACGATTATTACCGATCCCAATGTCGATACTTACGAAAAGTGCCGATTATTACCGATAACTGCTGATGCCGATTAATCGGCACACGTCTAATGTGCGCAACATCGGGTTTAGAAACTTTGGAAAAATGCGTTTGGTGTCTAGCTCGCTATGGTCGCAAGTTGTTCTCACTATCATCTCTGATGTATATTGCGCGTCCGCTTTCATCCCGACAGAAATTGAATACAATATTTTATAGTACGGCACAACCTGTGGTACTCAATTTATTATTTGAAAATATTTAAATTGTCGCTGACTAGACTGTATGATAAGGTCCGTATTTGTGATTGATTGCATCGTTTACGAGAATATTGCATAACAGCATTGCTACATTTTTGTTTCAAATACTGGCCCTTGTAAACGATGCAGAAGGTTTTTTGTGGGACTAGAAAGAGTAAGCTTAGGGTTTAGACTACTTTTTTTGCTTGGCTTAGGCTTCGACTTAGGCTCAGGCTTAGGAATACGGTCATTCTTACGCTTTAGGCTTATGCTTAGGCTTTAGGCGTAGGCTGAGGAATAGGCTTATAATACTGTTCCGCCCCTGTTCTTTACATTGGCCCAAATACTTGTTGGCGTGTATTCTGAAATGAGGTACTCGAAAATTGTGGTATTTTCATTAACTGGTTAATATCTAATAATGTGTTTTTAATCCATTTGAATTCAACTTAAAATTTTTCAACTAGTTCCACTGTAAATTCCAGTGAGTAAATTTTAACACAGAATGAGTTGAACCCATTCAGAAGTCTGAGCTATGAATTAAATCTTTCAGAACTTAGAATTCTGACTTGATTGAATTTATTCTGAGTTAATTAATCAATTCAACCGAAATCAAATCAGCTCACAGTGAGTGAATATTTACTATTAACCCCCACGCACGGTTGTAGAAGGAAGACGTCTCCCAGCATAATATTTTTTGATGATAAAATTATTAATGTCTCTACCTCACAATTTTTTACTTTTGTGCCACAAAATTAGAGTCCGGGTTCAGGTTTGCACGTTCTGTGTTGCGCTTCCAACCTACTACATAAAGTTCTATATCCTTCACTTTACATCCTGTTTAATCCATATTTACTACTATCTTCAAACTAAGACACTATTATATACTCTCTAAGAGATTAAACTAAGTCGAGTTAAGGTTAAAAACTTATTGGTAAGTTGCGCTTAAACTCATTTGACAAATGACTTTTTAGCTTACAAGTCTTATTAAAATAGCCACAGTAAAATACAATTTTAAACAGTCAAACGTATCTGCAAAAGTGCAATACGTTTCTATCTATATAACAGCGTGCAATTTTTCCCAATTCGAAATATATCAGCCATCAACATGCGATATATGCTACACACATTTGAGAATACGGGCCCTAAATTTGGAACTGCTCATCGTTTCAGCTTATGAAAAACCAAAATTATTAATTTAAAACAGTTTAAAAATGAACAAATTATACTTGCCAGAGGTGTGGCTGATACAATTGATGTCAAGGACCTTTACATTTACCGTAATTATTCTTTCCACAAACGCTTCCATTAACACGAAAGTTGATTTTAATTTGCTCATAAATTTGTCGTTTTTATCTTGATTTTTTGGGTGATGGCTAAACCAAACCCTGCCGATTAAAAATAACATTTTGTTTCAAGGTTTTTTTCAAACGTTTCACTGCAAATTTTGTAATTTTGTAAATATTTTGGCAATTAACCCTACTTATTACTTAAGATATAGAAATATTGTCTTTATGCGAGTGCTACAGTATGGCATTTTTTCAGAATGTTAAAAAATAATTATTTATCTTAAATTGAACACAATTTGTTTTAAAACCAATATATATATATATATATATATATATATATATATATATATATATATATATATATATATATATATATATATATATAATAATAAATATATATTTAGTCTTTTTGGTGAGAAAATACCATTTTGTTACAAGAATGCACGAAACTTCAAATATTGTCGTTTGGTCAAACACTGACACTAAAGCTATGACACCGAAAACAGCGTTAAAAGTATTGGAATCTCTATCTGCTGAACTTAACATCTTAAAAGTCCAAAGTTCGGTTCTTGTTAGCTTAACTAAAAAGTTTTAATAAACGTGCAGCGTGGCGTGTTGGTAGAGCATTCGCTTAAATATCTAAACGTTGTAGTTTGCAACGGGAGGTAAAATATCGGAACCGAAGAACAACAAAATTTGCCGCAGCCCAAGATTAAGCCAGAAGTGAAAGAAAATTAGGATGTTCTTGTTAACAAAATGTTTAGTTTGCTAATGTTAATAGCAAATGTGTGTCAATGTTGTAAAAACCAGTGATTAATAGTTATAGTGAAAACTCACCTGGCCATGAAATATTTGTAAAACAACAAAGATTGCAGCATCGGAATTGCTGGAACCTACAGCACAAATTCTACTTTAGCCATAAGTCGATTTTCTGATGAACAGGGTGTAAATGGATAGCAAAAATAACGGAACCGGATACCGGATATCGAAGTGCAAAAGTTTTCAAAGATGTTTCTAAGCAAATATTCACCGGAATTTCTAAAGTTTTATAGAAAACATGACGGCTTTATTGAAATTTGCAAGCTTTTGAATGAATTTCGTAACTTTTTTTTCATTTCGAACAATTACAACATACCTGCAATGAAAAACTGCGATATATATACGTGATTTATAACTAATTTTGAGCGTAAAAATAGCACAATTGTTGTTATTTGTATTACAGAAAGGGACACTAATTTTTAACCGGAAACGAATATCCGATTACACTCTACTGCCAGAGGCGGAGCGAGAGGCAGACTTTTAGTTGTACCGTTGTAGGCAGTGAGTTTGAACACTCCCCATTTATGCTTTCTCCACTGATTAATAAAAAAAGGTTTAATATTCCCTTTATATTCTTCCTAGACTGACAAAGAACGACTCATTTATAACAAGACTGCATTACAATCTCATAAATATAACATGAATGATAACTAATATGTAATTTAGTAGAAATAGTTGAGATGGCATCCGGTCTAAATTTTAGACAAATGAACTCTAAGCGACTCCCATTTTATAGTTCATAGGCAGGTGAGAATTTTTAAGGCGAGTCTAAACGAAATATATTCGAAATTTTATCGCAATATACGGCCGGAATCACCACCGTTGTACAATATTGTTGCAAGTGCAATCTGCAGTTTTACCACATATCACAAGAATATGTATAAGAAATGCATTGCAGTTAACGAACTGTACATTTGATAGCGATTATTAGATAGGTTGGGTCTCGTATATTTCTCCCACAGTTTGTGGTATGTGTTGTATAACTATTAAACCAGAGGCCGGTAGAGTTCGAAAGTATATACATCTCCTGCATTAGAATTGGCTTTATCTCTGGCCAACTTTGGCCCATGTAAAGATCAGGGGCAGATAGTTTTTCTGTGGGTCTAGAATAGAGCAAACTTAACCTTTAGATTAATTTTTTGCTTGGCTTATGCTTAGGTTTAGGCTTAGGCTTAGGAATATGGTCATTCTTATACTTAGGCTTACGCTTACGCTTAGGAATATGCTTGTAATACTGTTCCGCCCCTGTTCTTTACAGGCTTAGGAATATGCTTGTAATACTGTTCCGCCCCTGTTCTTTACAGGCTTAGGAATATGCTTGTAATACTGTTCCGCCCCTGTTCTTTACAGGCTTAGGAATATGCTTGTAATACTGTTCCGCCCCTGTTCTTTACAGGCTTAAGAATATGCTTGTAATACTGTTCCGCCCCTGTTCTTTACAGGCTTAAGAATATGCTTGTAATACTGTTCCGCCCCTGTTCTTGACATTGGCCGCAACTTTTCAGCCAAGTAGCTGCTCACGTTCGATTGTTTCAAATCGTATTTATTTTTAACTGGCGATTTGGACTCAGTTCAGAATCGAACTCTAAAATTTTGTATCTGTTACTTAGTTTTGTTTATTAAATGTTCGTTGTGGCAATCATATTTGCTTCCCGCATTATATGAGTCATTTTCCATGATACTCTTTAAAACAGGTTCAACTTGGTAGAATTTTCTAAAATTGTAAAATGTAACGTTAGTTGTGTTACACATCATACCGAAATTGCCTCAAAGTTTCCATTCTAAAAGCCCTAGCGCTAAACCCACGGCACGTAGCCACGGGGGGCTCAGCTCCTCAGGAAAAATTTTGCCCCCCCTAAAAATTTTTTCAAACTTGCTTTAAAGTCATTGAAAACCTTTCAATGTTTGTCCTGACAAATTTTTAGCCTCGTATAGCAAAGTGAGCTGGCTACGGGTTTGTCAACCCAAAGCCTAGGCGGAAGTCTAACCCTGCCGACATTGCGTGTAACCTGTTATCCTCGAGGGCGGAATGTGTTTTTATCACCCACACCGTTGTGCGTTCATCATATTTTTTTTAAATTTTCAACTCAATAAAATTTCACAAAAAGTTAAACTTTTCAAATTGACTCAAAATTAAATTTGTTATATTGTTGTCAAACGCCTACAGCCATCACAATATCACAGTACAGCACCCATTTTCTAAAATTTGTCCGTTACCGAATCCGACTGTACAGCAGTGATAACAACGCATAACGGAGGCAGGGGGGCGCAGAGTGAAGCAAAAAGATGTAGGAGGGGTGAGGCAATGGTGTAGCTGCGACTTAATTCCGGTACTGGATAACTTGATCTAAAAAGTTTCAGACAGCGAGTGTAGTTAGTGGGCAAACCTTTTACGGCAACAGAATCTACTAAAACACGACAATGCCTGCTGGCTCCATAAATTTCTGAACATATATCTCTTATCCCCGTTACTCAGTACGCCCCTAACAGGCGGGGGGGAATGTTTGACAATGAACACGTATTGTGCACATGTTTTATCGAGTATCTCTACTACAATTGACTCACGTACTTGAGTTCACAGCATTGTTATGAGTATATTATCATGAAGTTAATGTATTGTTTGACTTGAGTTGCGAGTTGCTTTTGCTTCGGATTCTCAGCCACCCTTTCCCCTGCGAAACTCTCAAGGTTAAAGGAGTTTTGTTCTAATACATACCGAGTAACAAAATACAGACATGACTTTATTGTTATTCTTTGCTTAGAGCAATTTCTCACCACCGGGGCAAATCTCTATCTGATGGTCTAAGCTGTAACAAGAATGTGTGGGAGTAAAACCATTATTGTACTGTTGAAGACATACGCGCACGATTAGGCTCGTGATAGTCAGATCACCACCATGCTGAGGTGGGCTGCAAATTTTTTGGCAGTTGAATACAACAGTTTTCGTTGACTTACAAGCAAGGTTGAAAATTTTATTAGAAACCGAAAATTTTCAAGACGAGCTGAGATCCCCTCCTGGCTACGGGCCAGAGCCAAGATTTAATTTATTGAAGATGTAACCTTATGTACAGTTTTTAGCGAAAGAACGTTGCGAGCGAGAAAATTTTATTCCACCTACATATAGGATACAGCAAGTATTCCAAATAAAGTATAACTAGTCAGGCGGCTTTGCGCAATGCGCAAATGTTAACGAACAAACAGCAATCTGTATGCAAATTTTCTTTTCACAGAACAATCACTTTTCTGTTCCAAAAAAATATTGTAAACAATGTAATGCTGGAATGTTGCCCAAAATACGTATATGGGTCATTCCAGCTTTAATATATAGAAATCAACGTATTTAACACACATTCTCAAGTTAAAGGTACAACATAACCAGAACCAAGTCGGTCGGCCTTTAAAAGTACCGTTTTTCTTGTCTTTCTAGAAATTTCGAGAGTGAAGAAATTCAGTATATATATTTTTCCCTTATATATGCCCCTCCTGTATAGATTACAAGGCGAGCTGTTACAACCCAGCCCCTATCAAAATTGGACCAGTTCTAGTTTTTCATACATTGACAGAGCGTTCGGATAAAAACCAGTATTAACTGATATATACATGCAGTTTTTTACTTACGCAAATTGACCCCTACGCTTATTTTAAAATTATTCTAAATTTTAACAACGATTAATTTTTTTTACAACACTCGCATGTTTCTAGTTTTGAAGTCCATAAACCTGTCATCTGGATTATACCATTGACTTTTTTAAAACAAATTTTCAAACAAACGGGCTCATAGCCAAGAGGGCGCCAGGCGCGCTCCACCACACCTGGAATAATTTTAGCCCCACCTAGAAAATTTTTAACCTTGCTTGTAAAGTCAACGAAAATCCTTGTATGCCAGTGCTGAAAATTTTTTGTCACCCCCGTAGGAAGGCGAGCTGGCTTCGGGCCTGCAAACAAGCAATTTGCAGCAGCACAAAGTTAGCCGAAGGGCGGTGTTCGTCTCCCCGCCCCCTGTGGATCCGCTAGTGAACAAGAATTCACAGTATTTCTAAGATCTTGTATTCATTAGTTCGTGTTTAATATGTACTACCAAGAAATGAAAATATATACAATATTTTTAAATTTAACTTAACTGAGAATATACGAAAGGACTATTATAAATTTGAACCTAAGCTTTTAGGGTGATCGTAGATTTTGCCTAAACAAAAATTCAAATTACCCGAGACAACTCAACTCGTCCGTTGATTGAATCCAGTTTCTCAGATACCACATTAAAATTCAAACTATTGTTACATATCGATGTCCTTGTGGACGCTTGTCGTGTATCATTTGGAGTCTCCTATAAACGCGTCTTTTAGTTCATCGCCCCGCTGTCCAGGTGTTTCGCTGTTTCGTTCTTTTCTTTCTTTCTGTTTCTCTGTCTTTTGTACAGCTCTGTTCTTCCCTCATATTCCAGGGTCGTAATCCTTTGTATATTGTGGTTACTGGAAAGGCTTTTTTAAATATACACTACAGGAAATGCCTATATTTCCGTAAAACCATTAAAGCTCTGAGTAACAAAGTGTTTTCAATGAAAAATCGGGGGTCTTAAAATTTCCTGCCAACCCCCCCCCCCCCGCCCTACATGGAATTACGGTACTGTAAAATTGCATCGGGGGTCGCTCGCTTTCTATTGTACTCTTCTCTTTGTCTCTCAATTCAAAGAAGCCAAAGCACAGTTGGATATCAACTGAACGGCGCCGTAGTTGTTGCATTTGAATTGAAATGAATGGACAAATTTTTGGCCGTGTTGTATTGAATTGAAATTGTTTTTGTGGCTTTGAACAAGGTTCCACCGCGAAAATTGTTACAAATGTGAGACAAAATCGAGCCTCACCTCCAGCTATTGGTATAGCAAAACGGGGAAAGATTAATCGGACGCTTCGCTCTCGCTCTCCGGTGTTGATTTGAAGAACTAAGCGTTAACTGAGTATTATGGAGTAAATTTGTCATAAAATATCAGAAAGTTGTCAAATTTTCATTGGTTGCCGAAGTTTTTTTATTAAATTTTTATCACTGATTTTTACTACCAGTATCGAATATGGATAAGTTATTTATCCTAAAACCAACTTTATACCTTGGTATTATTGTCAAATTATCACATATAATTTCTTTCAATTAAACAATATTAAGTATTTGAGATGTTTTACGCTCACTCATTTTCGAAGCGTAGTACCGCACTCCAAGTTGAGATGAAACAGTTCGTGGACCTCAGACCCATCGACTAATATTTGGGCGCCGGCCGCCTGTAGCCAGCTGACCTTTGCTAGTACTGGCTACAAATTTATCAGGACAGGCATACGATGATTTTCGCTGACTTGCAAGCAATGTTGAAAATTTTCTAGGAGGAACAAAATATTTTCAAAGGGGCTGAGCCACCACTTGGCTACGAGCCCGTTTGGGAATCGTAGACAAGAGCGCATAAGATATTTCGGACAAGAACGAGGGGTGAAATATAAAGCGCAAGATTGTAATCGGATTTTCAATACGCTCACACTTCATTTTATCATCAATAAAATATCAAACAATAACAATTGCCGTTGTTAATATATTGAGTGTATGACCTGAAGGGAAAGGCTTTTGTTCAACGACAAAGTCACTCGATATTGTAACTGTATTAAAACACAATAAGTATAATACTTAAGCATGCACTTATAGATATTTTAAATTCAAACTTGAATCGAATATGATGAATTCAATGAGAATTTATCTCTCATGGTTGACAAGGTGAAAACATTGTTGCTATTTTCAGATATATTTGTGAGGTTCGGCTTTTATGCGGCAACATTGTCCAGCACTTATACATTTGTTTTGATGCCGTTTTTATAAGTGTTTTTCGTACATTTCACCCTGCGCTTTTCGAAACATTTATATTTTTTGGACAACTCTAGGCTTAAGATTACGTTTATTGTAACGCCGCCTTGGCTCATATTTTTAAACAGGTATAGCACCGATCACCAGTTAGCGGTAGGTTGTCAAACAGACGAACGTCTCTAATTGCGTATCTCATAGTTTGTACACAAGTACAGCATCGGGAAAGAAGGGAAACGGAATAAAGACGGAGGTAAGAGCGTTGTTACAAAGAATTTGCAAATTTTTTTTTTCAAATGGTAACAAATGAAAAATTATGATTAAAACCTACTACCAACTGATGATAAAAGACAAGACAAGAAGTTTATTTGGACCGAAAACACGACAAAATATGCATTTAGTATAAATAGTACAAACACAGATAAATGCTGCACGCATTTGAGAATATCGCTCTTATGTCTAGTCCGAGGCTTTCTATTATGTTTAAGCTTGTGGGGATGTTATATCTTGTCTTACATGCCATTTGGAAACTAATATTTCAATCGTTTTTTCCTAACCGTACTCTACAAATTCAAATCGAGCACAAAGCCACTCAAATAAGGCACCAGTTTGTCGCCGACCCAATGGTTCATACCGACTGCTACATTCTTTTGTTTCAGTCTTTTATTCAAAATTTCATCTCCTAAATTGACTCTTAGTTTGAAAATTTCAAACTTGTCGTTTTGTCTTAGAAATTGGTTACATTATAGTCAACGAGCGATTTGTGTTCAATATTAATTAGCAACAAAATTTAATAAATTATTATATAAAAGGTTCGAAATGGGGGTAAATGTACAATCAGTTATTTGCAAGCGTCACAGGGGCAGCCCTCGAAATTTTAGGCAGCGTAGCATAAATAAAGAGCTTCAACAAATAGGGTCAAAAATTTACTTTCGACGGGCGACAATTGCTCGCAAAAACAGAACTTGGAAAATAAACACAACAGGCTGAAAAATTCGGGTACGGGTCTGAACTGGGAATATTTGAACAGGAATCAGACGCGCAAATTATTGCAGCGAAAACTTGCAGCTGTGTTTACATGTGACAAGTTTCGTCCAAAATTCGATTTCAAAACTTGCAGCTCAAAGTTCTCACTAGAAAATCTTGCACATGTGATTTAGGGTAGCGCTAAATTGAAGTGTAGCTAATGCCGTAAACGCTAATTGCTAACAGCGACCACCCAACTGAAATAGATATACCGGACGAAAATTCAATTCGCCCACGGTTGATCAAGCGCATTAAAGGGATTGCTTGGGGGAACTAATGTGCTTATTTATGATAGAAAAATTCAGTACTCGTAGGTGGATTGGTTTGACCCCGTGAACTATTTTCTTGTTCATGACTTAAAATGTCTTATTTGGGCTAGATCTTTTTTATAATGGTACATTGCTTTTGAGCAAATTTTCTTATTACGAGCGTTAGCAATTCGAGTGTATAAAATTAACGCACTTTGCACTTGTGCAAGGTTTGTAGCTGCGACTTGCGTCCTTAAAATTTCAACAGCTGAAAGTTTCAGCTGTAACTTTTATACGTGCCAACTTTATTCTGAAACCATTTCACAAAATTATGAGGTAAAAGTTGCTGCTTCATGTCTTTGCTGTAAAAACTTGCATTATGAATTAGGCTGGTGGCAAATTTTGCTACCGAGATGAGATGCCCTTTCCAACTGGACTAAACAAATTGTCTAGTTTCAAGTTTATATATTTTATTTGAATTTCTACTTTTTCAATTTTAATACTAAATTCAAAATGTTATTTCAACCAGAAATAATTTAAGTAATTTAAATCCGTGAATGCAGGGCGTGGAAGAAATCCGAAACCGCGTGGGAATTTATGGAATAAAAGATGTTGCAAGACCTTGGATCGATTTAATTGGGTGATTGATACAAGTTCGTGTTCAGGACCCTAATTTTCGCACGGCTAATCGCTTAAGTATCGAAATATGTCAGGGTGTGACCGGATATCCGTCTCTGGGAAAATCGACATCCTGCTCCTGTATTTTAACGTGCCGGATATTATTTTTAAAAACTTCAAAAAATTAATAGCATCATTCGAATTTATGCGAAGTACCATCCAACTGATTGACTCAGTTTTACGTAATTTTTCTGTCACACATGCAATGCAAATGTTTGCATGTGACCGTGTACTTTCAAAATTTTATCGGGTTACAATAATCTGGAAAACTAGATACAGATCGAGTGTTATTGTAGGGGCGTAACAGAATATGTCTCAGCATATTTCAATCATTCCTAAGGCTAAGCCTAAATATTAGCGTAAAAATTGGTCTACTACTAAGTCTAAACTTAAAGTGAAAAGTAATAGTTTCAATCCAAGCAAGGATTGGGCGGAGACCGGTCAGGAATAGTCTCGGTCTCGGTCAACTTTTGATCGGCACCGAAAGTTTAAAATTGTCAAAATAAATTATTTCTAATGCTTTTTTCGTAGTTTTTTGTGTTTATTCATAGTTATTGGTGTGACTTCTGAATATCTACTAATAATCGCGTAACTATGAAAATTCATAGATTCATAGCGAAATTTTTTATTCATCAAGCATTACTTGCTTCAACAATATTAACTTCTGCTTTTACGGGTCTATCAGCATTTGCTAAATTTTCGACTTCTAGTGTAGGTTCTAAACTACAGAGATCAATAAACCGAGACCTGCCAAATACCGAGACTAAGACCAAGACTCCCATCCCGGATCTTTCCCACCTCTGATCTACTGAAACCTTGATGCCCATAAAACAAGCATGAGCCAAGCGAATATTGCAACCGAAGGCAACGCTACAAAAACATAGAATAGTATAATAGGCTCGTTGTTAAATGTGTTAAAAATGCATCGATGTGAGATGTTAAACTTTGTCACGTAAACACTTTTCGTAAGCAACATTCTGATATCCCAATGCACGGCTGGAGGAAAACAGAATATGCGATAACCATTTAAGAATACAGTCCCCGATCCCGCATTTTGGTGATACTTGTTGCTCGCACAATTTATTTCTCGTACTCAACTCGAACTGAGCATGGAAATAAGACACATTTTTTTCAACTCTCAACTTTATAATACCGTAAACTCAATTGTGTGTGTGTGTTTAAAAATGCTTTTTAATCATAATTTTTCATTTGTTACCATTTGAAAAAAAATTTGCAAATTCTTTGTAACAACGCTCTTACCTCCGTCTTTATTCCGTTTCCCTTCTTTCCCGACACTGGCTCATTCTAGGGGGCACCCATGCTTAGTCCCGTAACAGTGAACAAAAAAAATTAAAATTTTTCATCGTGATTAAGCACTAAAATTACGATTTGTTTCTCATTCGCTTTGCTAGCGACCTTCTGTCACTATTATTTCGTTCGCGCACCCCATGATTAATGCCTGGATCCGCCAGTGTTTTCGCGAATGCATCTCATAGTCGTTCCAGCATCCCCTCTGTGATCTAGAGACATGAGCTTCTTTTCTATAGTTATTCTGATAAGAAGATATGTGAATTTTTCTCCGTTGTGTTATTTTTGTTACTGGACTCGCCGTGCGGTGTCCTCAATTTTCTACGTTTCCACAGTCATAAGTATAAAAAAACATAAGTCCGTAATTGTGCAGAACAAGGGGGGTTTGAAAGTGTAATCTCAAAAAATTTTTTTCATTCAATTACTTTTTCGGAAATAGGGTTATTAGGTTTTGTGAATCTGTAACCACATCTTGCAGTAGTTATTTTAAACGCTTATCAGGTTTTCCCAGCGTTTTTACAATTATCTTCTAAGATTCACGTAGTGATGGTTCCGGAAATTTCAGACACGGGACACTCGATATATAATGGTAAAAAATCTCGCAATCGAAGCAAGCGTGCAGCCAAGCGTAATTTTAGTACTAAATTTTAATAGAAAATTTAGGTTTTCATAAAAGTTAAACAGCCAGGAATGCTTCCCTTAATCCACCAGTGGATTAAGTGTATATACATGAGAATATTTTGTTTTGAAATTTTATGATAAATTTAAACTGAGTTAATTTGTTCTTTTTTTCGAACGAAGAAAACAGCTGCGATGTTCGAAACGCGGTTGGAAAGCCTGTTTTTGTACAAATGTTTTATCGCTTTTGAGTGTTCTATTCAAGTATATGATATCATCTATCATTGAACAATGTAATTCTAAAGATTAGTGATAGGAAGATTAAACGATCTTGCTAAATAAACCTGTTTAATCTATAACGTTATTGGTGTGTCTTAATAACGAAAAAATGCGGTATTTTTTCTTAGTATTTAAGAGAATTCAAATGCAATATCAGCTATGATTCGCTATCTCAAAAGCTAAATTTAACCGGCGAATATTTTTTAAACATGTAATACATCTGAGAATATAAGTTTTTTCAATTTGCCTTTTTCCACTATTAATTTGAACTGATTCGTTGCTTTTTACTGCTGAATATTAATTTAAACTGATATTATAAAAAATTTCAATGACTTAACTTTTTTTAGATGAATAGCGATTTTGCTGACTCCAAAGTTGCTCATTTTCATTATGAAATTAATAGTTACACGAAACTAATTGTAGCTCAAAAATTTTAGTCCGGGCATTGGTTTTGGTTCAAAAACGTTTCCTCAAAGTTTTTTTAGCCAATGTTCACCTTTTTTCGTCGCTCCTCAAACGTTGGTAAGGGCCCAATTTTTGGGGCGACGTTAGCCGTGCAACCCGGCTGTAAGTTCCATTATAGGGTACACGTTTGTTATACACCTCTAAAAACACTCATCGAATCATGTTGTTTATTATGGCTTTAAGTATATATTTATCAATAATAAAATAAATAATAATTACAAAAATGTATATAATTTGAGTAAAAAATGTGAGAATTTTTTATACAAAAAAGTGAATGAAATACCAATTTGAACGTCGCCGCACCATTTTATCGCTGCAAGCTGCAATTTTGACGCCTTTAGAAGTTGCATCTGATGGCATACACAACTACATTCCTCGTCCCTAATGTGCGATATTGCACTTTTTACTCCCGTCAAATCTTCCCCTGTCCCTCAACACACACATATATACATATATTATATATATTATATTATATACTTATATATATGTATATATCTATACTTATGTTCACAGAATAAATAGTGTTTGTATCATTTTTTATTTGTTTGAATTTTGGCAACATTATAATCAAATCAAGCAAAAAAATTTCTTATGTATTTTTAACTTTCGGATCAACAAAAACACGGACGAGAGGATTGACTTGCATTCCGGATTAGCGACTTGAACTTAAGAATTAAAGCGGATGGAGTCTTGTATACGGTTGCCCAAAATTTAAATATTTGTCTGAATCGTTTATGAAACAGAATCTTAAATTTCACACTTTTCAGAGAGAAAAATTTCAGGAGTTCTGAAAATTTTCAAAAATAAGTCTAAAATTCAAGATATATGTCTGGAGTCTGTATTAATAACATATTAATTGCCATAAATTTCCTTGTTTGTTGGCGTCGGGGCGGGCCGTCTGGCCGGCGCGCCTGCGCGTGCGTGTGGGTGGGGGAGGCGGGGGGGGGGCGTTCGTGGCTGGGCGCAAAGTTGGGCATGCTGCTGTGTGTTCCACCTTGCTCACAATAAGACAATAAATCCGAAGAGTTTTCTCAACGTTTGGGAAAGCAATTTGCACACTCCTGCATACAACCAGCCCGACGAACGCAATCAGTATTCCCCAAAAATCGTATAATGGTTTTGATGGCTTGTTATCCGTTGTAACATATCGCCAGTTTTCGCTGTGTGAGAGGTTCCCTTTTGCTGAAAGGCCTGGGCCTTCTGGCCCCCTCTTTAATCCGGCGCCGAAGTACATATTAAACCATTCGGCTCAAGTACTGGTTTTTTTAATTATACTTCGACTGTTCCCCCTACATTAGAAATAATCATCTCCGTAACTCTAATTTCAACTTTTTTTATTCAGTTAGGATTTACATTTGAAGTTGCCGCATTTAGCGGCGGATCCAGTTATTTGTGGAGGTGGAACACGACCGATAGCAACAAAAAGTACGGCATCAACTTGGATCGACCAGTGGCCGCATTTATACTGAACTTATCCGTGTGAAAAGGCCTCAAATTTAACAGACTGAGTTGTTCGGTTTTACACCCCCCCCCCCAAAAAAAAATAACCTCAAATCCGCCGCATGACGGGCGGGGGTTGCATTTGAATTTCCACGAGTCAAATTTATTAAAAAATTTATCTGTCCCAAGCCGTATTTACTGTATAAAAACTGTGAAAAAAAGTGTAATTCTTTGCTGGATCGATTTAAAATTGTAACATTTATGTCACAAACTGGCGTTGTTGTTATTATTAGATAAAAAAAGTCACTGTCGCAGGAACAAGTGTTTATTAATTTTTTGGCCCAAACTCACGTATTACAGCGTTAAACATTTCTGGGCCGGCCACGGGCGTAAGCGAAATTCGGATAGCGCAATATTATTGTCATGCGTTCGTCGCTGCAAAGTGTCACACAATAAGCGTAACGTTATTTTAAATTCAAGAAAGACTGCAAAAAACCCTGTTTCAGAGATATCAGGTAAAGTAAACCAGCTCGATTGTGCAACCATATGCTATTTCGAAATAAAGTCGTGGACGCTCAAATTCGCCTAATTTTTGTTTATTTGTCTTCTATGTGGGCTTTATTATCTTCAGAAGTCTTGCGAAGATTTCGTTTCGAGCATATATTATATATGGCAATAAAACAATTTTTTAAGCCAGTAGGAATGCCTGATGCAATTTTATATAGACACCTCTGTATGACAGCTGTTTTAAGAACATTAAAGTACGTGTTTAACTACATTCCAGGGGGCTCTTGTATATAGGTACATTCCACCAAACAGGCTTACGTTCAGCTTTAACCTTTAGTTCACGAAACGACTTATTTAAGACTAAGCCTTTGCCTGAGCAAGCCAGTGCCGAAGCGTGACGCTTAGCGTAAGCCTAACAGTGGCGGTTACAACGGGATGTATCTTCCACCGGCCCTGCTACGCTGTAAATTTTGATACCCGAATGGTTGGAATGAAGCTCAAGATAAGTTATCTCACAAATGGGTAAGGAATGTGACGAGGTTAATACACCAAACTTCAAAAAAATTTTATAACCTTCGGCGCTATCGGTCATTTTTCCAATATCAACCATAGGTGGTTTGGTTAACGGTTCCCTGACCGAAATGAATATTATTTATTCAAAATACAGTTTCTTGAATAATATTACAATCTCCTTGTTGGTACAGTAGTCGTTATTCAAATATCTATTGTGATTCTGTGTCTTCCTACAATGAACAAGGAGTTTTTGCAATAACAAATCAAATTTAAGCCGGCTGAGAGTCACAGCAAATCACCGTTTTATACTCATTTAACAGATTAATCAATAGAATCAGTTCTTAGGAATAGAATCAGTTCTTAGGTTTTATTTTTAAGCACATGTAACAATTGTAGAACAAGACTACTGAGCGCGTGGTCCAATCGAATTCGAGAATCCGATTCACAGCCAACCAGATTATAGGAGTTACCGAATTTTGAACTAATCAAATTTGAGCAAGCTATTTGCAACCAATGAAAACGGTGGCGATCGTTTAGTCTAAATCACAACTAGCCAATCAAATTGCAGACGTTTTCACAGTCAGAACTCAGCAACCAATCAGGGTCTGTAAACTTTTGTTATTATACTTGCAGTAGCCAATCAAATTCAAGTATATTTTATTGTACTTTTAACTGGAGTGGGTGATAGGACGCTGTAGTGCTTGATAATAGTGATTTGAGTGTACATTTGTTTGTATTTAAAGTACTATTTGAAACTGCAGTTACTTACATATTTAAATATATACACTATTGTATATATTAGTATATATTTTAGGGCGTTATAATCGCAAGTGCTGTAGGGATAAATTCGGAGGGTGGTGGTTGAGAGTTACGGGGGTAAAAAACTACATATTCGCATGCAGTCTGCGTATAAGAAAATTTTTTTCTCAAACGGGTAAACGACCTTTACCTGCCTGTCGTGTGTGTATATACGCATGGTATTTGTTTGTTATTGTTTTTTATTTCTATTATCAGAAAGCAATTGAGCGAATCTATGCAATTTTTATATGAATGCGATGCGCAGTTTTGTTTAAGAATTACTAAAATTCATTGAAGTTTTGTTGATCCAACTGTGATTTCAAGCTAACGTTTTGAGATTTTAAATTTGGGACAGGCCTTTGTAAGCTACGAAAATGGACTAGGGCTGATTTGACGTGAACACTAAAAGCGTTAAACTTACGCCTAAAGGCCTAAGACTTTTCTGATGCTGTTCTTGACTTGGGCTGGTTTTTTTCGGGTACTCTATTTTAATTGCTTTGTTAGTCTCTTTGTGACGAGCGTAGCCAAGATTTCAACTCGGGATCGTATTAATTGTGTGAAAGTGTTTTGCGAGCGAGAATATTTGTTGGCAAATAATCTGAAGCTTGGCAAATCTGGTCAAATCACACAGGTCTTCCAATGCCTATATTTATTGGACACTGTTCAGGCATATGCTTTTTGATACGAGTGCCGGCACTCTGCTACTTTGAGGGGCTGATTGTTGTGAATCACTTCGAGCGCCGGCCCTCTGCTGCTTCCAGGGCTTGCTACGAGTCACTTGACGAATTCAAGGGCGTTTTAAAAGACATACTGTATGGAATTGTTATAAATTTATAAAAGCATTGTTTTAGCCAATGAATACGCTATAATTACGAGCCTGTACTCAATTAGATTTTTGCAGTACTATATCTATCTATATATATTTATATATCTATCTATATATATATTTATATATCTATTTATATATATGTATATGTATATATAAATTTTGCAACCATCTCAGAGCGCAAACTTGGTTTCCAAAGACAAGTGTGCAATCCTGAAACCAAGAAACAGTGATGGAAGATGCACCAGCTTGCCTTGACTTTGCATAATTTTCGGCTATTTTACTCTTTAAATGCTGAAAACGTGTTTAGTAGTTTCGAAAGATTATGCAATTTGGGTAACGCAATTTTTCGTATTTGTGTTAAAGGTGCATCGATCAGTCGCTTTTATAATTTTAAGTCGATTCTCAAAATTTTGCCAAGATTTCTCAAACACGACACTTTTTAGCTGACACGTTACATCTACTGATTATTGCAAAGTTAGCAAAGCCAAATTTGGTTGACCTCCGACTGCACCCGGTACACTGTGGTTTGTAGCCGACAGACAAACATTTATCAGGCCCTAAACTTGCGAGCTGCCTCAAACTTCGCTCAAAAAATTACAAAAATTCATATTTACAAATATGTTTAGTTTGGTCTTATTTTCTCTAGATAAGTATATATTGTTTTTCTATTCAAGACTACTGTAAAATTTAAGCGAAAAAATACCAAATAAAATAATTTTTTGACAACATATTTTTTGAGCTTCTGCATCACTCGTTTTGCTTTTTACCACCACAAAGCCTCAGGGGAGATTGCAAGCAAAACGAGCGGTGGCTGAGTTGAGCTGTTCTCAACAACGCATGGGCTCTGCAACATTAATGTATGTCTTAAAATAAGATAGACAAAAAATTATTTTGTTTTGCCTCAAAATAAATAATTCTTTTATCTGTTTTATATTTTCGGACAAAAGACAGTAGTGGATCCAGAAAGGTTTTTTTACATGGATGGGGGCTGTGCGATATATTTAGTAGTGAACAATGCTTGTTGGCGAAGCAAACGAGAAGCCCAACGCAATTTTAGTGCTCAATTTGGATACTAAATAATTAGCTTTTGATCGCTTTTAAAAGGTAACGGTTTAGATGACCACCCTTGGATCTGCTATATAATGGGACAAGACGTAAGAAGTAAAAAAATGGTAAATTTTGAGTAAAAATCGACTAGAGGTTTGTTTGCAAAAACCACGACAAGGGTGAAAATTTTTATAAAACTTTGAACTGAAATATAACAGTTAACATTGCCCGAAGACTTAAATATTATATATTACATATATTTCTACATATATAAATATCATATATATTTATATGTATACACTAATGGTTTGACAGATAATTTTGTGTCTGGCAAATGTGACAAAAGGATTTTTACCAGGTTGTCATGTTGTACGGTTAGCTTTTAAGTATGAGACCATAAGACACACGGAACAGCGGTATTTAAGATGTCAATGAAATCACCTAGAAACTATACGGATGTCTCTAACATTCTAACTAAGACCAACTGAAACTTAAGCTTGAAGTTGAAATTTAATAAGTGGCTTCTCATTCGCTGTGCTCGTGAAGTTTTTTTAAATTACTTTGACGACTTTGTTTGATTTTTATGCCTATCGAAGATTGAAGTTCTGCTCCAGACGCGCTCCAAAGTAAAGCTACGCTAGTGTTTCGGTTCATGAGTTAGATGCGGAGCCTTTATTTGGTCTTAATATGGCAATGCCCTTAGCGGACAAAAAATAACTCGGGTTCAGGTTGGTGGGGGGAAGCAATTGGTTATGTTTTCTGCAAATCGCTGCAGTTACTTGAATATTGTAAATTAATGCTTCGAACTGTATATATTGCTATTGCATTTATAGCATACATGTAATGTTGGTTTAAAATTAGCAAATCAAGCATAGCAAACACATTATTGGCCAATTATATAATTAACTGCTACATACGTATTAATAGATATTTGTTGGCTGCATTTCGGTTACATAACGCGTTATTTTGATTGGTTGAGGCACCGAAAAAACCTTACAATTGGATTAGCGAATCGTTTACGGCTGTTTACATTGCCGTTACCTGCCGGAAATCAATTCAAATGGGGCAGGAGATGGGGTGACAGACCTGATCCCCCTGTTGGAGTCAACGAAACCTTTTTGATTATATATATAGATATATATATATATATTGTTATGTATAATGTAATAGTAGGAAGTAGAGTCAAAGTTAACAAATTCGGCTAATTCGATTTCAGTGCAATGTTACGAAAAATTAAATATAAAATTTGTTGATTAAATTTTACACCAGGGAGAGTCAATTTAACACATTTATTGTTACAAAATTTGACACAAATTGTTTTATAACGTTTTTTTTAGTTTGTTTTTCGCTAGTAAACCTGCCGCCATTCTGTTCTTAATGTTCTGAATTTCCTCAGGGGTGGACCGGCCAAGCTATCTGGTATACCAGGAATATGTCCGACAGGCGGATTTAAATTTGAGTCACTCAGCAAAATGAAACAAACCTTGTTTATGTAATTGTTTTTCTAAATAAGCCGTGATGGACCGGTTTATATCAAAATGCAAAGGCCGATATCTACAGTCGTTCCAGACTTTGATTCACTTAGATGCCTAAGTGATGGTCGGTGCTGATAATAAATTTCTTATAGAGCGCCACAGTTTCAACAATCACAAACAGCAAACGCCGTTCTATACGTAAACAGTCTCTGCATTTTGAACCGGGCCCGAGCAAAAACTACGGCCTTTTTTCTGCTGTAAGCCTTGGTCCATTTAAGTATTTTTATTTTTTTCAGTTTGCGTATATATTTATATATGTAGATTAATACAACGAATACATGCATTTTTTGACGTTTAATTTTTTTAATATATAAATAATTATATGCTTTTGTTTTAGGTTGCGGTTGAAGGCCAACCACCTTACCGCAGAGGTTGAAACTAGCGTTTTTCCCTACTGACGCACATTTTATCAGGATGGCAACAAGGTTGATAGATGTACGTGTGGCACTGAAACTGTGGGGGTTTATCCAAAATTTCTGAACTATTTGCCTTTAATCCATTTTTGGTATAAATCCCTATTCACTAAACCTAAAGGCGAATGCCCCGGGCAAAAAAATTTTATCAACGGCTCCACAGTAATTACTTGTATTCGGATACGCTTATAGGCTTATCAAATCTCAACCTGTTGATTATCGATTGTGGCAAACCAGAGAAAAAACCGACTTATCTTTAAGTTTTGTTAGCCAGATACCGTAAGCTTAGGCTTAGGTATTGCCTGAAATTTAGAACGCACCTAACTGATGATGGCGAGTCAAACATATCACCATTATTTATGATTGCTTTAACGAAAGATTTTTCACGGACACAACGTAAGGTGACGCCAAGACATATTCGGTCGGAGATGCCTACTTATTGAATCGTTGTTAAAGACTTACCAATTTATAAGCACCAGCTTTGACATCGTTTCTCCGAACCCGGCTCCGATCAATGTTTTATTTTTCGATAGCTTTTACTGCGGTTTACAATCTCCTCACACACTAGCAAATTTCATAAAATAAAACCACTAAACAACTGAAATATAGATTTCCGCGCTACCATGGTACCAGTCAAACGTACCCTGTGACCCTAAAAATATACAGCGTCAACTCTTATATTGGGCGCCTTAGTATATAGACCGGAAATATTTTGAATATAAATCTTTTAAACTTGATTCATTCTTTCTTGTCTTATTCTATGTGTCTCGTTTGCCTAAAAATATACATACCCCCACCGTTTCAAGTATTATGTCATGTCACGACATTTAAAGTAAGACTCGAATTTCAGGGCTCACAAGCTCGATAGTAGCAAAGCTAATCTATCATTCTAGACTCAATAAAAATATTCTTTCACCTTTAGTAACCGCAAGAGTCGAGAGCCATAGTGCTAGACTTTCAATTCGTATGAGGGTATGACCGTTAAGTAAAAGTTTTTTTGTTGCAAGCCAGCGCAGCAATCGACAAAATTATTGCTGACCTTCAAGATTAAGACTAAATCATGTTAAAAGTACTTTATTGGCTCAAATAATTTCCGACGATGATATTGGTTCCCTTTACGACCCCTGTATGTTCTGAATACTTGAAATGTCGACGGGCATATCTTAAGATGAAACTTGTCACGTTTCTCGCCAACAAGCCCGTGTGCTCTACATTATCGGATTTTAAGGTTCAAGTCTTGTACCCGGTTTGGATTACGGTACTTTGACTAAGAGCCGGGGCTTCTAACGGGTTATGTATAAGGTCTTTTATGAAAATGGCCTCTGCATGTCTTATAACAGTTATTTTTGTTTACAGGTTTAACCAAAAAGCGTTTTTAGTTGCGGATATAAAGCAGGTTGAAAAACGAGTTGATTTTGTAAGATACCTGGGTTCTTTAGGTTCTATTACACAATGTACTTATGCCAACGTAGTCAGGTTTTCAATAAAACGACTCTGGAGAATGTTGTGGTTTTCTGGTCATCCTCAAAAGCCCTTATTCACACATGCAAGTTTTTGTAGCAAACACTTTGGCACAGCAAGTGTGCAGTTGCAAGGTTTCGTCAAACGCTTTGCAAAACTTGTGATTGCAAGTTGCAGCTGCAAGTTCGCAGAGTAAAAACATAATTCTGTGAATCTGAGTGAAGAATTATGTTAAACCAATTCGTAATTGTAATCCCTATTCCATGAGGAATGGTAATTATCACCTTATACAACGTTAGGTAAAATAACTAAAGTCTTGTTGTGTGCGCTCAAAATGCATATATAAACCAGAAAAAATTACAACATATATACTGCTGGCATTCTCAATGCATTTAAAGAATTTTCTACGATGTGTTTGTAAATATCGAGTTGTGGTTCGGGCAGGGTTTTGGGCTAAAACCGTGGAGTATAAAACTGGTTCGGGCAGGGTTTTGGGCTAAAACCTTGGAGTATAAAAATTAAAAACCGTTTTAAACGAAATTATGTTAGGGTTTAGGCTAAACACTTCCAGGCTCGGAGTTTAACCTAAAGGTAATTAATATCACGGCATCATAAATTCAAAACTGATGAGCAGATAAAGCTGTATTTTGCTCAAATATAAGTGTCAATTTTAAATCCGTTAGCAAAACGCACCAATACTTCGAACATAAATTGTTGTCAGAAACATACAATATTTAGAAAACTTTTAAGAATCAAACGTTATATTGTTTCGCTAAACTTGCGCATCGATAATTGTGTCCTTTATAGCGATTGACCATGGGTATAGTAGAAATCAGCAAACAGCGCCGTAACTAAGAATTGTTAGTAGACGGAGCAACAGACTAACATAACATTGTTTAAACCGCTGTAAAAAATTTCTAACGAATGGATAAAGATTATACGTTACACTGTTATGAGTTTTAAGGGCATATGGGTTTCCCATAGTCAGCAAGAGCTTCTGCAAGTTCCAGAATACGGCAGTTTTTGAAAGCGATCTCGGGGGTCTTTTACGTTTGGCGACGCAACTGGCGAATATTCAAATAGCTATTATATATCTTGTTAAAAATTTAGCTTCGGGACGTATACTCTGAAACATGCTTTTGTAAATCGCTTCGTAGATATGAGAAACTCACTACGGGAAAATGTTGGCAATATAGCACTAATCATGGTGTCGAACTGTAAGATATTCAAAAATCGACTTCAAAAGTTAAATTTTAAATCACTTTGTAGCATTCAGTAGAAATTTAGATTAGATGTAAGTAGTCCTTTTCTCTTTATCATTGTTGTTTATTAATAAGCCTTTCTAAATTAGCAATAAACAACTCTAAACATGGTTCCATAATTTTTTTGTATCTATATATATAAATATATATATATCAAGAAATTTCCATTGTGACATTTTTAAGGTTACCCCGGACGTATATATACGTCCCTTGTTTTAAACAAACTTGAAGACCTAATTAAACTCACAAAACCCAATATTTAAAGTAAATCTTTTCAATGTAAACATCTTATGTAACAAGTAAAGGCAAGCGGAAGTTGAAGGAATTTTGTCGGGGGTCAAATTTCGTCAGGTCACCCACCATACCCGGAACCATTGGACGTGTTTGAATTTTGAAATTACATAAATTTGGTAAAATTAATTTGTATTTGAATTTTGAAAAATGTCTTTTGTGCGTTTTTATAAAATCATTTTCTGTCTGCACTTGTAGAGAACTAGCAGACGGTTAAGGAACGTCAAAATTTCACAAACCAAATACACATTAGCATTAGAGCCCGTATTCTCAAACGTGTGTAGCACGTATCATCAGTTGGTGATAGGTTTTATAAGTTTGGAACCAGCATATGTAGAGGGCCAAAATGCAGCACTTTGTTCGCGTGTTCTCTGCCCGACTTATGTACCAATTTTGAGATCTGCACTTGCAGATGTTCGTCAGTTTGAAAACCTTTTCCTAACTGATGATAGAAGCTATACGCATTTGAGATATGGGACTAAGCTTTTACCGGCTTTTTATTAACGTAAATCGATGTTATAGTGTGTGTGTAAAATATATATAATATATATAATATATATATATATTTCATATCTATAACAGACAAAGTGCCCGATGTCAACAAAGTTCCGCCCTCCGCTGCCAAAATTTGTCCCCTCTGGAAATTTTAAGTTTACAAAATTTACATACTTTGACGTTGTTGATTTTAGTAAAAACTTGAGATAAATTTTTTGAACGTACAAATAACGTTAAAAAACTTATCTCAAATTTTTTTGCTAAAATAATATAGAATTTAGTTGTTCAAAAAAAGTATATCTCATAGTTTTTTTTGCTAAATTAATATAGAACTTAGTTGTGTTTTTTTTCGCTGTTGCTATCACGTCAAATAATATGACTTCGGGGGCCAAAGTCGACGTAAATATCAGCGAAAAGTAAAACCAGAGGAAGCCATTTTCGAAATAACCATTAAAATGATGGTTTTCAACAGAGCATTGGCAAACAATGATTCAATAAGGCAGTGTCTCTACCGGACAACTCTTGGCCAATTCCAATGATAAGTCGAGTTATCAGGCTACAGCTTTTGATCACGACAACTTTGGCCCTTCTGGAAATTTTTTTGCTACCATATAAAGCCAGGACTTTCTAAAATTTGATCACGAAGGGAGGTTTTTACTGGTCAAACTATCCTATTTGCGGTTTTGTCCGGGGTTTTAACGAGCTTGTACAATTGGTAACACAAGAAACACGATTCGAAATTTTGTATAGAACACATACCTTTTAAAATTAAAAGGTATGTGTTGTATAAAAATTTCGAATGGTGTTTCTTACATTATCTGGTTACACCTTTGCCCATCTCGTTTCTACAGCATTGACATTCCTGAAAATTTTCACTACCATATAAAGCCCCCAGAAGGACTTCTTAATCTATTGTTATCACAATGGCTAATAAATCCCAGTCCAGAAGAAATCTTAACTATCGCCGTTACCCCCTGATCTTTAAAAATTGGCCAAGTTCGAATTACCGACTCCCCCGCCATAAAAGTTTTACGCTTCTTAAAACTTTACGAGCTGATTGTTAAAATAGCTCAGGCCTCCCTTTGACTGTACTTTTATTTTTACAGAAGTCTAAAATACAAAAGGTAAATTGGGTATACGGTAGCTCCTTAGAGCGTGTGCGCTCGACAAGAAACGACGAGTCAAACTTCACCCAGGGTAAGGACACACAGTGACAGACAGAAAAGGTTTCCGGTGGCACGAGAGAGAAAATAGGTTTTCCCCGCTAGCGAGCACGGGATGCTCATTAGATGCGGTGTGCCGAAAAGACACACGCGTACCGCGATGCCAAGATTTCAGTTTGTGAGGGTATACAACATTACTGCAAAGCAAATATTGTAGTGAGCGAGTGTAGCGAGCATGAAAATTTTTTGACTCATGGAAGTCAGTAGGTACATTCTAAAATTAGCAAAAGTCTTTAATATATTATCTTTTTCCAAATTTTGAGCGATAGGCAGATATCCCCAGGGGGCACTTCCTTGGGTGAATATAGCATGTGTTCACTACACTTCGGCATTTTCAGCCAGTCAAAGTTTCAAGCGTTATAACTCTGACCATTATAAGCAACGACGCGCAGCCACGTCTCAACTTCGGCGCGATATACCGTCAATTATATTTCTGCGAGTGGCAAAAATTTTTGACCTCCATTATCCACAAAGTTATTTAAACTACGTTAAACATGCTTTGTCTTGTGTCTTCAGAAATGTCCTGGGATATATATCCCCTTTTACAGATGTACTCTGATTGTAAGCCGAGCAGACTTTCGGAACCTTTGTTTGAGTGTCACAATAGTGGCACATCTCTTAAAGGAGTATGGGGGCACACACACACACATAGATCTAACTTTTGAAATATTAATGATCCCAGGCTTCCTTTTCGTTTGTATATTCTGAGGCGCTAAAAGTGCTAAACTTATATATGCATGTGACAGTATACATATAATTCCGTGACCGGTGATAAATAACACAGTATTCTTCATCTTAAATTTACGAGAGCATCGCTGTTGGTGAACCGTGTAAAAATAAGAGCGACTTCTGTTAGGCAAACTAGAAACCTCAAGCCTATCATATTTAGAGGGTGCGAAGGCGTAGCACAGGGAGACATGCAAAGGTGAGTTAGCATGATTTATAACTGGGGTCGAAAACAATTCAGGGAATAGCAAAATTTTGGGATTCGGGCTGATCATATTAGGTTTGATAAACTGGTTTGGGTTTGGCCTGTGTTGTCCTATTCTGAGAACGCAGTAACGCGTTCAGCAATTAATGAAAGGTTGCAATCGGTTAACTGGGAAGGCTTATATTTTCCACCATTTACGATTACCTATTGATACAAAAAGGCCGCAAGTATTTAGGGGATGTGACGTCGGTACTGTTTCCGAAAATATGCTTCATTAATTAATGCGGCTTTGAGGGGTGACACTTCGACAGTGGCCTTATACAGTAGGACTTTTGTGAAGCACCCGTTTTCGCTAGAAACATGACAGGTGTCCCGAATCACCAAAATGGGCCAATCTTGGCGTCAAAACACGTCAAGCGTGTCAAAACATCCGATATTTGCGAGTCATTTAGATTCAAAAAATATACGAAAGCAGTAGAAATAAATTCTCTCAAACTTAAAATAGAACGGTATTCATAAATTGCATAAGCGCAAGAATTTTATAATTTTGTATTGCTAACAATACAAAATTTGCTGAAGACGAGCGTCTCAAATTCAAAATGTTTTAATTTCAAGGCTGTACTGTAATATAGAGAGCTTTGCCATATGATTTCGCTTCAGTTTGACAAAAGGTGCGGGGAAAATTTTTGTGGGACCAGAAAAAGGTTTCAGTGACATGCAATTCTTCGCAGGTTGCCAAAATATATCAGTATCAAAAGCGTAACTTTCACGACTATTTGTAAGCGGCTGGGACACAGTTGAGCGGTGACCCTGTTCACCCGCCTCCTGCAGACAGGAGCTAGCATATATGAATTAGCAAAAATTCTATATTCACAAATTTTTCTGGTTCAAAACCGGTACAATCTTTGCCAGAATTTTAACTAATTTTCGAAATTAATTGTCAGACATATCGCTTCAAATTGAGTGCATCATCGCAAAAAGTTTTCAGCTTCTCTGTCCGAAGTATAATGTTTGTTTCAGCAAAAAAATTAATTTTATTCAGTTTTTTTCGACGAAAAATCACAAATATTTGTGCTTCGTTTGTTTGGAATTTTAAAAATTTCAACCGGACCTTAATTAGTGGAAGGTAGCCTAGGATCCGTTATCAAAAAAATTCATTTTGCTAAGAATTACTAATAAATAGACGGGTAGACCGACGACGACAACAAAAACAACAACAACAACAACAACAACAACAACGTCAGAATTACCAGAAAACTTTGCTATAAACTTAATTAACTCAAAATTTCCTGTATCACAATTTTGTATTTTGTAGCATTCTCTCACGAGCGTCGGATCGTAGTATGGGTTTGAACGACCACATTTCCATCAAAGCATTGCCATTCGAAGTCTAAATGCTGAATAGAAATATTTTTTATATTTTTAGAAATTCTACAATTTAAGTGCTTCAGAACGCCACCCAAAACAAATTAATGGAATCCACGTTCCCTATCGAAGCTTCGTGCCGGCAGCGCGGATTCTCTCATTAGTGAAACAAAGAATCAAACTTTAATACCTACTGGTTTGTGACACCGAACGGTATAAATTAGCCACACCACAACCATAATCAAAACCGTGGCTGAGTAAAAAGTTGGAGGGGATTAAAGGTTTTTCTAAAATATACACTGTAATGAGTAGCTATGAATCCGTAAACCCTAAACATCGATACCAGTAAAATAATGTGGGTAACAGGTGAAAGTTATTCCAACAGGTCAAGTGCTTACCTCCCCACATTTTCAGACCACAGTTAGTTGAAGATATTTTGTGAAATTCTTCGAAATCCAAACATACTGTAACATTTCGTTGCTTGCCAACCTTCATAATTAACGGATATACTTGTTTCTCAAAGTCTTGCGGTCAAAGCTGATTTTTGAGTGCTACTTGCACAAATATGACGTAATAAGCCAATGTGTCGCGTGAATATACTGTGAAATCAAAATTTTTTGCCAAAATAATAATAATTATCGAGTAAAAGTGTAAGGTTTACGCCGAAATTTTTGTTTTGAACAATTTTGTTCGCAGGCGGTAGGACCGTTTCGATAATACTTATTTGCAATCCTAAATTTTGAGTTCAAATTTTCTCATTATGCAGACACTTTTATTATACATAAAATATTAGCCATTTTTGCGATGCCAAGACAATAATTAAAGCCAGGGATATACTAACAGACGGGAAACTGGCTAATAATGTTTGTTCCAACAACTTTTCTTTCGATAAAGGTTTTACAGCATCAAGTGCGATATTCAACTGGGTAAAAAAACTCTGAAAAAGATACCTACCCACAAATTTTATGAAATTTTAACCCTGACTGATTTTTCATATCTAATAATTCGTATTTCTATGACGGTGAAACCGTTCAATAATTTGTCTCAACTACTTCTTTCTTAGTAAGCACGGGTAGAAAATTGTCGAGGAATGAACGTGGCGCATGTGAACAAAATTGAAAATAGGTTATATTTGAACGCTATTACCAATGATTTTTAACTTTGCATTTCTCTTTAGAAAATTTTGTTCTGAAAATTCACGGAGGTACAGTGCGGCCCAGCTTTGTACATACTGCATTCTGTACTATTTTTTCAGATCTTACAATTCTTATATTATGTAATCTGTAACAGGTATGTATCTAAAGAATCAATCATATACCGCAGCGTCGGATTTGTGCAACCTACTGGAACTCTTATATAAGCCAAAAACGTAACCATTGGAGCCAAAACTAGTTTAAAATCAACTAGCTATTGCAATCGCTTGTTCGGTGGGCGTATTATTTATTACAATAAAATAATTATTTTAATAATTGTAATAAACCAGTGTTTTTAGTATCCCGTGATATCAACCTGCTCGCTTTGCTTATATCATTCGAGTCCTACATATTCTGAGCTTATTTTCTCGGAAATTCCTATCAGTTGCTTTTAAATTGACAATCGAGGCTAAAAAAATTTAAACAACCAAAGATTTTTGTACAAAACTATAAATTTGATTAACTGCAATGGATTACAGCGCAGAACCGCTATCGAATCCTGAAGCTACTACATCCGGTGTTTCACCCACGCCTTCAAACGAAGTACCGACAATGACAGCGAGCGCTTTAGCAGCGGCTGCATCGAGCGGCGCTCAAATCTTGCAAGCAACCACGCCCGATATTTATTCAACAACTGCAGGAGTTCCACTCTCAGCAATGCCTCAGTACCTGGAACGAGGTGGCGGAGGCCATCTCGGTGACCCATCAAATGCCGTTCCTGATGAAACTGAACTAGCAATGCAACACGCCCCAAAATCGGCGTTTATTGAAATTAATAATACATCTCAATGTGATTCACAAGAACAACAACAACAACTGGCACATATGCAATCCCCCTATCCTATATCATCATCTCCGTACGCAGCATTGACCGGATACCACCCAGGTGGACTCCCGGCAGCAAGTCTGCCCCCAGGCTTAAATGGACTCGATCCGTTTGGCGGATCTGCCGGTGGAGCTGTAGGCCCGGGCCGTCAGCCTGGATATGCGTTTTATCAACAAAATCCGTTCGGGCCTGGAGCCGGCCCGCCAGGAGCCATGGGGCCGTATGGGGTCGGCCCGAATGGCCCGCCGCCACATTTCATTACCCATGGACCTGGATATCCTGGAGCGTCGTCTCCGTCTGATGGTAAGTGTTTTTTAGTTTTCCAAAAGTGTTTCTTAAATTCTGATCAAATTGTTTCATTGGTGGTTGCGCACTTTCTCCCCACAAAAAGTTACCCAACCCAAACGTAATGACTAAATGAATGAAATAGGAAGAGGCTGAGGCTCAGGTTTAGCCCGTGACAAATCGTACGCCTGAAGGCTTTTACGCGCTATGAAATTACTACTACTAGTATATAATAAGTAAATAATACGCGTAATTTTCTTAAGTTACGTTTACTAAATTCGTACTGCAGTATCGGCACATGTTACGTTAAGGGGCGTCCAGGTTTGTGGTAGGTCCATAAAACAGTAGGTTTAGATTATAGATTACATTTTTTGCTTAGGCTTAGGATTAGGCTTAGGAACACATTTTTGCAACGCTTAGGCTTAGGCTTAGGAATGCGCTTCATCTACTGTTACGCCCTTTAAACTAACATTGGCTGCAGTATCTGTCTCTTGTAAGAGGTAAATTTGCTAAAGATTTGATAAAGTTGCTCGCTATCGCAATTGCAGGTTGACAATGTTTCACCACAAACCACCTATCGCTTATTGGTAGATTAAACACATGTCTGGGGGGGCAGGTGACCACTAAGACCACTCAACAAATCAATGAAACGCTATTAAGTAATTATTTTTCTGCATAATCAGCGTTTGGGTCCGGTGTATATATCAAAATGGTAGCACCGATTATTTTGTACCGTTTAGTCCCGTCTACAAATGTTAATATTTTATTTGCGATCTGAAATCAGATATCAGAAAATCAAAGTATAGCCTGTCAAAATTTTAATAATATTTTGTATGCATAATTAGATTGAAATTCAAATACACACGTGTGTCTGATCACTGCGTTTCTGTATGAACAATTGCAAAATTTAGGCCCTTGTCTAAATCAGAGACGGATCGTGTTTTTGCATTATTGCAAACGGAACGAGATGTTGTATATAAACGATTGCAAAAATTTCTGTTTGAAATTAATAAATTTTCGCTATACCTATCGCCCTGGGAATACGTCCATTGCCCTCGAAATATGTCCATTGCACTAGAAATTATAACTTTTAGCTTTGCGTTCTAAATTCAAATCAAAACATAATCTCTCAAAATGTTAACAATATCACTGCATTGAATAATTTGAAAGTGCACATTTTCTACGTGATTATTGGGTTCAGCAATTCTCAACACACGAAACTGAAACATGCAAAAGCAGTTTGGCAAAGCCTTTACGAATTACATAGCTACCTATTATTTGGCTCTACACACCCCTAATCAAGCGAACGTACCAGAGTGGCCCAAACCACAAAGATTTAACCCTTCACTCACATACGCTAGAGTATTTTGCCTCAGAAAATGCCAATTATCTTAACCTAATATTAACGCTCTCTTTATTCTAGCTTTGTGGTTATACAGTGTCTAAGTACCATTTATTTTGTATATACGCGCAATACGATTGTTCTTTGTAAGAACGTTAACGAAATTTGTTTTGCCGGAAAAATATTTAGCCAGCAGGACAAGGAATCAGATACGAATTGCCGGGTGTAAATCATAAGAAAGCAACAAGTGCTAAGATATTAGCCATTGCACTGGAGATTCACTCGGTTGTTGTATACTTGTATCTTCACATTTAATACATTTACGCTTATGTAAAGGCTGGCGGCCTATGCCTAAGCGTAAATTGTATTATACGTGGAGGGGAAGATAGACAACAACCGAGGGATTTTCCTGCGAAATAGCGGCCAATAGAATTTTAAGGGAAGGCATAAAGGGTTACCACATATTTACAAGCAGGACTAAAATTTCTCCTTGATGAATGTCCTAAAATATTTCTAAGAGAATTAGGCCGTTTTCGGCTACGGGTTTGATGTCAATAGCGTTACAATTTTGGCTGACACTACACTTTTTCACATCTGCAAAGCTGTAATTTACTTTGACCGAACACGCGGTCAGACAAGCAACACAGGGTGCCCCACACGATAACACCAATTATGTATAATTTAACAGCTACAAAATTATTTAACTAAAGCTAAAACTAGCAGCACACATGGCCCCGGCTCCGCGTTCATAGCTGTTTTGTTGGTGTATTTTCCCCTATATTTAAGTATAAATACCCGTTCGCTGATTACTATAGCAAGATATTTAAACCGAATCTTAGTTTTCAGATTGTAATTACCAATATTCCAATTTTGTCTCGTTGCTTTCTGGGGCCAAAATTACATAGCTACCGCCAATGGTTCCACTATAAACTATGCAACGAAAGCAGGACGAGTGGGGGGCGTCACCAAGAAATTGAGGTAACAGCTATGGAAACATGAAAGTTTCCTCGAATGGTCCAAATAGGTTGTGGCAACTGAATCTGAAGTGAACCATGATGTTCTAAATACCGCAGACAGAGTTCACGACATTGCAATTGGACAACCGCAGAATGAAACTCAAAAGTCACAAGATACCAACTCTCATAATAAACGTCTAGGCACACACGAACACGCGGTTGATATAATTGCTAAAACCTTAATATATATACTTTGTTAGGGTGCAATTTTCGCAATCTATACGTAATTTTAAAGCAATTTTCAAATAGCATAGAGTTTCGCAAAAGCAAAAAAATAAAAGTTTAACTCTGTGCTATTTCGAAGATTATTAAAGTTGGGTGGTTAGAGCCAAAACGATTATTATATACTGTGGAAATCGCTGATACAGACAAAAGTTATTAAGGGGTTCAAAGGCATTTATTGCATTACTTTAAATTGCACAAATTTTCTGAACATTTCCATTTGCATTCGAGTGGCAGTTAGCGAGAAACCAAACGCAATTTTAGTCTTAGTTTTTAAATAAGACAAAATTATGGATTGGAATTCATGTTTGTTTGGGAGTCATTTCGGTGAAAGCAGGAAAATTGGATCTCCTAGGCATTTAATGAAAAGTGAACAATCCTATACATCTCGACGAACTGAGTTCAACGGTACTAATTTAATGGCTGTTGGGCAATGGTTTAAAAGTTATGGCTCTTGAAATTATAGTGGAAACATGGAAAACTTTAAGAGACAGTGTATATATTCGTAAAATATAAGCTTTACCAGGTTTATTTGTTAAAGAAATTTTCTCAGTGCGTCGTGATCTATTATTAAAGTCCTAGCAGGATCTGTATTTCGCACTTGAGCTTCCACTGCTTATTACGTGAAGTGTAGTAGAAAAACTATATGCATATAAAATCTTTCCCTGCACTTACATGCTACAGTCAAGTTTTGTAAGAGCTGAATTGATAATTTCTGCAATTATTTACATTTTCTGGTTATTTCACGATCCAAAGAAATACAGGCGAACTTTATCAGCGCAGCCAGCGCCATTCGCCCCCCGTCTATTATTTAAAATTGACCAAAATGAGGACAGTTTTGTGTGCGCGCGCGCAAGTATTTATCTATAATCATAGTAATTATACTGCAGTGACAGATAATGTGCAGTATACTTACTTATATGGCGCAAGTTTTAAAAGTTGGTGGCGTTTAGCAATATTTTAGCTTTTGCTATGTGCAATTTAAAGCGTTTCTTGAATTAAAACTTTTCGCTGGCGACGGGTTTTTGCTCTCATTTCAGTCTTATTATTTTTGTTTTTCGCCCGGTCGAATATTTACCGTAGGTGTGTTTCTTAGAATTTGTATTCTCAAATTTCTATTCCAAAAGTATTGTACTTGAATTTCAATTTATTCTCCTCATTTAGCTTCTTTCTTACTGTCAGCTGCTTGAAACTGGTTTCATCGCCTCTGTATCTTTTCTTGTTCTTCCCTTATGGCACAGGTTCCTTTGCTTTGTGTTACTTATATTTTAGGTGTATCTGATTATTTTATTTTATTTTTTCGAAGTTTTATATTTCCTTTTCTTTTTACACCTCTGGATCTTGTGTTCATACGTTTTCTATTTTTACTCTAATTTCATTTTTTACCATATTTCAGACTTTTAATTCAATTGAAACGAAATGTTTTCACAGCGTGCATTTAAATTTGGACTCTGCTTAACACTAAGAATTAACCTAAAATTAAACCTACAATTGAAATATCTTTTTCTTGTACAATATTTAAGTTCTCTTACCATCTTATGCGTATATTTGGGAATAATGAAATAGTTGTGTCAGCTTAACCCTACCGTTTACATGAAGGGGATTTCGAAGCAGTACATAGAAATTTTGAAAATCATTACAAGTTAACAAAAACAAAACAGTTTAATTAATTTTGCTAAATTCTAGATTATTTTAGCTGGCACATTTCAAAACCCTACTAATAACTTAATAATTAGGACCTGTGTTGTAAGCGTAGAGGGTTAATAACTTTTTTCTAGTATCAATATTTCAGTTATACAATTGGGAAATTTTTGTCATAAACCTCTAGCGAACTCTTAAAATATGGTATGTTCGGAAATTGAAATTGGAAAATTTCAACTTGAGAAACACAACCAAATCTGAGGGGTTGCATGCAGCAGTCATTAAGCTGCAATTATAACAGTAAACAGTACAAAACCATTCTTGGAACAAATGGTCTCTTCAAGCTCAGCAGCACAATCGCTGTCTAAATTTCCAAAATCTCTTAGATTAACCGTCATATATTTTGAGACATCTGATATATACATAAATATTACAAAAATGAATAATTATTTGTATAAACAAGCTTTATTAATAAACCGAAAAACACAACTGCTACGTATACAGTGTAGTGAAACTTGAACAAAACATTTAAAATATACAATTTTAAGCAGTCTATTGGACTCTTTCTACTCATTTTCTACCCTGTAATTTTCAGGAGGGGAGACGGGCTGAAAAAAATTTCTATACTCAAACGCGTAGTGCATCGTACAACAGTCGTTTAAAAGTGTCTGTTGGTCTACAGGGGAGAGTAGCCGTGCTCTTATGATCGGGGGGATGCTTTGTTTAATTAAATTTATAAACCAAGTTTCGACCTGTTGCAACGGCAAAATTTCCTACACCCCCACTGGACGACGAACACAAACAAGGGACGTTGGGTCCTAAGCCCCTGCCAACTACGTTAGTTGCGTGTCTACTCTGCTTTGCCCCAAAAATCATTACCGTTTTGACTTTAATAACAGTTAATGATAGCTAATTATATAATTATATATAGTAAAAAGTGTAATGCTCTAGATATATACTGCTACCCATATATAATTTGAGTTTTATTTTACTTTTCTAGTATTTTTTTATTATATTTTAAATATATTTTATTGTTTACTCATTGTTAAATTTCGGCGACTGCCTGCATTCAAAATGGCAATGTTTGTTTGGCGGACTATAACCCTTCACAGCATTAATGTTTTTTACTTCATCCCAGATCCCATTTCAAGCCATTGCTGCTCGACTATAAGAGATTCAGGGGGCTTTGACACAATTTGTGACGATTTTGTATACTACATACAGCCATAAGAATTGTGAAATAGTATTCATTGCGTCTTACTTCGCATAATATTAAACCCGATTTCCAATATGTTTCGCTAAAATATCAATTTGAGTTTAACTGCCAGGGTGGCTGGAAAAAAAGACAATTTAAGAAATGTTAACTAGGAATTGAATCAAATCTTCTGTTCGCTATCAAGTTCAGGATATTATTTAAAATAACTGTCAATAAATATATATAAATATATATATAAATATATATAAATATATATATACATACATACATACATATATATAATTAGATATATTTATATATATTATGGTTGTTTAAAATAAACTATAATTATATACATATTAGTAGAAATTATTTACTAGTATACAGGAATTTGAGACACATAATAACCAATAATTTGCATAATTATATCATAATAAGGAGTGTATTTACCGTCGAGAGTAATTTTCAAAGTCCATCGTTTTCAGAATTCAAGTGAGTTCTTGTAGATGTTAGGTCGATTCTTTCTATGTGAATTATATATGCTTTCTGTTGTCTTTCTGTGCAGTTATGTTGATACATTTTTGGCTATTAGAATTTGTCCTTTTAAAGCCAGACAAGTCAGATGCAATTGTTTTCTGCGATGACAATTTATAAATTATTTAATTCAGATTACGTTAGCAGTTTTCGAAGTTGCTCGTCCATAAGGTTCAGTCCGTTCTGGTTATCTAATGTTTACTAGTCGACCAACAGTGCACAGTGCGTAAAAGTGTTAGCGAATGCGAAAAATCTGTATGCAAATTTTCTAATTATACAACACTTACGTTTATGTGCTACGTATGTGGGGTATTCCAGCATTAATAATTATACAGATTATGCCTTTTAAGAATATATAGATATGCCTCTTATTTGTTTACGTTCAAGTACGCAAATGTTGGTTCAGCCAAGTTTTTCCTATAAGCCATGTTTGCTCGACCAAGTTTGTTAGGCTTAACAGTAAATGGGTATGGTTTGGTAATGCAAGTTCGCCGCAGCAACCCACGCATTATTTTGGATGGTGAACAATTTCAAACGTTTAATCATTAGAAATAAGCAAAGATTGTTATTTAGGATGCTTAATATTTATCTATTGGGATTTTGGATAAAGTTAGCTATGTTAGCTGAACGTTACGTAATTGCAGCTTTAAACAGATAAATAACTGAAATTAAAAAAATGTCCTTAGATTAATAATTTTTCAATTCTTAAAATTTGTGGAAAAGAATGCTGTAACCAGGAACCGCATTTACAGGTTTTCAAACAACCAATCGTTGAGATGAAGTTGAATTCAAGTGTGAAAATGTGCTAAATTTCAAACCTCACTGTTATTAACTGGTTGTCAACTTGCTAGGGATGCAGGTAACTGATGATCAATGCTACATACGATTGACAATATTAGCACTGGAAAGTAGACAGGTTTTGGTTTTTTAAAACTACTATAGACTGGTAGAATTTTGTACCGTTTTTTGGAAAATCTGTTGATATTAGCAAAAATTTTCCACGCCATGGTCACAGAACTCAGCCTTAGCGTGGCGCTACACTTTTCGTGCGGCACTGTCCGGCGTCGGACAACGCTGTACGTCAAAAAGTTTGTGTTTAATAATCGATATACTGTTCGCTGTGGCAGTAAACGTGCGTTGTGGTACAACGACGGACGGCGCCGGGCGTCATCAAAAGTATAGCGCTACCCTTATTCAATTAAAAACGGATAAAGTAGAATGTTTTTTATTAAATCGATTTAAAACGTAAACCACGGCTAAACACAGCGTTTAAAATAAATTCACTAGTCACAATTTGAATTTAAACTCAAACTTTCAAAGTTGTACCATTGAATTTAAAAAAGCATTGTTCAAAATTTCAAATTTTGGTTTTACACTTTCAGACCTATAATTATATTATCAGTTAGCGATTGTTTGACCTTCGGCTTTAATAATGATTGTGACCGAAACTTAAGCTGTTTATTTTTGAACTCCGTCACAAGATTGAAACTTTTCGTCTGAAACAACAAAATGTAACGCGGGTACAACCGAGACTGTAGCTGTAGGATTGACAAATAGGCCCAAAATCTAGCAATGCATTTTTTGTATTTTTTAAACCGGTCTTTCTAAGATGGTTCATGCAAAGTTTGTAGAACCTATCGCTAAGAACAGTGAGTTCAACCTATAAGCACCAGTGAGATATAACGTTTTACCGCAAGCCTAAATTAGACAACTTAAACTCAGCTTGAGCGGGCCCGTAGCCATTGGGGATTTAACAGGGCTGGGCTAACCGGAAAAACTTTAGGTGCCTAAAACTTTATCGCCGCGTTTACGCCGTGTGAAATCAAAACATGCTAATCCTAAAATTGATTCGTCCCCCCTGGCATTTTAATCTGGCTATGGGTATGGCATTTTAATCTGGCTATGGGTATGGCATTTTAATCTGGCTATGGATATTGCATTTTAATCTGGCTATGGGTATGGCATTTTAATCTGGCTATGGGTATGGCATTTTAATCTGGCTATGGGTATGGCATTTTAATCTGGCTATGGGTATAAGTTGAAAATTTTTTAAATGCTGGCTAAGATTATTTCCAATAAACCTTGTCTAATTAATTTTCCTACTGGTATATACTTTTTAATATGGTTTTATGTATGCTTTTGTTTTTGCCAAATGAATATTTCTACAACTTTATGAATGATCACGGTTTAACAGACACAGACAAGAGTATGCAACTTGGTGGTACATTTTGTGTAGAAAAGAATGTATCCAATCCGCGTTGGCGTTTTTGATCGATTTGTAGAGTTTAACTGTCTCCCAAATAGGTTCTACGAGACTGCACAAACTGAGTCCAATTCGACTCCGCTATAGTCAAATTCGACTCACTGAGTCGCACGTTTGACTTTGGCGGAGTGGAATTTGACTCAGTTTGCGTAGTCCCGTTGAGTCTATTTCGGAAGGAGTCAATTTGACTCACCATTTTTACAGTGTGTATATATATTGTCGGGCAAACTGAAGAAAACTGTTTAGATTAACCTGAGTTAAAAATATAGGAATTTTTTTACTAAATTACAATATTTCGACATTTACAAAAGCAATAAATTTCAAACGTGAACTTAACTGGTAACGAAATGACGTTTGATTTACATCATTCTTGATGGAAGCTAATCAGGTAAATTGATTAACTCTGATTCATTTTCGGTTCTGTCCCAGGTCCTTAGCCAGCTCACCTTGCGACGGGGCAAATAGTTTTCGAGCCTACAAGGGTTTTCGTTGACATAATACAGGTAAGGTTGAAAATTTTCAAAGTGGGGCAAATTGTTTCCATGGTAGAGTGATGCCAACTGCCCGCCTTGGCTACGGACCCATTCTGTCTATATAGCAGTTTAATTAAATTGAGACGGCGTTTTAGCTGGCTTGGTTGTGTCAGGGGTGATATTTAGAACCGGTGCAAACGATGTCATGTCAATAAGTTTCTATTCATTTGATGTTAACGCCGAGCGTTGAACCCATCACCCTCTTCACTTTATTCACTAGTGTAAGAAAATTAATACCAAGACTATATAGTTAGAATGGGTTACTGTAGTCTTAATTCTTAGTTTCTCATAGCGTACGCGAACTACTGCGTCAGAATTTCTAGAAAGAAACCATGCTACGGGATTGGAAGACAACCCTTCAAAACTTCAGAACCGAGGTGCAAAAAACCCTGTAAAGACCCCTTGGCAAATTTTGTTTCCCCTGTCACTTTGTTGCTTGTCATTCAAATTCAAAACCTTCAGAGGCTTTAATCTTGGAATCTGTTACAGAACTTCGCCAATTTCTTCGATGAAATTAAGCTTTATGGTAATGTTTATATAGTGATCGGTACGGCCAGAGCAGTCACCCCCCATACCACGTTTAGGAATATGCTTTATCTACAGTTACAGCGCTAATAGTAACATTCAGGGAAGACTTAAAAGGATTTATTCTAAGCAAAAAAGTGAACGAGTGGGAATGGAATATCAGACTGAAAGGTGGAGAGAAACTGGCGTGTGATATATGAAATAATGCTGACCAAGAGTTTATCACTGGGGCAGTAGGTCGTCCTGCGACGGATGGAACATTTGTATTTGATAATTTTGGAAGAGGAACTGTCCATTGACTAGAGAAACCAATTGTCTTGGAACGATTTTTCTGCGTTGAGGAATTGCAGTCGGATGATTTCAGCTGTGAGGCAGGAATCGTCTAGGAGACACATGGTCCCAAAAAGTCTAGAAACACAATCCTGACTACATCAACATGTATTAATATACAATTTTGTAACTTTTGCGTTTTTATTTCTTTATTTGTTTTTTATTGTTTTTAGATTTATTTCTTGAAAAAACAACAATAATCGAAGGTGGCGAAGTTCGTGTCAGCGGAAAAGGCAAAAAAATCCGTAAACCGCGTACGATATATTCTTCATTACAACTGCAAGCGTTAAATAAACGCTTTCAACGCACACAGTACCTTGCGCTGCCTGAACGTGCAGAACTCGCTGCGTCCCTTGGATTGACACAAACTCAGGTTAGTTCAGGATTGCAAATGTGGTCTAAACCGAGTCCATAACACGAGGATCCTGCGACAAGGGGGCTTCGCTTAACCCCAAACTTTGCCCCATATCTGGAAAATACTAGAACTGCTTCTAAGCTTGTTATTCCCACCGCGTGCCTGTCTAAATTTTTTTGCTTTGCCTATCAGGTACAGCTGACAACGAGACTGTCCCAAATTCGGCGATGGAAGGATTGTTGTTTTGCTGAAGTTTTTTGTGATCTGTTAAAATTTTATTTTCCGTCATTTTTATCTCTTTTCGGCGCCGGCCCCTGCCTGCCGATCTAAAGAGCGCAAAACAAAAGTTCAGAAGGTAGGTATTGGGATCTGGCAAAATTTATAAGCTAATAAGGACGTTCGCGAGGGTGTTAAAAACCTTTTAGAGCGGTTAAGCTGCTCTGAGTCGGCTTGACTATAGAGTCGAGTATGTAAAATTTTATCTTTGACCATGGTCAGCATTGCGAAGGTTATAATTATTGGCAGTGAGGTTCTGCAACACAATTGAGGTTTATATACTCTCGAAGTTCACCACATGTTTGCTATCGTTCGATATGTATATAGCCAGCGTTGAGCTATTTAGCGGCTTTTCAACGCAGCTATTTTCCTACAGCTACTCGGCTTATCTGTTTACCAACTGTGAACATTTAATTCGTCTCTACCATGAAATTGAAAGACACGTTTGCAGTCAGCTGAAAATATTTGATGAGGCCAAAAAATTATACTCGACTCCGTTTTTTAACAAATTTTTTATGCTTAAATTCAAAGTTGCTGAACCGTTCTGCTATCGGCTTTTTTTAAGTTATAGTGTTTTTATCTGCTCGGCCTATTTGCTTGTGACACCTTCATTGATGTCAGTATTCATTATGACTACATCGAGTGGTTTTAGATTTAAAAATTTTGTGCTTTTACACCCTCTGTCTTTTCATTGTTTCTTTGTTTTAGTACGTAACATCGCTTACCATCTGCTATACAATAAGTTATCTCGCGATATTGTTGAGCTGTATTGACTCAAAATTTTCTCTCTCGTTTATTCAAAAAACGGGATCATCTCTGAAGATGTAAAGGCCTTTGGAAATACTGCTATTGCTCAAATATATTCAGCAAAGCTTATTTGACATTAAATCTCTTTCTGGTCAGTGTAACAAATTGTAAGTCAACAAAAATGGCCTTTGAAATAAACTAAATAAAAATTCTTTTTGGTAAAATTCATTTGTTGAACTATTCCACGGTAAAGCTAACTTAGCCAATGTAAACAACGGGAGCGGAACAGTATTATAAGCATATTCCTAAGTCAAAGAATAAGCATAGTGCTAAGCCTAAGCTTAAGAATGAGCATAGTCCTAAGCCTAAGCCAAGCAAAAAATTAGTCTAAAGCTGAAGCTTACTACTCTAGAAAAAACGTTCCACCCCTGTTCTTTACATCCGCCGACTTTTATGACGAAAATACTCTGACAGGACAGGGATTTCAAAGTAATCCTTAAGAAACTCTTTGTTCTTTGAAAAATTTTGTATTTTGTTGCACCAAACAGAAATTGAGACGTTGCAGTTCCACACTTCAAAGCCTCCCCGAAACATTTTTTAGCAATTAAAATTTAATTTGCGCATGCGTTTTCAAGTTCCTCACTTTTATAGTGGAAGCAACCCCACCAAACATACCGTCCCCTACAATTTTTAAGACCCGTCTCGGACGTTTTGGACTTCCCCGGAAATTTTTTTTCTCAGCTAAAATTCAATAATACCCCCCACAAATTGTAATTACCTCTCTCCCTCGAATGTTTTTGAGTCTCACCGTCGTACAGTTCAGTAACTGTGACGATGAACTCCAGTGTTGTATACATGCATGTAACAGTGCATGTGCTGTGGTTGTATTTTGATGCATTACGACATAGTTCATTTACCATCTTATCACATTTGATTTTAGTATCAATGTTTTTGCGTGTGTATGTGATGGTTTGATGAACTGTATCGTAGTACAATCAAAATGCAACTGCAATAGATGCATTGTGCATACATACATTCCACAATACAAGGGGAAATATAAGACGAATCTTGCTCAATAAATTTTCTAGGCAGCCATGAAAAATAGGCATTTTTTTACTGGCTTTGCAATTAAAATGCCCAAAAGACCTCACCAGCAATCTTTGCTTTCGGGTTCAATATATATACTTAAACGAAATTGTGATTTCATATTTACATTGGTGTTAATCATTACAAGTATATATACGTCTATGGGCCAATGTAATGAACTGGACCGGATCGTTTTCCAAAGGGGCTATAATAAAGTCAGTTTAAGCTTGAGACTATTTTTTTGCTTAGGCTTAGGAATAGGCTCATCCATACGCTTAGGCGTAGGCTTAGGAATATGCTTATACTACTGTTCCGACCCTGTTCTACACATGGCACCGTCTATGGCTCGCTCAATGAAAGAACGTTTTTTGACTGGAGCAGAGCGCTCGTACACAGTTCTCATATACAGGCAGACTGCTAATTTTTTTGTTGGAATTCACAACTTTTTTAAAATAATTTTTGGGAATTAGAGGTGTTACCGAGTTATAAACACATTTATGAACATTTTGATGTATGTATTCTGTGCTTTTATTCTTCATATATACACTCGAACAGTGTAGCATTACGGGGTCCAAAAGGACCGACACCTACTCTCTGATCGAGGACGGAGTATTAGATACATTCTACCCAGACAAGTGCACGCGGTAGTTCCTCCTCAATTAGGGGTAGGGTAACATAAAATCAGGCCCTTAGCCAGCTCATCGTGCTAGGAGGTAAAATTTTTTCAGGATGGACATAGAAAGGTTTTCGATAACTTACAAGCAAGGTTGAAAATTTTCGATGGGGGGTAAAATTTTCCCAGGGGGAGCGCTGAGCAGCCTCTGATCCCACTCCGCTTGGCTACGGGCCGCATAAAATATGGTCCGCGTGATACTACATCGTTGTAAGATGTGACTCGGGTCGCGTGTCATACTCTACGCGTAAAATATACTGTTACTGTAAAGCGGTTTTGGGCATTATATGGATGAATTTGATCGTATTCTGAATAGGATATTTATTCGTTCAGTCCCAATTAAGTTTATGCTATCCAATTTTTACCAGTTTTTCTTAAAATCCTGGTATATTGTATATAGTTCTACAATTCGATTTTTAGACGTACTCTAGTGACCCTAATAAGAGGGGGGCCGATATTTATTTGGCTCTCGAGATGATACACCCTGTTATTTGGCTACGAACTGTTATTTATTTGTAATCCACCCTCCGCCACCCTTTTGTTGCTGATATATATCCGGCATTGCAGCTATCCAGTGAATAAACTGTTTTTTACCTTGCATAAACAAGGTTCAGCGATAATACAAGGTTGTGTTTTGGAATGTTACTTTCAAAACTTACGTACGCTTTAAAGTTTCGAACTCAACTTTATTTGGCCTCGGAGTCATTTATCCGCTACAATTAGGGATAATTGACATTTATGCATTCTAATTTGGGTTTAAGGGCTCAATATGCTTACGAACTTTTATATTAGAGATACGTGGGAACTCCTTTTTATTACCTCCCCCCTCTTATTCGGGTCACTACAGTACATATCGTTGAGCAATATCTTGGTCCACTTCGGCTTTTATCTTTCTGCGGTCATCCTTGGGTCTATAAAATAGTAAATGTCTATTGAATTTAGTGGCCAAAACCAATTGACTGTTCATCTGTGACCGTCTAGAATAGTTTTGAATTTTAGGCTTTGAAATAATTTAGTTTATCGGGCAATTTAGTTTGCGATAATGTGCTATGCGACGCACGTGCGGGCATAACTTTAGACTGTCGAAACCTGCTAATGTGTATCAATTTTAGTACTCAGTTAACATTTGTCGTTAAACCAGGACGACGTACAGATAATGGCCTTACCAGTATTACCAATAGATAAATATACGTGCGAAATTTATCGAAGTGTAGCAACAATCAGTTTAATGAAAGTTTTGTTGGAAAGATAACTAAATTACGTATCAAAATCGTTCCAGTCTATATAGTTAAAGCTGGAGCGCCCTACATACGTATTTTGGGTAACGTTTTAGCTGAATTTTTGCACGTATGCAAATTAAATGTATGAAAAAAATTTTATTAATATGTATAGTTTCAAGAGTTAGTTTTGTTTGTTTATATATTGTTCTTAAAAATTTTAATTTGCGTTCTGGCTTTTATACGCGAAATATGTTAGCGCAGTTGTAAATATTGCTACCATGTTGACTAATTTTATTTAATATCAAATAGATAATATTGTGTTATTTTGTAAACAAAGACCTATTGTTGCAAAAACAACCCCGAAAGAGTGCATTGAATTGTAAAAATTAAATATTTTGTGGTTTTAGTCAAGTTTTGACTCAAAAATCTGCTAAAATTTACGGAATATTCACCTGTCGCTATTCAGTTTCAACAATAAAATGGGTATATATTTAACGGTTAGCAGTGTACGTAGTTTACGTTTATAAACAATGGTAGTCGACACGACGGTGTATATACACAACCGGAGACAGAGACGGGATATATCCTCTCGCGAAATTTCTGAAGAGACAAGAAAAACACTTTTGACAGGTTTTACAATAACCTTCTACATCCTAAGGGTTAAAAATATGGGCATGTGGCTAAATTCTACTCCGAAGTCAACTCCTGGCTTCGACCTCTGCTTGCAAAATAACAAAATTTGAAATATATTGTTTTCTAAAAAATTTATGGACGAATTGAATATTTAACTTCAAATTGAGTTGAAACAGTAACAGGTATTGATAAGTAAAACGTGTAAAGTGCAATGTTAAACTAAACAGTACTATATATAGAGTCTTCAACGAAGTGTTTGCCTGGGTTGAGGTGGGATTTGAGTTCGCAATTTTACTGATAACTAGTTCTGCTTCTAGTATGTGTCATGGGAATCTACCACTATTCGTCGCCGGACAATTTGGTAAGCCAAAGCCTAAGACCTAAGGAGTATTGATGGGTAATGAAATGTCGAGCCGATGAAATTTCAGATTGAAAAGAGTCGGTCGTTGAATTGTCGTGATATCGTTTCATGGTTGGTGTGTCTTAAAGTTCTTGTATACTTTTTCCGCAGTTATCGTCGAGCGAAAGCTTAGCTTAAAGCTTAGACGTAGGCTTAATCTTGGGAAAAGCTTAAGCAAAACCTTTGGCGTAGGTGTGGGTCTTCTACTCTTAAAGCCTAAACGAAAATGTGATGGAACTGTACTTGAGAAAAAAATTAACATATTAATTAACATTTAAGGTTTAGAATTAGGCAAAGGCGTATTCGCTTAGGCATAGGCAAATCTTTCCTAATTGTAAGCCCACGCTTCTTCGGGGGAGCCTACGAGAGAAGTGTACAAGAGCCGATAAAATTTAGTCAAAAAAACTGTGCGGAAACCACCCTCCACAATACACATTCAATTTTAGGATACAACCCTTCCTGACCCCTGACAACGTATAGAACAGCAGCAGAACAGTAGTATAAGCATATGTTCAAGCCTAAGCGTATGAAAGAGCTTAAACACTAAGTCTAAACAAATCAATTAGTCTAAAGCTTAAGCTTACTCTATACCAGACCCGCAGGAAAAAGTTTCGACCCCTGATCTCTTTACATGGGCCGTCCCCCCAATACTTTTTGGACTATTTTAATGCCGTCCGAATTTATGTAGCGTCATTCGACGCGGTATAACAACGCACTTGAATTGCAGCAGTAGTGCAACATTAAATAATTTGTAAACAGAAATTTTTTGACTTGCGTAGCACATCAGGGTATCGGTGCTACATCAAGTCTTTCGCCGCCCCCCCCCGGGTTAAAAACTCAACTTTGCCGTGTCATTCAAATCTGAAACGCTCCTGTCGTGTTTTCGTTGCAACGAATATTGATTATTTCTTGAACCCGTTTCCTTCACAAAGCTAACACCGGATCTGGAACCTAGAATAGCTTTTGAAATGTCGGAAATAACTTTTGGTGGCTGTGACACAACGCTTTGCAATTAAAATTCAACGACAGTATCCTGTCTTTTGAACACACGCGATGTGTCAATCAAACGTTCCCTGTTCTTTGATTCCTTTTCAAGGCACGTGCTCGTCAGGCCCTTTGCTCATTTCCCTTGTTATGGATATATGCAGTTGTGTATGTATATATGAAACGGGGCCGTACATGCGACGGCATTCAAGAGACCTTCCCGAAATTTCATGGAAAATAAACGCGTTTAGAAGTAGCCTTGGATATAAAAGCATAAAGCATAAGCATATGGCATAAATGCCTATATATGTACCTTCGGCAATTTTAGAAAAAGTAAAAAATGATGTTTGGTTTGCGTCTTATACGGAATAAAATTTGTTATACTTTGCCGAAATGAAATCCTACATACTGATAGTAAACTTTCCATTGTTGTGACAATGGTTTCAAATTGTAACGCAAAAATGCCGCCTCCAAATGCATTGTTAACCTTTGTATTCAACCTTCAAGCTTCGGTATGACTAAAATCAAAATTACAGCTACGCCAATACGTTGAATCAAATCGTTGTCAAACAGCGGGTAAAATTTGACACTCGTGACATTGAAAAGAACTCAAAAAGTTAACAAAAAATTTAAATTTCAACGTTATAATTTGTGTTTTTTTGAAGTGTTTGCATTAATGTTATGGATAAGCTAATTCAACCAGACAGCTAAAGCTATATTGCTTTTCTTGCAATCGGCTGGTTTACATAAGTTATCGTGATTGATTTCATTCTATATTTGTAGAGATTTATTGGTTAAAAATTGAAAAATTAAAATCATAAATGGTTGAGTTAAACAGTTATACCGACCGCAAATTTTGGGCGTATAATTTATATATATAAATATAAATATATATATATATATATTTAAATATACATATATAAATATATATATATACATATACATATTTATACATATATCTATATATATATATATATATATATATATATATATATATATATATATATATTAGTAGGGTAAAGGTTGTATCGTCTGAAATTTTTTTGTAACAAGGACAAAAACACTTAATAAGATTCTGAATAATTTTCGGAATACTATAGAATACAAATAATTTTTTGGCTTCCAAACAACATTAGGTATGCCACAGCGAAATGAAACCCAGGGTACGCTGCTGCCAAGCATATATTTACGGCAAGTAGAACGAAAACTAGTGTGCAGATGTTTTACTTGAGAACATTTTCAAGCCTTTAGTAAATTTTTCTAATTCTTGTTTTTGAAATATAAGAAAAATGGCTAACACTTTGGCAAAGCTATATATAGTATACTTCTTCAGTGAAACATCAATTAACTCGCTGAGTTATTAATAGAATGATCCTGGTTTAAGCATATTTTGCAAAATGTTTGGAATTAAATCTCACTCGCGTTACCGATACCTGCGCTCACTAACTCGTCCAAAATTATAAGCTAACGCCGATTGTGGCTTGCTTAAATTTGAATTCTTGGCTTTGAATTCCCAAAGGAACAATTGAGTTTTATGTCATAAGCTCTCGTGGTCTCCAGAGCAGGAGCGCATTAATCGTTGAGCGACAGTTTAGAATAGTGTTTTAGGTTTCGATAATAGTTCATCATTCAAATATTGCTCGGCACGTGCCCTATAGTCCGTGAGTGATAAATTTCAACGTCAGGTTGAATTGAACGGTAGTTCAGTTAGCGGACAATGCAATGAAGCTGTGGGTAAACCAACAGACGCCGTGCTGACTTTTCTTGGAGGTCAAACAGGGGCGCAGCAGGTTTAACACTTGGCCCTATCCTGTAAGGAATCCGATGATTCGCATGAAGCTATACTTCAAAACTGGTATTGAGCTAATACAGAACCAATATATGCTTAACAATCAGGATCTGGATTAGAATTGCACATAGTTTTAGACTTTAGAATTTTAGATTGAGATGTTAACGCTTGGGTTTAGACACACAGACTATCGCTTAAGCTTAGACTAAAGCTTGGGATTTTGGAAACTTTTGATCATATAACATAATACATTTCAAAGATTCTTCTTGTTTCCTCTACACTGTCAAAAATGTTGTGTCAAATTGACTCTCTCGAAAACAGGCTTTTCCGTACTACACAAAGTGAGTCAAATTCGACTCCACACGAGTCAACTTCGACACACCCGCACAGTGAGTCGAATTTGACTTTGGCGGAGTCGAATTTGACTCACTTTGTGTAGTGCCGGAAAACCTGTTTCGCAGAGAGTCAATTTGACGCACCATTTTTTGCAGTGTACAATCTGTTAATGATTATGGTGCTGATATGTTACACTTCGAAACTGTTTTTGTTGAAAATTTCGAACAAGCAGGATGTGACCTTTTGAATCTTGACCTTAATATTTCTTGGTGTGTTGAACTTATCACTTTTTTAACTTACCTATAACACACAATTGAAATGTGGGGGACTTCCAGTTCTTTTTCTGCTGTCAATATAGTACAAAGAACGTTTGCAGTAGAACGTCTGACTATGTAGTGTTAGTACCCACACTTTTTAACTTTCCAATAACAGCATTGTCGCCCCCCCAAGCCTCCTGCACTAAGCAGTTCTCATACTAGAACGCCAGAAACACTTCGTTTGAAATTTTTTGCGGGCAACAACGCTCATTTTTCTTGGGGTCGCCTACGCTTGCGGGGCTTTCAGGGGAGGCGGCAACCTCCCTGAGAACCGAATTGTAAAAATATTCTTAATGTGGGGAAGTTTGTTTGCGTGGGAGAGCAAAACGTGCCCTAAATTCTCTTTCCTACTACATTTATGTATAAATTAACCAAAGCGCTATCCAAGGCTTCAAGCGTTAATAAATGTTAAGTTATATCCAACACAGACAAAGCAAACGCTTACAATTATTAGGTCAGACACGTGTCAGTGTTGACGAAAAGTTACAGCTAATAAATAATAGTGTCTAAATCTTTATACGTAGTGCTGTTGCCTATTCATTGAACGCAAACGATTTCACGGCGGTTCAAAATTTTAAATTATTAAAGGCATTTTGACCGCTTAAACTTTCAAGTAGTTCCATAAACAGAGCCATCGTAATTATACTGGACTGCCTACTGAGAGATAGAACGACTGTGCAGTTAGAAACTTAGTTGATCATTCTTACATTTAGGCTTAGGTTTAGAATTACGCTTTGTGGGCATGAGATAATAGTTCATACTCACCCAAAAAAATTTGTATGCGTCAAATATATTTGTAATTTTGTAAACTGTAATACATGTTTGTACATAGTTTTTGTATTTTGTCTCTTGATACGGACCCGTAGCCATTACGAGACTCAGCCCCCTGTAATAATTTTGGCCCCAAAAGAACATAATCAACGCTGCTTGTTGTAAGTCATCAAACACCCTTGTATACCCTTCGTGAAAAATGTTTAGCCTCCTATCATGCTGGCCTGGCTACAGGTCTACTTATTATTAAGGTTGACAAAAAGTCTCGTTGAATTTTGTATGCAAATAATTTGTTTATAAATTAATTGTTACGTACAAATGAAAATATATATTTGGTTTGTTTTCTATCGTTTACTCAATTGAGCTGGCCAATTTCCTGAGACAACAACCTCTTCTCGTCTGGCTCTAAAACCGAAACGTATCTAATGCATGCACGTCAAACGCATCAAATATTAATAATGATTGTGAAACATGTATATATATGAGTTTTGTAACAATATTATTAAAAACAAACAACATTTTGTGAGACAATTTTTAATTCAAAATATCGAAAAAAAATTAGGATACAGTTTTTTTCACTGAATTTAAACGGCATTGCGGTCCGTTTCAAAAATATTTTAGAAACGGCCTTTAGACAAAAACTAAAATTGCCGCAACATAGGCGGCGTTTATCGTTTTTGCCTAAAGGTCGTTCTAAAATGTTTGAAACGGGCCGCCAGCGATGGCGGAAGGCACACATCGGGGCCTCTTTGATGTTTTAAATTTGATTTAAACATTTGAGTTTTGCCGACGACCCGGGAGGATTTTGTTTCGAAATTTAAAAAAGTTTTTATTGGTAACGCAGCTGTATACGCAAAATGTAAAATCGAGGAGTTAATTCTACTGGAATGAAAACAGAATTTATCAGTAGAGGAAGCAAGAAAACTTTTCCAACACAAAGACAGTTCTGTTAATACTGGGGAGCTGATACCAAGTGAATAAAAATTAGTGACTGACAATTGATTATTGAATAATTATTTTTGAAATTACAAAATTGTACTGCTTATGAGTATATATTACGTATTTAAACTATATACACCAATGTTTAAATATCTTTTTATTAAGGGTTCGGCACAGTACGTAACACGTTGAAGATGCATACAAGGCTTGGTCTCCCATTCCTGATTTCGGTTTAGCCGAAAATTGCTGAACTAAATTTGTGAAACTAATCAGTTTCAGAAAAAAGGTGATAAAGGCTTGAAACATCACATATTGCGTAAAATTATGAAAAGTAAGTTTTCTCAAATTAAAAAATTTATTAATAAAATATTTACGTTTTTAATTTTAATGATAAGTAAGTTTTCTCAAATTAAAAAATTGATTATTGAAAGATTTATGTTTTTAATTTTAATGAAAAATAAGTTTTCTCAAATTAAAAAATTTATTAATAAGCGATTTATGTTTTTAATTTTAATGAAAAGTAAGTTTTCTAAAATCAAAAAATTTAGTAATAAAAGAATTACGTTTTTAATGTTAATCTCAAATTAAAAAAAAATATTAATAAGAGCTTTTAACCACATTCGTACCATTTCACATTTTCCCGTCGCCATGCATGTGATTTGCTCTTGAAATCCCTAGCGATACCGCAATCGCACACAACGTGCGTCAGGTTCTCACAATACCAGATAATGGGGCCCCAAGTCTGGCTGTGTCATACAACAAAGAGTTGTGCGATTAAATTTTTTGTGCCGTTCTTAAGATATGCAAATTACTGAATTTTTAAGGCTTTGAAATGTAAATTTGTGAAAAACTGAACGTATTTTCGCAAATTTAATTCAGTTCATGATACATTTATGTATGTTTCAAGTATTTATCTTCTTACTTTTACATATTCTCCATTGTGTGCTATTTATGTTTAAATCTTAAAAGCAACGACAATCACAAGGAATCTCGTGTTGCCACAATGACAGATAATGGGGCGCAAAACTCCGTCCATGTCATACAAGAAAGAGCAGTGCGATTAAATGTCTTGCGCCGTTCAAAATCTCAAGCTAATTATTACGTCATTTATGACATCATAATACTGTCAACTCATGCGTCACTAATGAGATCATTTTGACGGCGCCCGCGACTGACAAAGACTAAGCGACCAATTAGCTCTATTGTGGCTAGGGTATAAAGAATAGACGGTTGTGTCTGGAGCCCTGACCTAGGCGAAATATTATGACCAAAATTTTTGGAGAACTGACCAATCCACAAAAGCAAGATAGTTGAAAATTCTGTGCCTTCGGCGAAACTTGTAATACAATATCGAATTGTTTGCTAAAGTGCGATTTAAAATCTGACAAAAAAACCTAAAACAGCAATTGAGATTGCGGTGCTAAAACTGGTATACGGTCTTCTGAGCTACATCTTGTGCCATATTTCAATTTTTTGAATTTCAACGAAATTTGTGCTAGGTACACACGGATATGCTCACCGAGAAATATTTTTGAAAACATGGTAGTCCATTAGGTCGGACATTTCAGTGAAATATATGAGCTTTATTTTAAGAATTTAAGTATTATATTTTTTTACTTTTTCACTTTTTAGGATTACGTTTTCAGCGCTTTCGCTATCCAATCTTTCAAATTCTACATATAACTGTCTTTATATTGAATAATCTAAAAATATGCCTGAATCTCAATTCAACGTTAACCAGTGAAATATATATCGTTATTTTATCTTCACTACCCGACAATTGCTTTATTGTACGGCATCACTCGAATCAAATAAATATGTGCATATCTCCAGCTCAATGGCAGCATTCAGGCACAACACCAAATGCGACATTTATTCAGCGACTTAGCCAGGCATTATTTCAGGAGAGTATAACTTTATATAATAGTTTTTGTGAGCTGACGACAACAATTGTTTGACTTCTAAAATTCATTATGTTATTATAAACTATATAAAAGTGACGTTTTTGTATCTTCGTCATATTTCCAAAGATATATCCCCGTATTGCCTTCATTTTTATGCGTATATACGTCTTTCTTTTTTTTTGCGCCGTCAACTAAGAAATCGCCAAAACCTGCGGACTGGAAACGAGAACCGGTTATGCGTAGCGCATTGCCGAAACCTGGCAATTATGTCGCGTGCCCACTGAAGCGTTTTCAATACTGTCGGTATTATTCAATTAAAACCTTAACCAGGATATATTATAGTAAACCGGCGGTACATGAAAGAGATCAGTACCAAAGGGTTAAGCGGTTTAAATAGGAAAATCTCTCTGTGTGTGTGAGGTTATAATGCCGTTTTAGTATGTCGATTTGATAATGTTCATCATTCACGTTGAAACCGGCCAATAATACGGGCCCGGTTCACTTATATAAGCTGGCGGATGCCTTGGGTCAAGCCTGACTCAGCGCGCTAAGGCCCACGTGCGAAAATTGACGTCTGTGATGTGTCTCTAGTCAAAGTATTTCGGAACACCTTATAATTTGATTACATGATTCTAGGACTCTTGTACACTTTTCCTCATATTTAAGCGTAAGACTTAGGTAATGACTTAGGCAAACAGTTTCGCTTGGGCTTAATATGCTTAAGCTACAGTTACGGCCCCAAAACTAACACTGGCCAACTATTGCCTGGCTTATACTGCGTACGTACCTACCGCGAGCTAAATTGTATTTTCTCAACGATTTTGTTACAATCGCCCGTTGAGATACCACAAATAAACTGTGCTTCAACTACTTTCCCCACGGTAATAACAGTTACATAATAAAAAACTAACTGAATTTCATCGACTTTTAGCTTATCTCCATATGTTTTTTATGCAATTAATTTATCTTCGCGTGAGTTTTACTTTATTGGGTACAGTTCTATACTGAACTTAGAATTGAACGAACGATAAAAATTTATATGTTCAGTCTGTCGAAAAAATTTTCAGCTTCCTTTTAAGCTACAAATTTCAAAACCGAAAGAAAATTTGTCTTGCGATTTTTACCCCATTTTGCCTCATACGACGCAGCCTACCCCATAAGCCGGCCAATTCCGCCCCGACCCTACCCTGCCGGTGACCACCCCCCCCCCCCGCGCGCCTCACTTCCATCTTTGAACTTAGGGCTAAAGACCCTATCGTGCACAATAGAGTATTCTTAAGATCGAGGTTCGATATCAACGCGAGGGGGGTCAAAATGATTTTGTTGCTACAGCAACAACGCTGAATTGCGAGGTCTTTCTCTCCACATTAGAACCTTCGATTTCCGGCCGTTACTGAGACTAAAATGTTTTGAAAGGTATTATGGCTCCTATAGAACTCTGAATTGCATTCAGCTTAAAACTCGTGCCCACAAAAGCTTTAATTACACCCGTTTATTGATTTGTAAAGGGCGATTTTAGTTATGGATAGGCATTTTCAATGGAACTTAGGCTGGTTGCAGGCCTAACACGGCCCCCAAAATAACCACAATGCTTCAGTTGAGTATAATTGAAGTTAATATTAATATAAGCTCTACAGGTATTAAAGACGTAATGTACTTATCACAAACCACTGTGCAATCGTCCTATTTTTCGGCGCAAACTACACTGGTGACACAATATTTTGATGGGCTCTGTATTATTCTCAAATGGATATAGCACCTATAATAATGATTAGCTATACGCCAAAACCAATAAACGACGCGTCTTTATTCAGCATAAAACTTCAAGGTATAATGGGAAAATATAATTTGTAGGATGGATAGGACACAAAAGGTACGTCAATACACGGTTTGAGATAAACAAGGACCCTAAAAGACTATCGCTGATGAGAAATACGCATGATTGTTTAACTCTAAGATCTTTGAAGTTCAATGATAATTGCAGCTACCTATTTTGTAATGAGGTTAGTGTTTGTAAGCATAGGGATATGCTTGTCCGTCCGTGTATATGAAAGTGTATTGCACTGTATAGTTTGCTTGTCTTCAGCATACGTGTCGACAAATATAGTCGATTCAATTATATAAGCAGTTGAAGATACGGGCTGCGTGTCGCCAATGTAGAGCGCTTGCCCCGGAATGCTAAACCCGCTAGCTCGATCCCCGCTCTGTAGGTCCGCTTTTCCAGCTGCTTAGTGCAAAGGTCTGAAGTCCCGGTTCCTACCTAGACTGTCAGTGTTGTAGCTTAATGGTAAATGTTTGTTTAAAGGTTCCTAGTTTTAGACCAATCGACCAAAAAACAAAGTAGAATACGACACCACTGAAAAGGTCATTTAGAAAATGTCGACACAAAAAATGCCAGTCGTTAAACGTGAATTTTTGGATCCAGAATTAAGTACAGCATTATGCATTACGAACCATAATTTAGTCTTAAGGCTAAGGCAAAAATACGACTAAATGCAAGATGTCCTTTAATGGTTCAAAACAAAACAGACCTCAGTCTGTTGCTTTTGTAGATTTTACCAGGAATTTATCTTTTAAATATATATCTTGCAAAAAGCCATTTACGACTGAAGTATCGATATTGTTTTGAAATTTCAAACTGTGGTACGACGGAAAAAATTTTGAATTTTTATTTGTGCAAACTTTATTTCTATCCCGAAAACAACGGTTGGTTAAACTAAAGAATTCATCCCGCAGGGGCTGACGCCGAATACTCCACTAAAATATTGGTCCTTAAAATATAACTGGCAAACCTTTAACGATGGTTCAATAAAACTAGCGCCATTACCGAACAGAAATAAATATAAAATGGTGGCGGTTCGTATTCTTGCCCCCTCTGTGCTCGACCATGATTCGTATTTTGAGTTATTTCAAAGACGACAAAGCGTCGTTTGTGACCCCTTTGGGGCATTAAAGTCTAACTGAAAACATAGGAAAACGGGGGGAATTTTAAAATTTTTATTACAATATTCATGAACTGCACGCCGTGTATCAGTAGTATATACAAGTAATAGTGTTTACACGAGTGCAAACAGTTAAACTTCAATATTTCTTAGTTGTTACATCAATCAAGTCTTAAAATGTTATATATATGAATATATATATGTATATATATAGATATATATATCGTTCTATGTACTCTGCATGAAAAACAGCTCATTCTCCCTCTTATATTGCTTTAATAGTTAAATTTGAAAAAATTTAAACTTTCCTATAGGGGACCAGGTGCAAAACGAAAACGTCCGGAGGATAGCAAGAGTTAAAAATTTAAGCCAGTGTATAGAATAGAGCCTGAACAGTATATAGCATAAGAATACTCCTGCGCATAAACCGTAAGCGTAAGGAAAAGCCTATACGCTAACCACAACCAAAAAATAGTCTAAAGCTTAAGCCTATTCTATTGCAGTCCGCATTAAAATCGCCCGACCACCCTCATCTATACCAGGGCCAAAATTTGTTTAAAGGTTGTTTTTAGTTAAGTCTCATTATTTATGCATATTTACAGCTCCAAAAACATGTACGCATCTGTGTTTATAAGCTTGGGTTATGATCAACAGAAAATTGGTTTCGTACACCTCCCCATCGCAGACTTAGGCTTAGGCTTCAAAAAAGGTTTACCTAAGCCTTCAGTGTTAACGTTTGTATAAACCATTACCTAAACCTGCGCCTATGCTTAGGCGTTTTTTAACTTTGTGACAGGAAAATGTACATGAGCCAAAAAAATTTACTTAAACTATTCATTCGTTTTATATATTTGGTACTGTATTCTCATTTAAGAGTAATAACAAACAATAAAACGAAGAATTTCTCACATAACAATAGCGTCTGCAGACAATCTAAACTGCAGGGGCACAAGAAGTTTTTGGGAGCTCGCCAAATGTAACCACAACCATATCACTTTATAGTCTATCAAACGTGGTATATACACGCCGTAATATTACATCTAATTAAAGTTTCAAAATCCGATTGCTAAAGGAACTAGAGAATAATGGGCACTATTGCAGCGTTTAGAATTACAATTCGTGCGTTCTAACGCTAACATTTCTCCGAATGCTGCTACGAAAGGTTTGCTTTCTCATACAATTGTTCTTGCTTTTTCAAGTTTCCTGGCCAAAATTAAAACGTGTCTCCGGTCGTTGTTTTAAATCTAAACTCACTTGTTTGTTGTTTTACAAGCAATAAAACTTTACGTAACTTTAGCTCCGAGGTATTCTGAATTTTATACAAGACAGACGTTACAGTATCGGCAACAAGAATATAATATTACAAGTTCGACTAAATTTCGACAACATTAAACTAACAAATATTGCGTGTTAAATTGCTATAAAATTATGCAGTTTGCAGTTTAAATACTCGTGTTTTCTTTAAAATAAATGCCCTAACATACTTGACAGCCACATGCTTAGCCAATATTCTGGTTTGACGAGGGTTCCACCAATTACTTAATTATATTTCGCTTTGCGTGTGAGCCTATTTTTGTCACCGAACAATTAGTTAACAGGCATATATTTGCTACAGTATCTTTACGGGGCCCATGGCCATTTGACGAACCCTTGTGGCTATGGCTCCTGACTACTGCGAGAAAGACGTTCAAAAATGATGCTCCGAACGCCGATAAAAGTTTTATTTCTTAAAATTTAACAAAAATTCACACCACGTTAACTATGTGTGTTATGAGAAAATTGACATTTCAAAAATCAAATATAAACTGAAATTATACCTGAAGGTTAATAGCGATTGTAGCGCCATAAACGGAACATTTTATGGAGCCAACAAACGATCGACAAATGTTTTCGTTACGTTTTAGGTCGGTATATACTGTGAAGAGTTTTGGATTGAAAACTAAAAACAAGGCAGACCACAAACAAATGCGAAAAAGGCTGCTTACGTCATAAAGCACGCGCGGCGTGTAAAAATTTTTTGGACATACAACTTTTCTAATTAGAATCGCACAAAATAATTTGTCAAGGCAAGCCGATAGCCAGCTCAGTTCGCATGGAAGGGGGCTAAAAATTTCTCACGAGGGACGACATACAATGGATTTCGATGACCGACAAACAAGGTCGAATATTTTCTAGGATGGCCAAAATTCTTCCAAAGGGCTGAGTCCCTCTTGGTGACGTCTGGTTACGGGTACACGATTAAAGCTAACCAGCTATATCAATAGATTGACGAAACGTCCGCCTTTTGCCAAACGTGGCGCTTTGGGCAGCTGTCGCGTAAATAATCTAAGCTTAAAACAAGCAACAAACCTAAAAATAGTCAAGCAACCATTGGTACAGAATGTCGTACTTAAAGTGAATTTGGCTTCCGCCAGCACATACAGTGTAACCCGGATATAAGTCAGATTTTCTCTTGTTCAAAATTAGAGCCGCTGTTAATGTATGTAAATTAGACTCGAATATAAGAGTACTGGATATAAGAAGCATCCGGATATAAGAGAGATTATGGAAGGTGTAGATACGTACATGACGAACACCCTAGAACGGCAAAACAGTGCACTTATACAGGAATGCAAAATTGCTCTACTGCTATGGAATCGTATCTGTTTGAATTTATGTACCTTCGAAACCGAATGAACCAGTTCTTTCCATGTAATGTTCCAAGTATACGTGTTTTATGTCCAAATTACTATGCTATGTATGTATGTGATTATCAAGGGCGCAGCAGCTGATCCAAAACCTAGAGGGTCCACACTGGCTGGATTGTCATAAATTGCCGGGCAAGTGAGAAGCTATCTGGAAGTTGAACAATTTGGTACCTTATTCATAAAATTATCTATTCTATGTTATGTAAAAAATTTTTAATTCAAAAAATGGGATCGGCAAGGCGTCAACTGCCTACCCCTCTTGACTGCTACACCATTGATGTTTATTTCAAATTAGTATCAAGTGCAATCTGGAAGATGCATAGTCTATTATAATGTATTTTGAGCTTCCTATAAGGGTATAAGTAGGTAATGTACGTAACTTTTTCTGTAAACTATGTATTACACACAACTTATCTTAAAAATAGATTACATAGTCAAATTTAGAAAACTTAACACAGTCAACTTTAAATTTAGATTTAATTACATATTTTCAATTTCAGGTCAAAATATGGTTTCAAAATCGGCGTTCAAAATACAAAAAGGTCATGAAAGCGTCGTCACATCACGGCACTTCTGCTGGAAACGGATCGTTGGCGACTTCCGGAGGCGGCGCAACCGGGCCGGATTCGAATCGATCCGGCGGGACGCCTGGCGCCGGCGGTGGTCTTGGCGGGCATGGAGCAATGATGTGCAACAGTCCAGGTGGCGGTTCGTTGCCTGATGACGACGACGATGATGATATCGATGACATCATGGACGATGACGTCGACTCAAATCATCATCAACAACAACTGCTGCTTGGGCAACGAACTGTCGCCGGACTTTTGCACGACCCAAAGGCACGAATGCCTTTAGATGACCCAGACGGCATTCGAGGACCTTTATTGGGCCTTTCGCAGCTCGCTGGCGGTACCACAGGCCCGCTGACTGACACGATTTTAGGGCGTGGTGGCTCAGAATCTGGTGGTATGATATCGGTGCCACCGGTGACTGATCCGGGCACAGGAATTCGTTCGAACGTTGACGATTCGAAGAACATACTACTGAATACGTCAGGTATTGCCGGAGAAGACTCCGGTAGTCGTTCTGGACCTACACTCTGTCCGACAAGTGACCTAAACGCCAAACAACAACAACATGCTGCAACAGCGAACACTAGCCATCATTCGTCTGGCAGCAGTTGTAGTAATAGTAGTAGTGGGGCCAATAATAATAATAATATTAATAATAATAACAATCAACAACAAAACAAAAATAACTCCGAGGCTGAATCAGATCCCGGACCGCTAGGACTGCTGCAACAACACAGCCAACAGCTGCTAGAACGATCTGGATTCAACTCGCTAGCGTTGCCGTGTTGCTCGCAGTCTCCGTCGCGTCCAGACGAAGCTCCAGCTATTTATTCGATAACACATTCCTCAGAAGATCGACCCCCAACCGGATATAGCACCGTTAATGGAAGGGCATTTCCTGTTAATTGGCCCAATGGCCCCTTGGAGCCCCACGAACGACAACAACCGCCACACGCCCCGCTCACATCACTACCTCCAGAAGATACTATGAACAGACCCCCAATAGCCTCGGTTTTGTGTTCACCTAAACCGAACGCCCCCATTGGAGAACCGAATAGCCTATCGGTAGGCGCACCCCATTCTGAAAGTTCTGGAGTCGCCTCGACAGGGGGCGGAATCACTGGCTCAGGCCTGTTCGGACCGACGGTGGCCGCGGCTGGCGTTATTGATGTTAAGCCGCCATTGTTTAACACGACTAATACATCACAACACCAACAACATCAGCTGCAACAACAATTAAGTGGACAACTAGCTATGTCGTTTCACCATGTCAGTTCTCAACAACAACAGCATCTGCAACAACAACAACAACAACAACAACAGCACCAACAACAACAACAACAACAAGCGAATCTCGGGTCAAATAGCCGTCAATCAAATTTTCCGTCCGATTTAAGCCAACATCAACTAAGTATGATGTACGGGGGAGGGGGTACAGCCCATCACACTGGAGGTGGAGGTAGCTACATTTTGAACGGTGACATAGCTAACAGCATTCAATGCGCTACTGGAATGAATCTACCGACAAATAGTGCGAGTAGCAGTCGACAAAATAGCTTTAACGGACCAAGCCCAACACATTTATCAACAGCAGTGTCGAATTATTCTGGTGGATTTCAATTTCATCATCACGCCTCAACAGCGAGTGGCATTTTACCTGCGGGTCAGTCTCCTTTAGGTGGCCAAAGCGGCAACGGAGGCCACTATGGAATGCCCTCTGTGGCGACAGCTGGCGTCAGCCAGCCTTCTGTCTACCCGTATCCGGCTAATCCGTACGCAGGATCGAACCATTTTGCAGGGAATTATTATTTCGGAGGACCAAGCGGATTTTTACATCATCCGCACTATTCAACGGCACCACCTCCGTTGTAAAGCCTGCTGGAAAGCGAGTCCCTTTGACAAATCATTTTCGTTTTTTTCTCGATAGCAATAAAAGTTTATAATTTCTTAGCTACGCCGTACGCGAAGCGTGTGGCAGGAACGAGTTTGGCGAAAATTTCAGTGAGGATACGAGTAGTTGGTTATTTTGCGTTGATTGTATAGAATATGACTTCGAGGAATACTTCTGTAAATGATTCAACAGTGGTATGAATGACTTGAGAATGTTCTCCGTGGATTTATATGATGGCCGGATCCAAGATCAATAGTTTTAAAGGTTCGTTTTAATATTTGACGGTTGCGAAAATAAGTAAGGCTTCAAATAATTTAAATATGTAAAATTGATCCTGCGTCCGACCAGTAAAATATCGGTGCAACTTGGTTGTTACAGTGATAGTTATTCGTAGAAAATACGACCCATGTAAAGATCAGGGGCGGAACGTTTTACTTCTACGACTGTAATAGAGTTGTAATAGTGTAAGCTTAATTTTTAGAATTTTTTCTGTTTAGTCTTTGGTATAAGCTGATTCTTACACACTGACTTAAGCATAGAAATGTGGTCCTGCTACTGTTACGGCCCTGTTTCAGTCGAAAATTCAAATGAACTTGTTCAACCAGTATCAAAAATGTTTTGAGTACCTTCGTCCTAGATTGTTTAACAATCAAAGTAATTTTAGCTTAGTAATTTTGCAAATACTGAAACAGTCACAAAATAGCGTGGACTAGAATGAATGTAGCTTTAAATTTTTTAAAATTTTAAAGCTTGTAAGTTGGATAACAAGGCGACAAGATAGCCGTAGTAAATATAAATTTTACGATTTTATAAGCGACTAAGAATGCTATTAAATTAAACAGATATTTGGCTTCTTGAATTCGAGTGAACTAACGCTGCGATTAAGTTGCAACTGCATGCAAACATTTCATCATTATTACTGAGCTTCGTGCGATCCCGTTGAAACATTGTTATTGTTTTGTTTGTATATGTGTCGTTTCAATGTTTTTTCGGTCAATGTTGCTTTTATAAGCGTAACACTATTCCTAAACCTAATAGCATCAACATAACAGTACGTCTAAAACTAAACCGAAGACAAAAAGTTCACCTACAATCTTATTATTTTATTATTTGTATTAAATTATTTTCTCTTATTTAAAAAACCTTTAAAAAAAAAAAATTTTTTTTTAAAAAATTTTAAGTAGTAAGTAGAAGCTTTTTCTGTAATCTAGGCCCATATTCTCAAATGTGTATAGCAACTACCTTCAGTTAGTAATAAGTTTGCAAACTCACTAAGTAGAGCAAATCATATGCGAACAATGTGCTGAATTTTGAGCCTCAGCATTTACAAGTTCTAAAGTTACAAGACCTATCACCAACTGGAAATAGGTGCTACACACATTTGAGAATACGGTCTCTAACAAACGGTTTAATGTGATATTTCTCAAAGTTGCATTGACCATTTTTGGTATTCTTGTTCGTTTGCATTTTTTTGGTGTTGATATTAACGTTGACAGCAGTATGATATCACCCTTTGTTTGCAACAGCGCTTAAGTCTTGTATCGGTAGAACAGAATGAAAGTCAGGTTGCAGGCGATGTTTTAAGTGAAACATTATTTGAGAAATAGTGCAACGGTATATTTTTTTGATAACAAAAATTAACGCCCACGTAGTTACGGGGACCGGGCCATTCGGAGCCAGTGGTGCTGGAGAACTAGAGTCTGGGAAGCTTAGGGATAGGCTTAGGATTAGGCTTATATATGTTTAGGCTTAGGTTTACTTAGACAAACGGCTTATATAATTTTTAATGTTGCTTTTGAGTTGTGCTGCGCCGACAAATAAAGCTCAGCCATGTAATATTACTGATTTTGAAATATACCGGGGTTAAACTAAAAACGATTGTTTTGTAAGTTAAAACCACATAGGCAATATTTGTTGCTAAATTGAAGCTATTAAAGTTAACCTAAAAATATCAAATTTTGGCATAAGTTAGGTTCTGGTCCAAAGACTGCAATACTAAAATCGGTAACAGCTTTCAACTATTAAGCTGAACTTTCAAGTATAATTTTAAAAGGTTAAAGTGACATTCGGCCAGCTTTACATAAAAATGTGGTGAAAATTGTTCGACGTTTAACACATTTTGTTTCAAAAAAAGTTTTGTGTTTTTGTTGCTTATTTGTTTATTGCAGTGCCAGTATTCTCAAAATATGTATGCAGCACATAGCGACTCCCTGGGTAGTAAAATGGAGATTTTTTAAACCGAATTGCAACAACTGCGTGCCTTCAAACTCTACACATAACTGCGATCAATGAAATGCGGAGAACGTGCCAGAATCAAAGGTCGTCTTCCGGGGTCGGGCTATGAGCGGATAACTTAAACGATCTGCGGAAACATAGCTGTCCGGACCAAAGACAGTTAGCATAGCTGTATTTGCAAACCTATTTGGTATTATCTATGACCGGACCACGTTCCAAAAACCGATCATATTCCTGGTCACTCGGAACGCAACTGTTTATCAGTAACCGGTGGTGATATTAGATGCTACACACATTTGAGAATACTGGCCCAGATTTTCAACCGAAGTTTCAACGCATTTCTCATTCGATGATACTCTTGTCATTAACGGTTTCAATCTCATTTACTTTGTCTTTTTTAAAATGTTTATTTTGTATCGCTTTACGTTATGTTAATTGTTTTATGATTGGAAATTTTTTGAAAAATTTTAATATTCAGAAAAATTTCGTTGGCTGCCGCTACCAAAGCGACCAGATCTCTGCTCTCATATGTTGCGCAGTCGCTCCCATATTTTAGATTTAGCTAAGGTTAGGCTTAGGCTCAGATATGGTTTAGGCAAAAGTTTAAAAGACAAGATTCTGGTTCAGATTTAGGTGAAGGCTTTAGGCAGCGGTTTAGGCTTAGTCAGAGGTAAGACTTTTCCAAAATATAAACCTGGGTGGGAAATATGTACAGAAGTCATCGTGCATGCGTTTTTAGCTGAGGATTGTAAGATTTAAAAAATATTCTGATTTTAAGATCAACTAAGTACAAAATTCTTTTAGGATTAGCCCAGGATTAGCCACGTTAATATTAAGCAATAAGAATGATGCAGCTAACAAATAAACTTTAATATGTACACAAGCCAAAATGATTGTAATGTTTGCAACACCAGCATCTTTAAATAAAGCCCTATTCACACTTGCAAGATTTTGCAGCGAGGACTCTTCGCAATTGTAATCGTTAAATTATCAGTTCGGCCAATGTCGGTAAATTATTAATTCCATTTGCAATGCTATTCATACATATGGATTGATCCTTGGCGTATATTCATCATAAATTAAATTGAATGGCGTGAATTCCAGTTAATTATTTACAGCTGCAAGAACTTCAAAGCTGCTTTGTGACCAAATCTGCGCATGCAAGTTGGACGTGTGAGTTTCTGCGGCAAAAACTTGCACGTGTGAATAGCGCTTTAATGAGCCTACCAACATATTTGAGCTTCTGATGACCTCCTCTGATTACATCGGTCAAATTTCTTTCGTTTGAGGTTCGTTGCGTTGTTTAAGTTGCGCTATATTCGCCGCGCACGCAGGACGTCGCCGCGTGTTGTTTTAAACTTAATTTGTGATGGGCGGTTAGCCCAACCCTACACGTTATGCTCACAATGCTTGCGGATCACATTACCTAATGGATGGTTGTGAATAAACATTGCTTGCCAGATATATTTTGGCCATTTTTGACTTCTTGCCAGTGTAATTACCTTGAGTGTTTGCTTATCTATATAATTAAAGCTGGAATACCCCACATACGTATTTTAGGCAAGTTTCCAACATACTGTGTTTACAATATTCACAGCGAATGTGGTCGTTTTATAATTAGAACATTTGCACACAGGTTTTTTACATATTCGCTGCATGTTGTGAGCATTGCGCAAAGTCGCATGGGTAGTGGAAAATAGCAAAAATAGACCGAAAACTGTAAAAATTAGTAGAAAATAAAGAAATGCAAAACTAAAAAATAAATTTGGTTGTGCTATAAAACATAGCATTTCAGCGACGTGTGTGGTGTATTCCTTTGAATTGTCTGAAGAATATAACGGTTGATACCCAAATTAGGCCTATTTATCATTTCCATAGTAATTTCTAACAAATTATTTTTTGTGTTCAGAGCATTTAAGTCGTGTGCGAATCGAACTGTCATTGCTAATTTGTTTAAAGACCGAATAATTGTTTCAAAACCAGCCGATGGCTTTTTGCTGGCTTTCACAGTGATATTAACTCAAATAATTTTTTCAAGTCCAAGTATCACGGATCCATTCAAGACAGTCTCGTACTGTAATTGGGTTAATGGTTTTTGTGCAGCGGGCCCATAGCCACACGGGAGCCAGAATGACTCGTCCCACCCTGGAAAAATTTCGCTCCCCTAAAAAGTATTAAACTTGTTTGTAAATCATCGCAAATCCTTGTATGTTCCTCCTAGAAATTTTCCAGCCGTCCTAGCAAGTTCAGCTCGATACCGGCTTGTTGTGCAGAGAACAATTTTTGACTTAGCCAATTTTTGGGGTCAACCTGTCTGGTTATTGTTGTTGCTGTTGTTTTTTTATAAAATTTTCAGTATGACAATATTGTACGCAGTATCTCTTGACTGTAACTTTTTAATGTTTAATTACATATCTTGCCGACCAACCTGTGTGTAGATTTCTATAAAATATGTTCGTGTGAGTATAATTGTTTTAATTTATATGTATTTGAGGAATGTATGCAAAAAGGGGCAACCCCACCTGCCTCTGTGTAGACCACATTTTGTTTGTTATACTGACTTAAAAACGTATCTGATTTTAAACAATACGTGTTCCCAAAACGAAATTTTGGCAACGCCTCTTCTTGCGTTTGTTTGCAGATATTGTCTTTTTTAACATTCATGTTTAGGACTCTGTAAAGTTGCTTCTGCGCCTAAAGTGGAGTATTGGGTGGCTGGGCCATAAAAATCAATTTCTGTTTAGCCCAAGAATCTCAAGTTACCGTAACTAACGTAAAACTTGGTATTTTTCACAGATGATTTACAAGTTGACCCATGTATAGAAAAAGTCCCGAACACCAGACAAAAATCTAAACCTAAGCCTAATCGCAGTGCTGGAGCAGGCACGGGTGGGGGCTCCCAACAAATTCCAGGATGGGGGCCCCAAACTCACGAGCGAAGCGAGCGAGAAGCCAGATGCGTTTGAAAACTTGAGCAGTTATTGTTTCAACCGGTTAGGGTGGGAGCACCTTTAGGGATGGGTGCCCTCCAAATGGGGGGTATGGGGTGGCTGCTCCGGCCCTGCCTAATCGTTAATTTTAGATCAAAGGACTAAGGTGAACGTCGTCGTGTATCTAAGTGTAAGCATAGGGCTAAGACCAGCGGCTTTTGTTCAAAACCTGTTCTATACATGGGATTTTATTTTTGTGGAATTTTTAATATCGTAAAAAATCTTGTTTACCGAAACTTTTAATCTAAAATCATTACTGTAGCTCTGAAATTTTTTATACGATTATGTTTTGAAATTTCAACACATTGTTCATTATTGTGTTACTTATTGAACTGCGTAAGTAGATATAAAAATAAATTTCATTCAAGTGTTTGCGTGGTTGTGAATTTGGATCTGTGGGCCAATGGTCTGTTATACTTACAACGTAAGCAGACTGGATTTTCCTCGTCCAGCAGCGCCTATTACCGGGTGGGTTCCAAACTAAAATTCTGTATCGAAGCGTATTCATAAGCTTAAGTCTAAGTTTCGCTGTTAGGATAAAAGCCTAAGCCTAAGCAAAAAATATTCTAAAGTTAACAGTGGCGCAATGCCTGTCGTGCGGCACCGCACGTCGCCGTCCGTCACCATGCGATATCGTACGCGAGTCACATGCCTACGACACCGCACGGTTACGCACGGCACCGGACGTCGTCAAAAAGTATCGCGGCACCCTTAAGATTACTCTATTGCACTCTCACGGAAAAATGGTCCGGTCCACAGCTATACATGGGTGGAGGAAATTAGGTAGTATAAGTATTATTAGATGTAAGCCGAATATTTCAGTGTTTGCCATCATACATGTTGACTGGCGTTATTTGACAGCTTAATTTGAATAGCTTCACTGAAATTTTAAAAACTGATACGAAATTCGCAGATTTAATATTTTCATCGCGGTTGAAATCTGCAGATTTCATATTTTCATCGCGATTTTTCTGTTAAGTGAAAGCCAGGCCAACATTCGCCCAAAAATGGTCGGAGTTTAAAAAGTAGTCTATTTCAGTAACGTTACAACCCTCAAAACAAAATGTCAAGAATAAACCTTTTAAATCTGGTAAAAAAATTGCTGGCTTTCATACGGACACTGAGAGTGTAGAATAACATACTATCCTAAAGAAACCAGTATTTCAGTTGTACTCATTGCTTCTCCTTACTGAAAACTTGGGCCTATGTAAAGATCAGTGGAGAAACGTTTTTCTGCACGACTGCAATAAACTAAGCTTAAACTTTAGACTAATTTTTTACTTAGCTTAGGCGTAAGCTAATTCTAACGCTAAGGTTTAGGAATATCCGCATTCTAGAGTTCCGGCCCTGTTCTATACTTAGGCCAAGATTTGCAACGTTTTAAGTAATACTCGTTTAGGGGCGTAGTCATTATTCTATTTTGAGAGATTACAACCTCATCTTTAAAAGTTTTTTATGACTTAGCGCAATGACCGAAAAAATGCAGTTTAGACTCCAGAATCTAGCGGGTTCTGGAACCTGAAAAAGCATTTATCGTGTTCTCGTCTCCGGACATTTGAGCGAGAGATATACTTACCAATCCTAAATGCGTGCGCTTGCTATGAAAGTTTGTACTTCTACTTATCTATATTTCTCGTTATTTTCAATATTGAAAACGGATTTCTCTCGACAGATACGAAGTTTGTTGTTTCGTTGTATAGTTTTGAAAAAATAAAACTTTATAATGGCAAAACTTTTGATAATTCTACAACTCACTCTACCCGAAAGGCTATCATGAAACTTTATGGTTATGAATTTTGAAAAAGATATAATTTTATAGGTATAACACAGCTTCAAATAATTTGAAAAAATTAGGGTTGAAAACTGAGTGCGAGATTGCTGAGCCCACAGCTAAATCCGCTACTGGAGACTGGGGCCAATACATATAGAACAGGGACGTAAGAGTAGTATAATCATACTGTTAAGCATGAGCCTAAACTTAAACCTAAGAGAAAAGTTACTCTAAACCTTACCTTGACACTATTACAGCCCTGCCGGAAAACGTTTCGGCCCTGTTCCATACATGGGGCATCGATATTTACATGAGTCGAGATTTTGAATGTGTCCTGGTACAAAGTACCGTGAAATTTAGCTCACACCAGAGCAGTGGATGTTTAGAAACATAAAGTAATTGAACTTGACTGTCTAAATACTCTAAACGTATAAATTAGATAATCAAAGTTTTGTTGTTCGTAACGGTAATCGACCATTTCTCGCATAAAGTATACTATGAACAATTCTACTCAAACGATATGAGCGAACGCTTTCTATCTCGGAATGCCGTGTTCAAATCTCAGAGCTTGAAGTTAATAGATCTTCAGATGAAATTGGAAATTTTCATGTGGAAAAGGATTACAACATAGCAATTGAAATAAGTTCACTTCGGCGTCTGACAGTCTGACTTTACTTTTTAGTCGCTGCTGGGTTAGCTAGGACCGAAGGCACTGAGGTCTCCAACCAGATGCAACTGTACCACCTTCAGAAAGTTTATTAAACACTATTCAAAACGAATGGAGTGTACCCACAGGGAGAGATGAAGCGCCGAGGCCACCACTAGGCAGAGTTAGTGCGTTATAATTTAAATTACGTACTAAATTGCATCTGGCTTCCCGTTCCCACGCTCACTGTTATGACATCTAATGCCTAGAAATATTTCACATATATAAAACATGGTCCATGCTGACTTCAAAGTGAAGGTTTGAACTGTAGGTAAAGACAATAGTGTCTCGCTTTTCGCTCGCTTCTCTCGCGATACTTCCTTCACACTGTGCTTATGTTGCGGACAATTCGCCCTGGTATACGTTACTCAGAACGCAGAAATTTAGACGGCCTGAAAGAGAACTCGGAATTTTTTCTCGGGCTAAATCGAGGAGTTAGGCCAACATCGAATATACCCCCTAAAACTTCTAGATCTATCACTGCTAAAGGGTTTGTTTTTTGTTTGGTTTTGGGGGGGGGCGGATGGCTCTACACACGGACCTGGATGTGATGACCCTTCTTATCAGAATTTTACGGTACGCCACTGCAAAACAAAAAGTGCATACACCTTTGACCTATGAGTTATGACGACATTTCTGGTGAGACAATTTTTTTGGAGTGTAGAAAATCACAAAAACCATTTATCCAACAGTTGACAATTAGGACTTCTCGAACATTTTTCTAATTATCATAAAACGATGCATTGAGTTGAATAAAGTTTTCCAGCCGAACGGCAAGCACTGCGCCGTCAAGCCCGCAATTTGGGCCGTTGTTTGGCACGCATTTGCCTGAGACACATCTGTCGCAGTATACGACATGTTTATCGGAATCAAATCGCAGACACTGTATATCTTTGATGCATAGCAGCGGTTGGTGACATTTTCCGCCAGCTGGAAGGAATCCTAAAGTTTGAGAATTCAGTATTAAAATTTAAGAACATGTATGTTTTCATTTTAAACTTTTACTTTAAGCCAATACTTTCAGCAAACGAATTAGCATCAGCGAGATAAATTTTTTCCAAAACTTAAATAAGTTTCGGTCCTCTTAGTCGCCTTCTAGCTCATTTATTGGTATGGTTCTATACTTTAATTATTTTAATGCCGTTCAGTGAGTTTCAGCGTCAACGCCGTACGTCAGCGCACAAAATGGGCCATGCGACATCGCATACAAATGTGTAAACAAATTTTTTCACTTGCGTCCCCGTACGGCACCGTCTGGCATACGCCATCCTTAACAAGTCCAACTAAAAAATATCACTTCAGCAAGTTTTTTTTACCTGAGCAACATCCCGTCGACCCCGAAAATGGAATATTTGCCGCAACACACGAACACGCATGAAGTTGCTTATTGCATAACATCGGATAATCACAATAAACATTGCTGCCACTGCATTTCAACCCTGAATCACAGTACAAATTGCACTGTGACCGATGGCAGACAGAATTGTCAGTTCCACAAAAGCATCCAAGATTTTTGACGTTGAGAGCTGAACATGATATTCCTGAAGTCATACGGCAAAACGTTTTTTGAGTTTACCCGGAAAGCATTTAAGACATTTTTAGTGCCGGAGCAGACACGGCTGGGAGCTGCGTACAAACTCCAGGGCGGCGAACCCCAATACAAAAACGGATCCATGATTCCTAATTCCACGGCGGAGCGTCCAACACAGAGTCGGGTCCAGGATTCTTAACTCTATGCTGGATACTCAACGAAAAGGAGATTTAAGATTTTTTGGCGTTTGTTTCGGGGCTGCCAAGTTCAGACTCGTGTGTAGCTGTGAGGCCATTCTCCCAAACGTAACAATTTCAGCAAAACTTGCAAAATTGTGGATTTTGGCGGCGAACCCATCTTTAAGATGAATCAATCATACTTCGCCGAAATTTTTTAAGCATTTTCTGTTAAAGCTGCTAAACAGCACATATTTTGATTAGGCAAAAATTAATACATTCTTCATACGCTGTAGCAACGAGAAAAAGCACAGTGCACACCGCACTTAAATCTGTTTTTATACTTGGTTACTATTTTAAGGTCTGTAAAGTGTCTGAACTCTGAAGTCGCAAAAACATCACGAAAACGTACAATAGTGAAAAAAACTCGCGAGCGAAGCACGCACGAACTAGACGTATTTCAAACCTCCAGTGGTTTTTTGTTTCAATTGCTTATGGTAGGGGGCCCTTTAGGTTGGCCCCTAAACGGGGAGTATGGGCGGTGGCTGCTCCAGCCCCAGACATTTTTGACCCATGTAAAGTTCAGGGACGGAACGTTTTTCTGTAGGACTAGCATAGAGTAAGCTTAAGCTTTTGGCTAATTTTTTTTGCTAGGCTTAGGCTTAGGCTTAGGAATATGCTTATAATACTGTTCCGCCCCTGTTCTTTACATTGGCCAAAATCACGAAAAGGTACAGACGTAAGTATTTCAGAACCTCCGTTGGTTTTTGTTTCAATTGCTTATGGTAGGGGGTCCTTTAGGGTTGGCCCCCAAATGTGGAGTATGACCGATGGCTGCTCCAGCCCTATACACTTTTGTGAATATAGTTTGCTCTGCTGATAAGAACTTAACAAAAAATGTCTAAAGTAATACCAGAAGCTTTTTGGATTTGTTTCGAAAGTTAATGTCAGCATAAAACCTGAAAATCATTTTGTTGAAAGCAACTGCAATTTTTTGTGACCATGGCTGGAAAGTACAAAATTTCAAACTCAGTCTATCCTAATCGCTTAAGTACTTGAAATCCGATCGCTACCTAGCAATCGGCATTTACCACTTTTTGTGTAATTTTAAATTCTTAAATTCTTACCTGCAACACTTGGATGAACTAAAATTGTAGCAAAAATTACTGAAATTGCAAATAAATTCGAACGAATATAACTCATGATGCAAATAGTTTAAGTTGCAAAACCAAGTTATGGTTGACAAAATGTTGTAAATTAAGTATTATATATTGTTGGCTGTGATTTGTTTTCACGCGTTATGAGCTTGGAAACTGTCTAATTTTCAATGACCAATTTAAAAATATTACAAACTTATTTACGTGTTTTAATATAAATTTCAAAGAAAAAAATTAGCTGAATAACCTCGCGACTGAAGTGAGTAAAACGCCTGGCGCATTTTTTTGTATAAATTTCAGTACAAAATTTTTATTTGTCCAAGGCTCAAAGCGAAAGCAACATTAGGATGATATTTTTATAGCAAAGCTAAGTAGAAGCCAGACGCAATTTTAGTCATTAATCACAAAGCAAAATTTTATGTAAAATTGTCAAAATATAGAATTACTTGAGTGAAAAGCTTAGCATAAATTTTTAATATCATGTCGTTGCCTTAAGCAATACAAATACTAAACGTAAATTGGAGCATAAGCCTAAGGCGTCAACGTAAACCTGAGCATAAGCGAAGGCCTTGGGCCTGAAGTTTTATCGCACCTTAAACCCTGCTCACATGGAGTTGACTATGGGCAACTCAGCGCAGTGTATATACGCTAAATAATATATATCGCACAGTGTTTAACCAGTCGTAGTGGGACTACATTTATTGAGCGAAACTCGAACACACGTAAGCAATTAAGGTAATATGCAAATTAGTTATTAGCTAACTATTAATTTATCGGTTTTGGAGGTTTGTAAGCAATTTCCTCAGATTCCTCGCACCCAAAAACCCTTCAGTGAACTCTAAAAATTATTGAAATAATTTAAAAGTCATAGTTTTGCATTGTTAATTAAGCTAATATGCAAATTAGGTATTAGCTAACTATTCAATTATCGGTTTTGGATGTTTGTAAACAATTTATTCAGATTCCTCGCACCCAAAAACCTTCAGTGAACCCTAAAAATTATTGAAATAATTTAAAAGTCATAGTTTTGCATTGTTAATTAAGCTAATATGCAAATTAGGTATTAGCTAACTATTCAATTATCGGTTTTGGATGTTTGTAAACTATTTATTCAAATTCCATGCACCTAAAAACCCTTTAGTGCTGAAATTATATTGCTTTTAACCTAATAATTAGTGAAACATTGTAAAAAGTCCTAATTTATGCTTATAACCTATACTAATATGCAAATTATCTATTAGCTAGCTGCTCAAGTATCGGTTTTGGAGGCTTGTAAACAGTCTACCCAGATTCCTCGCACCCCAAAAACCTTTAATGCTAAAATTAGATTGCTTCTAACTGTAATAATTAGTGAAATATTGTGGAAAGTCCTAATTTAGGCTTAATTAATTATGCAAATTAGCCTTTAGCTACTCAACGGCTTGCAATTTTAAAACCCCAATGCGAGGTTAACACCCCAGGATAATTGGCTTTCAAACAAAAAAAGTTTCTCAAAATCGGTTCAGCCGTTCCTGAGATTCTTTTCGGACGGACAGACGGACAGACGGACATCCACCTTTCGACCCCCAAGTACAAAACATAAAACGCTTCGCGAAACTCCGAGCTTCGCTCGATGTTTCGCTTCGCTCAACAATTGTAACTCGTATACATAGTACTAATTACCACAAGACGTGAGGGCCCCATCGGACTCGAGCGTCAAGCTCCTATAGCTAAGTGCTGATGGTAAACGCCTCCCACACCAGTCACTGGAGTTCGATTCCTAGCATAAAAGTAGGTCTCAGATGAAATAGAAAATATTCATGTGATAAAGGGTTAATTAAATAAAAGGTTAAAACTTATGACCAGACAAAGACCAACAAAAAATAACGAACAATTATGTATAGAACAAATTGCATAAACAAAGTATTTATAGCGAAAAAATAAATGAAGATTAAAATCGCCCTAATCAGATCACTATTATAGACAAAGCGTACAGTTTTGCTCGTAAGCGTATTATAATAATTTTCTGCGTCAGATGGACGTCAAACAAGGATTAAATATGCCGCAGTGATAAGCGTGGTCAAGCGGCTGAAGAAGCAATGCTTCAGCCCATTATCAGGATGAATAATGGAAAGATCTTTGATCACATTGGCACGGGGCAGTTGGATATCCGTTTTCCCTAAAAAATCGATGACTGTTTCTATTTTAGGACACTACCGGAAATTTCGCTATTCAGTTTTTCAACATTAGTATCTTCCTAAATTTTGCCTATATTTTTACTAGCTACGCATAGCGGCTACCAGCTGCGTTCAGTTGCAAACAAAATTTTTTATTTTAAATTGCGACACTTCAATTGTTGAAAATATATTCACAATATTTACTGTGAATTGTTAGTTTCTCCAAGATGCGCAGGCGCAACCAGCGAAATAGAGGGCATCGGCCGCCTGCCTACCCTTTCGGATGACAACCAAAAAAATTTGCTATGATTTGTGAAAAATGTGATTGGCTTTAGCGCGGTTTCGTTAACATGACTATGAATTTTTAACCAAGACAAATTTACACCTATAGACACATGAAAGTAAAGCCAGCGTAAAACTAAATGCCAAATTAGTATAAGGAATATTATGTAAATGGTCAGATAAAAACGATTTTGGTGTTCCAGCTGTGGACCCATTCCGGAATATGCTCAAAGTACTTGAACACTGTAACTATTTTTGGCCTACCAACCTTTGTGTCACAAACACAACGCCCTTTCCAAGAAATCACTTTTCTTTAAAATGATTTCATTTATCAATCGCCACTATGGTCAGCGAAAATGGCCATTAATTATAAGAACCAAAACCGAGAACCAGACAAACCAACAGAGAAACAAAAATTCTTTAAGGTCTCGGAACCATTTCAGGCTTATATTTGTACAGAGCTACCGGTGGTGCCTGGCCCATCAAACGAAGAATGCTCTGGACACTTGTTTTCAACATTCGCGTTGTTTTGAAATAAAATGAGAAAATGCGTATATAATATATATCAGAGTAAAACCAGAATTTTTTTCAATTTATGTTCCTGTTCCTGTTCATGCATTCAAAGATGCGGGAACCAAAAATTTTACGGCTTTGTGGCAAATTATGCCCATATTCATTTAAACATTGGAAACTTTGTCTTTAAAAATTGTTATTTCGACATGAGTGTTTTAGCAATTTACTTCAATTTTGTTAATAAACTGCTTTTGTTGCGTTTTCGCAAAACTTGATAATGAAGTTTGCAAATTCGTTTTAGCCATTTTTTGGCTTTTTTCTAAACGTCCCACAGTAATTCGGTAATGAAAATTTTTTCAAATTCCGGTTCCTGTTCCTGTTCCCGCTTTCCGCAAAATTAAGTTCTTGTTGGAACCCTGATATATTCTGCAACAAAGTTTACAGTTACACAACGTTCGCATGCTTATTGCTTTCTCTCATACTTTTGTTTAAATTCTGCCCTACCATGATTGTAGCCTAAATTTCGGTAATTTAATTCACATGTACGATAATAACCTGGTTTACAGTGTCGATAAGTATCTGAACAGCAACATCTGAGGTTTTTACCGGCTCCAAAACATTTGGATTTTAAAAGCGTTTTCTTTAAGCATACTTTCAATTGAATACGTTCGTAGTACTGAGATGTAACTATTTTTGTTTATTTAATCATTGGCGAAAGCGTAATTAAATTTCTGTTTGGTAGAAAAGGCAGATACTTTCATTATTTAACAGCGGACACACAGCGGTACACAGAGCCTAATTGTCGAAGTTCGTGAAACGATGAGAAAAATGGAAACGTTTTATCAAGTTTTGCATAATCTAATGCGATTGTTAAAAGTGTAAATTTTCTATTTGCTATGCTTTGCTGTACAGAGGTTAGCATAAAGATATGCCCTTCTGAGACAAAATCTTCGTTGTCGCCTTCCTCGCGATCCGACACGGCTATTCTTAAGAGACGCTGAACATTTTAGTCATTCAGTTGTTTTGTATTTTTGATTCCGACTTCCGGTTTCACAGGTGACTTTACAGTGCCAAATCTTGGGGCAACTGACGCAATAAAAATCAGCCGTTTTAACAGGTTTTGGTAAGCTTTTGTTTCTGGATTGGTGAATCTTGTTTTATGATTCAGACCTTAACAACCCACCGCACGATGTCCAGGGTCGTATATCGAGGGTTGATTTAGCTTTGTAAAATTATTTAAATTTCAAAAATGTAGGTGTGAGGCAATGTACGACTTGGAAAAATACCGGAAGCAAAATTAAATTGCTAAAATGAAGGTTGAAAAATTGCTCCGGATACTCGGACCACAATTCAACCGTAGCCGGAAGTTAATTTTGTGCCGTTGTCGGAGCAGGGAAGGGACAACTCGTTTTACCTTGGTGTAAGCACATTGGAAGTCCACGTGGTCATGCCAAGAAATATTTGGAAAAGTGTTTTCAGTTTTTCCTAGGCAAACTGTTTACGTTAGTAGTTTTGCATTTTATGAGCGGATTTATTTGCATCACACTGATAATTGACTTACTTTAAAGATCTGTGCATATAACAGGTTTCGGAACACTAAAAACGCAAGTGTACTGTGTATACCTCAATTATGTACATTTCTGGAAGGCAATGAATGGAATATGCTCCATATCCTTGGATGTGCTCTTGGATCGAACCATTATTCAGTTTTTGGCTTGAATCTTATGACCACATTCTTAATTTTTCGAACCACCGAAATGGTGAGGTTGGAAGCTCAGTATATTTATTGTATTTGACTTATCATACAACATTGCCAATTTTGTTTCACGATTGCATACTTACGTATATAACATACAGTAAAAACTGCGTTTCCTAAAGTCCTAACTTTTACCAGCGCACCGCCGTCAGAAATTTCTGGATCCGCCACTGGTAATACGTGCTACACAGATTTGAGAACACAATCCAAGATTCAAAACAGTAAACCATCTCGTGTCTTCTCTCTTCAACTAAAATACTTGTTACTCATTTGAATATACCGCCCGCCTTGATAACGATTTATTAGAAAGTTTCCAAAATTATACATTAGTAATAGTCGGTTGCATTGTTTGAAATTAATTTTCTAAACTGGAATACGCAAAGAGGATGTCTACGGACGTATATATGCAATGGGGGTTGACTGGAATATCCCAAACGGAATTTTTGAAGCGATACGAAACACGAACAATTTTTACTGTCTTTATTAAATTGGCAAACTTAAAAATTTGTCACTATGCTCGCTGGTAAATGCAACATGGCTGTTAAAGTAATCCCTCTCGAATTGAAATCGTGCTCTTCGCTCTAGACGAGGTTAAATTATTTGCGTCTGAAACGATTGAAATTTAAGAAAATTTTGAGTTGGAAAATTTGAATTTTTGAATTAATAAAATTACGAAATGAGTTTTAGTGATTGCATTGAGTTAAAATTTTAGTAGTTGTCTTTATTGCAATTGATTACAGTTTGATTTTGCCACCGCTCCTGTAATAGTAAAGGGGTGCATGTGTTGGTACAGTGTTTTAGATAACATTTGGATTTTAAATTTGCTAGACGGAAAATTGAAGTTTACCAGATTGAAAGATGGGCAAAAGGGGTGATGACTTTACGCTTGAGAGCACCAAGAAACTATAGGGGGTACATAATCTGTAAAACATAAATATGGTTTTATACATTTTCCACAAATTCTGTGGGTTTCAAACCGAATTTCAGACACGGTCATGACCGACATATTTGTCTTGAACCGAAAAATTTATCAGGTATTCTGCACTAAACTCTGGCCCGTAACCAGAAAGGGGCTAAGGGGGGCTCAGCACCCTTAAAAGAATTTTAGCTCGCACGTAGAAAATTTTCAATATTGGTTGTAACTGACAGAAAACCCTCGTATGCTTATTCGGAAAAATGATACGTCCCAGCAGCGTGGAGTTGGCTACGCGTTGAACCAAACTTTTTTATAATGGAAAAACTTTAATCATCCAGAATTTTACTAAAAAGTACTACTTCTCGTCTAAATAATTGTGACTGCCAAATTAAATCTTTAACAATTATTTCACAAATTTATAACTCAAAATCTTCAACCTACAACGTCAATCTTTTACAGTTAACGCAGCATTTGACGAACACCCTCTATCTTTGGATTCGCCACTTTCCTTAACCATGAAATTCACTCGGAAATTGCGTATATAAATATTGCAATTTTTACATTAAAAAAATCAAAAAGCACACAACAACATTTTAGTCGTGTTTGCCGAAGCATCGAGTTGTAACTAATTAAATGCGTTTAGTTACGGCAATTTGTCCTTCTATGCAATATTTGATTTGTGTCTTTGAATATATTACGAATGTTTTCTTGTTTGACAGTGCTATCCTGTATTAACGGAAAAACAACGAAGCTTTAAGTTCCCCCTGTACATATTTCAATTAGATTAGATTCAGCCGAGGAAATATTTGTAATTTCAGCCAAAGGAAATAATTTTAATTTCAGCCAAAAGTTTGCTTCCAGTTTATCTTTATTAACAGCTTAGTAATTAATATACAAGTTCGTAAAAAATGCCAATTTTAAATGATGCAGTCTTTTTGGTTACCCTACACTCTCTAGCTGGCTTTTTTGACAAAAACTAATTCGATTTTTATCTTTCTTTTGGCCGATTTATACTTCTCTTAGCACCTGACCTGGTTATTCCGCTGCCAAATTTGAGTTTCTCAAGAATTTCATATTTAGCGTCTAACATCTACTTCAAACCAAAAAATTGACAAAAAATTGACAATTTAAATTCCATTCGACAAAGTTTAGTGAATTAATAGTCGAATAGTTTAACTTTTCTGTCGCCCAGAGTTTGGTGGTTCACGAGTGACGATCAATTAACTTAAGCGATATGAATTTGAATTTAAACAATTCTCGTGAAATTTTAAATCGAACAACATTTCAAAAATTATTTTATTCTTTAGTCACATCTGGTAATCGTATAGAAAGGTCAACACAATATTGAAACGAATTCAGCTTAATTGCATACGTTTAAATTTTTATCGCAAGTAGCCAAGTTTGCAAGAAATTATAATTAAACTAAACAGAGCATGAAGATTGTTTTGCAATATCTGTTTATTTTTGCAAGTTTAAGTCAAAATTGCACATTTTTGCAAACAGCATTTAAGCCCTGTTCACACGTAGAAGTTTTTTATGTTTGTTTATTTGTATTTTTGAAAATCACGAAGTAGGCTATTCATGTGTGAGCTGTATGTCAGGGTACAACCGAAGGTCTATCTCCAGCTCCGGCTCCGGCAAAAAATCGACCTCCGGCTCCGGTAGAATATCTGCTGGAGTTTCCGGCAATTTCGGTAGTGAAATTATGCAAAGTTTTTACCATATCTATTTGTTTTGTGCGTTTTCTTTCAGATTTTGGTACAATTATGAGGGACAAATTGGCGAGATTTTGTCAAAAATAAGCGTGAAACCAAAAGTTTTAACAACACCTTATAGATATTGTTAAAATTAGCGAAATAAACATCATTTTAAGTAATCAATTTCACCTAACTTCAGGCTCCGGCAAGTTTCGTTGACCTCAGGCTCCTGTATGTTTCACCTCCGGTTGCACCCTGGTATATGTTGTGTCTTGACTACTATTTGCCTCAGTTGGCAAACGAGATCAATCAGATATTGTCTCGATACCAATCAGGAAGAAATTTTGTAATTTCTAGCGCGAGGGAAAATGCTAATTGATATTAACAGTGTAATTTGGGCATATATATTTTTGAAAACTTTTATACCAGGCTCATGAAAACGATGACTGAACAAGTTTATTTTTGTCAATTGGTTTTTATGGTCGATTAGCCGCCATACAATGAATATTAGCACAGAAATGTATTAAAATTTAACAAATCGTGTCAAGCTTAACAGATTTTCTTAACACAAATTTTGATTTTACACGCAGATGACATAACTAATGGAAACCTTTGAATATATCGTTATGATATTTTCAGTGCTAAAACTGTAAAAATTCTATTTTTTTCTACAACAGATTTTTCTTTTTTGAAAACGAAAATTTTTTGAAAAAACACTTAAGCTTAAAATTTAGCATTGAAATTCTCACACTCCTCAGCGTCTGTCTGTGTTCTTGCCGATGTCAGCTTTTTGTTTCTCAAGTTTAAACTTAAAGTTCAGGGCTTGCTTAGCTTTAATAGAACTGCGGGAAATGCTTTGTTATAAGCCAGTCTCGGTGGACAACAATACAGAAGCCCCTTCTATGCTTATTTTTGAAATCGATACGTATGTAAATCCTTTTGAATAGGGCAATGCCGACTGTAAAAAGCTATAGCTTCATAGGTCTGGCGCTTGCTTCGGAGCCAGGGACGTATACAAAGACACAAATAAAACGACTATATTCTGCTGAAATTTTGGAGACAAGTAAAACAGTGTTAACAGACTTTTACAATTTTATAAGCGTCCACATCCTACAAGTGAAAAAATTTTCATACTTAATTTTGTACCCGTACGCGCTGAAATCCTGGCTGCGCCAATAAAAAGCACCCGGTATTTCATCTTGGGAAGCTATATTCTTACAAAAATTTTTTGCGATTAGTAGGATTTTTACCAGATTATTCTAATACATAATGCTTAAACTGATTATTGCCATCGTTCTTCCAAGAATTTGTCACTGGGGTACATTTTCTCTACCCCATTTATTTATTAAACACATACTTTCAGTGTTTGAAAAAGTTAATCTCTACTCTAGATTTTTCATTTTAAGTTTAGTTTTCATTTCTAGTTTCTACGCTTACGCAACTGTTTCACTATTAAGTGTACAAGCGGTGTTTCTGGAAAAGTTTCAGCGGAACACTTTCGTATTTTACAATTAAGTGCATCTCTTCTATGAGCGGGTACGCTTCTTTGTTCAATTCTTAATATAAGTGTGGACTTTAGATGCGGCATTTTGCGTTTTCCTCAATCCCAAGTGTGGCCCACAGGGTCAGACCTTTGGGGCTACATTTTAACTTTTTCCAGGAAAAACGTTTGGCGCACTTATAAACTGTAGGCGCTCCTGGACTTCTGTAGCATATAGAATTTCTTGGGGCGTTGGACTGGTTCCGAATTGTATTTCACGTTGACAAATTACTTTTATAGTACTTCCTTCAAACAGAACTACCAATGTTAATGTTACCAGCTTCGGTGCACGCGACAATTCGTCGCCCGACAACTCGTCTCCGACAACTTGTAATCCAAAATTTCATTGACTCCACACTTCGACGCCTACGCCTAGGCTTAGACTTCATGATTATGTTTAAGATTATGCTAAGATTTATTCATAGGCTTTTTTTGAATACTGTTGCGCGACCAGTTGTCGGGCTACAAATGGTCGTAAGTTCAGTAAAACTATTGTTTTTGGCGAAATATAATAGCCATAATTGAATCATGGTTAGAACTAAGCTCCCGTTAGCCGTTTGTCTAAAATTTTAAAATTGCACTATACGGATCCACCGGGGCGTTAAGCACACTGCAGCTCTTCAGAAAACTTAATCTTTTTTCTATTGAAACTTTGTGAAAATTTTATTATGCTCAATACTAAAAGCGGAACATGTTGTAAATTATGCAGCTTATTGCACAATTTAAGCTTAAACCCCGTATTTACTCTCGCTCTAAGTCGACGTGAGAAATCTGTAGAGAAGAGAAATTGCACAATTTCAAAATTCTATCTCAAACAGGGCCGCATACATGAGGGGATATTTATTTACTGAAAATTTCTATGCAAGCGTTATAAAAGGGCACTTCAAAGGCTTTAGAATAGCCAACTAAATGTTAGAGTCGAAAAACATTTTCTCGCTGGCTTAAAGGTTATTCTGCCCCGAAATAAAATACTTTTTATGCCCGTGACAGCGAACTCCATAAGAGGGCCCGTAGCCAAGACAAAGGCCAGGTTTCAGCGCCCTGGAAAAATTTTGACCACCCTAAAATTTTAACCTTGCCTAAAAGTCTACGGAAACCCTTGTATGTCCCAGCTAAACATTTTTTACCCCCTTTAGAAAGGAGAGCTGGCTACGAACCTGCCCATAAGCTTAAACCGTTTTAATTTTATTTATTTTAGAGTTTATAATTTATGTCGTAAAAGAGATTTAAGTCCACTTGAGTTAGAACTATTTCTGATCGTCTTTTTGCTCTTAGTATCCGTTGTGTCACTTTCACAGCAAAATTGGTGTTCAGCATTGGCGGATTCGAAATTGGACCGACTTGACATAGGCCATTAACAAACCGAAATTTTGTGTTAACATTTAGCAATAAAATTGCGTTGGCTATGCTAAGTTTTTAATACCTTGAGGAGTGTAACAGTAGCCTAAAGTAAAAACATTCTCCGAAAGCCTAAATTCAGAGCAAAGACTTAGTGTATGTATTTTCACAATGTGATTAAATTCATTTTCCTGTTATTAAATTCATTTTCGTGTTACGGTAACATCAGTTATAGCGGTCTACTTTAAAAAATTAAAATTTTTTGACAGTTTAAAATACAAAATTGACCCCAGAAGATATTTATGCAAAATTTTATACCCATGACATTGATTTAGATTTGTAGCATGTCACATGAACAATCCATCCAAGAAGACTCAGCATAGCAAAAAACGTATAGGTTATAGGGCTAATGTATAGAACAGGTCCGCAACAGTAGTACAGCCATATTCCTAAGCCTAAGCTAATTCAAACCTAGGTGTAAGCATGAACCTATACCTAAGCCTAAGCCTAAGCAAAGAATTAGACAAAAGCTTTAAGTTTGACCTACTGCAGTTCGGCAGAAAAACTTTCCTCACCTGATCTTTACATGGGTCGGTTATATAATAAAACCAGCTGGAGCTTAGAGTGCTTCGTTCGGCGCGCTCGCTCGCAGTAAACTTTTCAGCAGACTTTCTCGAACCAAATCCTGGTTACGAATCTGTACACGAAAGTGTTTATTTATTTTAGATCGGAGATGGTAAACTAGTAAGTTTGTAACCAACCAAAAATTAAACGGCTGGCTTTTGCTCAAAATTAGTCTGATCCTAAACTAAAAAATTGAAAAATATTACCTATATTCCAATGAGCAAGCAACACATACCTCGAGTTCAGGAACCTCGAAATATATCTGTGACGGATTCGTTTGAATGTGATAACTTGGCGTTTACTAATGGTAACGTTATAAATAATGCACCACAATTTGGCGCCAAAAACATTAGCTACGCTGTTGGCTTGCATAAAAATGGCGGTTGGCAAAATGCACCACGTAAAATATTCGATGGAAATGCGGAAATTGAAAAACCAATAATACAAACCAATAATGGCGGCTATATTCCTTATAAGAGTTGCGTAAACTCCAACAAAACACAAAGTTCTGGTCAGAAGAATGTGTTGTTTGATCAATATCATTACATTCATAACTCCAAGTTTCCAAATATCAATCAAATTAATGAGGCATACACAAAACATTCGGAAAATCCCACGAAAACACCGATCAAGTTCAAATGTAACACGAAGCTTGATCTCAACACTGACAAAACTCCAAATGAAGCCAAGACAGCTAGCTACACCGTTACAAATGGCGCCAAAACGGTTACTTATGCCAGTCAAAATGGCGCCAAATCAAAAAGCAATGCTGGTCAAATTGGCGCCAAATCACCAAGTAATAACCGTCAAAATGGCGCAAAACCTTATGACCATATAACAGAAAATGGCGCCAAACAATTCCATCGTTCCGCTAAAATTGGCGCCAATAACGAAACCTGCCACGTTGGCTTATATCAACTGCCATGCTTCTCAAACCAAACTTCGCAATTAAACCCAAGCCGCTGCCAGAACGACTCAAATACACTTCCAAGGGCAACCAAACGAGAAATCGCCGCCCGAGAAATCAAATGTTGCAGTCAACCAGGTTGCTACCATTATCGCAACATGAAACTGGAATCTGAACTACGACGGTGTAGACAACAATTGACAGCATTACGGCGACAACATCACGAAGACGTGGCGCGACTTGTTGCGCAACATTGTCAACAACTGAAAATTATGGTAAGTCCTGTTCAATGATGGAATGTTATCACGAAACTCATGAGACGGGGCGGTTCTCTAGCAACAATCTTTGCCGCACAAACCAAAGATATTTAATGACAAAGAATTTTATGTCAGCAAAATTTCTTTGTTCCTACTGGTACGTTCTTGTCTTTTCTAGAAATTTTTTACTGTGAGGTTGTTGGCTTGTTGCTTATGGTCATAGACGTTTCCGTAACCAGGATTTCAGGGCACCGGAGGTTATGAGACAGTCTCAGTCGTGTAATTTTTTGACGTTTAATAAAATTAGTACCATTAAAAGTGAGGTTGCAGGCTTCGAGCAGTTTTGAAAACTTCAATTGCCAAAATTTTACAACAACCAAGTTATAGATTTGCATGTATAAATATCCATATATACTATGTACTGTAGTGACCCGAATAAGTGAATGGTGATAATAAGAGGAGGTCCCCGTTTTAAGTCCCAAACAATAGCAGTCCGTATTCATTATAAGGAGTCCGTAAGCGGATGGAGTCCATAAATCCTATTTAGAGTCCATAAATGTCCCATTATCCCTAATTGTACCACATAAATGGCTCCAGGCCCAAATAAAGTTGAGTTCGAAATTTCAAAGCGTACTTAAGTTTTAAAAGCAACATTCTAAAGTATAACCTTGCATTATCGCTCGTGTTTCTTAGAAACACTGATGTAGTCGATTTTTTCCAACAACCTTTTACAAGACCTATCACTCACTGGCGACAAGCAAACTACTCGAGCTAAAGCTGTTTGAATTGTGAATGACTCATTGGCTGATGTAAAAATGCTTTCTGTTTTCAGAAGCAATTAACTTCCAGAAATCATTCAACGTATCGTCAGCTTTCAAGAGCGTACTCCTGAAACTATGTCTATAACTCTTCTAATATTTTAGACTTATTACTAATAGCTGTTTCATTCCAAGATACTTCCTGTATTCTACTTTTCCTGCTTTTTATAAAAACTGGTATTCAGCTTAAAGCTGTGCTCCGGTTTTTTAGTGTGGAGCTATATTTGTCAGTCGGGTACAGTACCATACAGGGGCGGACGGCGGCGTACGGTCACGGACGACGCCGGACGTCATCAAAAGTATAGCGCCACCATTACGGTTCGCAAACGTCGGTAATACTTTTTGGTTTCGTACCTGCGATAAGATTACAAAAATAAATTGATTTGAAATATTGCCCAAAAAATTTAGTCGATTGTACTCGGTCCGTAGATACTCAAGCCTGGTTACCCCCCCCCCAAAAAAAAAGCACCTTTTAGCCAAGGCATACAGTAGTGGGTTCTATTTACTGAACAATTGGCGCAAAAGGTTATGCTGTGAAACCAAAATTAAAGGGAAATTTAGTGGTTGGATTCTTTTTTGCTACTATCGCCAGAGAAGTAACGTGTTGCATAATTCGTAATTCGGTGCACTATATATAGTGATGTGTTTGCTGCAATAAATGTCCAAAGGTGAGCTGCTAAAGCACTAGAACATTATGCGGTCTAGGCCAACGCAAATTTAGTAATTTGGCACAAAGATACGTGGGTGTGAGATGTCGCATCCCCCTTGAAACATTTTACCTCCTAAGAAACGTATATATAATTCCGCTTATATGCCACTGAAATACTGGTATGCTCTTACTAACTTTTTTAGTGGTTCAACAAATTAAGTTGGCTACGATGGCGGCTCTGTTTGCTTATCAAACCGAAAAGATCGGTTCATGCAAATTCAGTAATTCTTAACCTACAAGGATTACATGTTTTGTGTAAAGTTTAACACATTAAGTGTCTACGCTGAGTAATGATTGATTGTGTTAGATTTGATGGGTTGAAATCCAACATAGCCCACACCGCTGGCACATAGCCATATCGTTCCCAGGGACGCTCATACCCAACCTTCCTGCAAGCTTAATGTTTTAATCGAATACCGCTTTTAAAATTACTTTCATAGCAAGTTGAGCTGATTACGGGCGTGCAACACAACTTTGTCTTTAAGCATCGGTAAAGGGTGAAAAATCTTACGATCTTCACCACCACCGCTAAGTAGATTGTTTATCGACAACCGACATATTTTTTAATAGAAAGCGCACGCTGCGTTGATGCATCTGGGTGTTAGTTTTTGCTAAATGGGCTAATGACTGCATATTTCAACGATATAAATACGCGAAAATATAATATTTCCTTTAAATTGTCGCTAATTTTAAATCTTTGATGTGTGTCTAATTGTGCTAAAACAAAATTTGTTTTCTGTCGTTTTTTCAATTTGATAAAAAGATATCAATGATATTGACGAAAAATACTCTTAACTTAGCCAAGATAATTTACGGTCGTAGTTCGAGCAAGCAAGCATGCATAAAATCTTCCAAATTATATCAAAACCAAAATTTTGTATTAAGATTGATCACTAAAATTGTGTCGCTCGCTTCCGTCCCAAGTTTCGCCCGTAATATTTTGGCTTATTGATTCCGTCACTTAATTTACACGCTGGTATTTAGGCATAATCGCTTATGCTACCTGTGCTTCGGATTTACCCGTTGTTTTATATTTTTAATACACAGATATATTTTAAAATTCGTCTTATACACGGATAAAGGTGTGTTTAAATATTTTTATAAATCATTTTATAAATATAAAAAGAACAATCGTATGATTCCTGATAAAATATGTCTTAATTTAGTTTTTGTTCTAAAAATGTCACTTTGTGAATCGGTATTTTTTGTTGTTTTTTATTTTTAGCCAATCTCTGTTGCATATTTTAAAATTGAAAATTGGTTTCATGGAATAGTAATGGCGCAATCGGTTTAGATATAAGTCTTGGCAATACTGTTACCTCGTTTTTAAAACGTTTAAAGTGCATATCTAAGGAGATGACTAGTTGTCAGGCATAGAAAAACGAGCTAAACGTCTATTTTGTATAGGGTTCGGGACCAGCAGATCCTTATGTTCATTATGGCTGGTTTACCCAATCTAATTTTAGAGAAAATTGTGTCGTCGATGTCCAGCTGGTTCTAGCGGACGCTGTCCTCTGCCTAGAAATTTTACCTTTTAAAATCTTGGATCGGACAAGAAAATGCTTAGTTACATTTACAATTCATACGAAATGTACTCTTGTGTCTAGAAAATATTTTGCCCACCGCCCTAGGCATTTTGAACTGATTACGGGCCCGAAGAAATGCTGAAATTCTGAGCAATTGAAAAGTTTATAATTGACCTGCTTAATTTTTTTCAAAACATTCATTTCAAGTTTGAACTTGACTGCTGTGACGGTATTGCGTATAGGATGTAAGACACCACTCCACAGCTGGTTGAAAAATAGATGTCGACACCAGTGGATCCAGAAAAAGAGGCGAGGCGTACGCTCCTCTCAGATAAATTATAGTGATAAAATGGTAAGATCCCTCGCTACCTTACAACTATTTCCCCCAGAAAACTTTTTTCAAAATTGCGCGATATAATGGGATTAAGGTCCCTCGACCTTAAAATTTTTCACTCTTAGAAAATGTTTTGGTGATAAAATGATAAGCTATCTCCCTACCTTGCAAATTTTGCGTTTCATAACATTTGACAGCCCGCTTTCCCGTCGGAAATTTTTGGATCCGCCTCTGGCTGTCGAATGGGCGCCCAGGTCATGACCCCAACATAGGATACAATGTATTTTGCGTTAAGATGTAATGCTATACTTGAGTTTGCAATCTCGTTTGGTTTTTCGTAAGCCAGAAACCCAATCGTCAAACATTTCTGAATCCGCCGCTGTCTTGATGATCAGCTTTTGGGTAATTACAAAAACTGTGGATAACAAAAGTACATTTAGCGGCCACTATCCTAGGGAAACGATGAAACTTATCAGTGACGTGTAATCCCGATATTCAAGCACAACAGTATCCGCCAGAGTTACAATCTACTCGCAGGTAACGAGCAGGCCGGAAGAAAAAATCTTTACCCACTTACACCTGTGGTGTTTACCGGTAAATGACAGTCCGGGCGTCCGGGGGGACACCTACCAAATTTAGGGACTGTCCGTTTGATGTTCTTCGCGAAAGTAATGAGCGTCTTCGGATTTAAACTTATCTATTATATGTCGGTATATGTGCACGTAAGTGTGTGTAAAGCATATGTTGCCATGCCTGTGCACATATACCGGTATAAGAAGTTGTTGCAATGACCGCGTGGTGTAGTGGTTGCATGCTTGGCTCGAGCGCAAGACGGCCGATGTTCGATTCCAGGCGTGGTCATTAACTTTAGGCAGAACTTCAAACAGGGGTCGTGCAGACCGTATAGTACCAACATTTTATTTCTGTATTTACCTTTCAAAAGTATTAAAAAGCAAATAAAACTATATTGACACAGTAACAAAGTTTTTCCCCGTGAACAAATAGTTTCATTCACATTTTTAATGACCCGTAAGTTTTATATCGCCTGGGTCATTCAGCGGAAATCATGAGATATTTGTACTATAAAATCAAAAAGACAGTAGAATACATGACCGAATCGCAGAGCAATCAAGAGTTATCAGTTATCCTGCCCGTATAAAGATCAGGGGCGGAACGTTTTTCTATGGGACTGCACCATAGTAAGCTTCAGCTTCAGCTAATTTTTTTGCTTTGGCTTAGGCTTAGGGATTAGCATATTCTTATGCTTAATCTTAGGAATATGTTTATATTACTGTTACGGCTCTGTTTTATGCATTCGCTAGTTTACACGGACTTCTTGCAGAAACGTTTGAGAAACAGAAGCGTAGCCATTTACGGCTATCAATCGTTACGTGAGGATGAACTTTTTTTCTACAATACGGCCAATATTTCTTGTTGCTCGTGAAATTTTAAGGGATACAACGCAAAGCCAACTTCGTCTTGTACCTGTCTTACCGAATGATTTTTGAAGTAGAAAATGACAAAATCTCGACTAGCGATTTATCGGAACCGCTAGAAGCATTAAAACAAACATACAACCATACAAACAGAACAGATAACCAACCATAACAGCAATAAACAATCACCGAAACAAACAGCCAAACAAACTAACAAACAAGCAAACAAACCAACCAACCAAAAACAAATACAATTTAAAGTATTTTATTGCTATTAATGTATATATTTTTGTGTATTTAGCGTCGAAAACGTAGTAGAAACTAAGGGTGGGTGAAACAGACGAATACGAGAGACGTATGATGTGTGAACGCCGCAATGATACTAATTATTTTTATTTGATATTAAATTGTGTATTAATGGCAGAGTAGGCGGGTCGACGACAAAGTTTTGTGTAAAATTTTTCAAAAATTCAAAACGGTCGGTTCAACACTCGAGTAGCGCACGAGGACGGGGCGCTGCGGTTGTAAAATGTTGTGTAAAACAACACGAGTCAAGTTTTGCGTCGTGTTTGTTTATGTGTTGCACCATTATTATTATTAATATTATTATTACTACTATGATTATTAATATTTATTTATCTTTAAACTAGTGCCGCCATATTTGTTCGTGTATTCTGTATCAGTAACGCTTCAAAATTTCCAACCCTTCGGCTAGGGTTGTTTTAAGTATGTGAGCCGAAATGTACACAGAAGAACCATTAAAAATTTTCGCCGAGCCCTAAAAATACTTCAAAGTCGTTTGTAGAGTCATTGGAAACATTTGTACTCTCCTAAATAATTAAAACTGTTGCAAGATGAGCTGGCTGCAAACCCGTGTGGAACATTAGGCTAAGCGTATTTCTGAGCCTACACGAAAACATCAAAGCCGAAGCCTCAGATCGAAGGAACGCCTGAAACTGCGTTAGTCTACCACACATACGCATGCTGTCCTGCAAGAAAAGGGGCGTTTGTGAACGTAACCTGGGCAAAGGCCGATTATCCTACAACCATAGTTTAATATTCTTGAGCGTTGAGTTTGGGTTATACACAAGATATCTCTCAAGAATTCATGAGCTAAAAGTGAAATGAATATTTTCGTTTATTTCCAGCAGGTGTTGTTCGAAAATGGCCCATTTTTGAAAATAATAAACAGGCATGTGGTTGAGATAATTTAAGTCAGGCTCGTAGCCATGTCACCTTGATAGGCGGCTAAACATTGTTTCAGAAGGGACCTACAAAGGTTTTCGATGATTTACAAGCAAGTTGGAAAATATTCTGGAGGGGGGTAATTATTCAAGGGGAGCTGAGCGTCCCTGACCTCCTTGGTTACGGAACCGCTTCCTGTGCCTAAAAATGTTTCGGTTTTAAAATGCTTTTACGTTCCTTCAGTTTATTTCAACACCTAGAATATTGGTATCATCTGTACGTGTGAATTTTTCAGTTTTTTTCGCATAGAAAACACATACCATCAGTTTCTTATGATGATAACATGACTGATAAACGATTATTTTCTAAAGTATTTCAATGCGCAAAGATTGCAAAATTTTGAAAATATCGCTGCGATTTTTTTGTTATTTTTTCTTCAATTCTACACAATCTCCAAACGTTGACGCCGCTGGCAGATTCAAGGGGCGCCCATCGAGGGCTGGGCATCTCCTTACGCGAATAAAACGGAAATTTTGCATTAAAATTTCTGTAATTAATAGGCTTCAGGCTCGTTTCGCTTGTGAGCTTTTTTTCCCACTATTACATATCGCGTGCCCTCTATCAACAGGTTCTGGACTGCCATTGGTTCACGCGGTGCTGAAACCGCAGTCTGTCTGACTGCACTGTCGCTACCAGAAGCGAGATGATATTTGCAACTGATAATTTTAGCGGCGTCGACTTGAGGTTTTGCACTATGTTTCTTTTAAATGAAGACCGATTTTTAAAATTGTTATAATGTCGCACATTTTTCATTCTACAGTAAAGCGTGAACTTGAATTTTAGCAGCGATTGAAGATCATTTTGGCATGATACTCCGTTCTCACTTCTATGCATCATTTTTAAGTTATATTTTAAAAGTGAGCAATTATTACGGGGATACACGAATGAAACCATGCTAATAATTTTAATTTTGCACGGAATTTGTTCTAAATGTAGGCGTATTTTTCGTTGCCGAAAGTGTAAGGCTAAACAAAATTAGTGTTTACAATCATTTGGTGTTATATTAAAAACAAAAGTTAAATATAGGTCTGGTTTGCCTAAATATAGCAGTATAATTGAAATTAAACTAAGGCTCAGGTAAGTTTTTCTACGCATGAGCCTTAATTTAAGCATAAAATGCCGCTATGTGCACGTTCTTACCATATTTTGTGCTTAAATTTAGGCTCATGTTTAGAAAAACTTACCTGAGCCTAAACCTTTATCTAAACCTAAGTCTTAATCATAAATGTGGGGAAAGTGTACCACAGCCCGTTAGTATTGTAACTTAGCGTCTCGGGCCCGTAGCCAGACGGGGGCGAGGAGGGTTCACCCCTCTACAAATTTGGACCCTGCTTAAAGTAATCAAAAACCCTTGTATGGTCCTCAAAAAATTTTAGCACTCCGTAGCAAGGTGAGCTTACAACGAGCTTGTAGCTTCAGTTTCTATGAACACCTGCTTCTGTTAAGAAGAAATACAGCGGTTTCAGATAACTTGTATTTAAATTTTAAAAAATGTCTAAAAAACGTTTGATACACTGGACTCTGTTGATTTCATGATAATAATGTGTTATCTTGGCTGATAAATAAGATGCGTTTCTGCTCCAGGTAAACTTTAGATTGTGAAAGTAGATGGGGGTCACGAATTTGACAAAGTGATACGAAAGATTATTTAGAGATTTTAAACTAAAAATATGACAGACAGCAAGTTTGTTTTACGTATTTCTAGAGTTATTGACATTTATTCACATCATTACAGTTAAAGATACCGAAATATTTTTTTTACGAATGTTTACAGTTTAGACGTTTTCAAAAAATTTAAAACGCATGGATATTTTGGATCATTTTAGCAGTCCATAATCGAGGCTACTCTCAGACCGCAACTTCAAATCCTCGTCGCTCGATATGACTCGTTAGGGTGAAAAATCAATAAACTTAAAACTGAAATTTTTAAGTAAAATTTATATCTCATCTGTGTTGATTTATCCATGCTGGCGTGGCACGATTTATATGCTACTCTAATTAAATGATCGGTTTCAGAAATGTTACCCCCCCCCCTAGCTAGCTGAGCTGGCTATGGGCCTGATTATACCATGTTATAAAAATTCAGCAAACGCAAGACTGCCACCACTTTTAACACGCTGTAACAACCTTTTCGTTCCCAGAAGTCAAAATGAGGTCTTTTTACATGAGGTTATTCCATCCCGGAACTTAAATGCTGACTGCGGTCCTGGTCGATTTTAGAACATTGCAGTACCAGACCAGGATGCTTAAATTCATTGCCGCAGCCGGACATTGACTAGAGGTATTATACTAAACTTTCAAAGCAAATATTTGCTGAATGTCTATAACATTTACTACCTGGGTAAGCGTTAAAGGTTTTCGTTAATGTTTCAACCCTTCAATATAACACCGGTCCTATATTCGGCCTCAGAAATTTTCTTACCAAATATCCCAATCTGGGGTTACGTTTAATCAGTTTTATAGCTTCTATTAGCTGACCACAGCCATTACGTTAACGTAAACTAATTTTAAGCTTGTGATAAACAATTTGTATCGCAAACTTATTAACACGGCACAACTGACAACGATGCATACAGAATTTTGCCAAGCGAACAATCGTTTAAATATGGCCTAAGCATTATCGGCTTGGCTTCAGGTGTGCCGAAAACTCATGCTGTTAAGACCGTGTTTTTCACACGGGCCCGTTGCTAAGGCATGGCCAGTAGGTTCAGCCTCCTGGAAGAATTTTGGCCCCGCCATCTAAAATTTTCAAACTTGCATGTAAGTTATCGAAACCCTTGTATGCCACTCCTGAAAAATGTTTACTCCCTTCCATCCATGTGATCTGGATACGGGTTGGTTTCTACCTCGTGGTTGCAGTGCAGAAAAGTTAACTCGAGCATTGTTTTTCATCTTTCAGGCAGATCAAGCTCGAGCGAAACAAAATCAACTAAACCAAATTCAAAGTAACCTTTCATTTGACCGACGCAACAATTTCAGCTCTGGTCAAAGTTCTCAACTTCACGTCATGAGCCTTGGGCGCCGGTTGAAAAATTTGCGGTCACCATTAAATTGCAACAAATCGCTCAAACCGATGCGCGAAGAAATTGCAGAATGCAGTGAATCGAAGGTTAGTTCACGTTACTACCGTTGTACTGCAACTCGCAAGCTGCGTCGACTGGTGTGTAGATTTTCGTAAGGTACAACTTTTGTTTGAACAAATACAAGGTCAGGCTGTAAAGACCTTAAAAAATTGAAGCTTTGTTAAAATTCAAATTTGGGCGTGAAATGATCAGAAGGTCTTTATATAAAGTGTTTACGTCAAGTATGTACCTATATTGCAAGTAACACCATGTACGCCAGACAGTAGGCAGAAGGGGCCAGGGTGTCATGGCCTTTTATAACGGTTTTGAAAAAATTTATTTAGCAACACAACCGATTGATTTAGGTACAAACTATAAAAACTTATACGTTGGAGTGTGACAATTCGCAAACCAGAATACTAGCGGCGGTCATGCATGCACGTGACATATATTGCGATAAGAAATTGTATCAACGACCTTGCCGTCAAGTGGTATAGGCTTAGGCTCAGGCTGAGGTTGTTATGCATAGTTAAGACAATTCCTAACCTACGCCTAAACCGTATGCGGGACTGAGTCTTAGCCAAAGCCTAAACGCGTGGCAAAGTATACAAGAGCCGTTACGTCTAATGCGGCAATTAGTTTTTTTTATTTTAGGAGTCTATGGACAGTTCCAATTTTCTCAACATCAAACAACAAAGCACAATAGATGAACTACTGGAGCAAGTATCCAAACTAGAAGAAGAAAACGAAATGCTGGTAAGTGCGTGTCCGGCGGACGCGATCAAATGTCCGAATTTGAAATATTTGCCGGAACCAAAATTTTTACTGTTGTAATTTTAACCAGGGTGTAGCACAAATTTTGAAACGATTCAACACGAAAAAATCTAGCACTGGTTTTACCTTTCGACCAGATGTCGATGTAGGTATTGCTGGGCTGAAGGGTACAGACGGACGTGAAAAAACCCGGAGCCAAAAGCTCACAAATCTTGTCGGATTCGGAGGTGAATCAAATTTAGCTGGTAATAATACAAAATTACGTTATCGCTAATTTTAACAATAATCTGTAAATGTTGCCAAAATTTCGGCATTAAACATCTTTTTGAGAAATATCAGCAATTAAAAGTTCCAAATTTGCCCCAAATTTACAAATAAACTTATTTACAGGTTGAATTTTTGCAAAATTACAACAAATTTCGCTTCGTGTAAAAATTACATCAGAACAGGTAGTTAATTTTTTGTCGGAGCTGTAGCCAGAGGCATACCTCGGATTGTCCTGTGCTGGGGGTCACAGTTGTACTCTTGGGTTCTACTCGATCTGGACAGCCGGTTAAAAACCAGAGTTGGCATGGGGATAGGAATGTGCGCATCATGAAATTGTTCGCAAGAAGCTCACGATGCGTTTGCATATTCTGCTTAAGAGTTATAAAATTCAATACAGTTACAACACATGTCTAAAGAAGTGCAGCTTTTCAGAGCAATATACACTGCAAGAAATGGTGAGTCAAATTTACTCTCTCCGAAATAGGCTTTTCCGTACCACACAAACTGAGTCAAAATTCGAAATGGCCAGAGTCAAATTCGACTCAGTTTGACTCTGGCGGAGTCGAATTGGACTCCGTTTGTGTAGTCCGGAAAAGCGTATTTCGGAGAAAGTCAATTTGACTCACCATTTTTTGCAGTGTACTATTTTAAAACATTAAAGTTCGTGCTGTGCTTTTTCTAAGAACTGTAAAATTTCGAAACACAAAAAGTATCTTCGTCATCGGAAATTGAACAAACCAGCCGTTTCGTTTGACCTGTGGTGATTAAGTTTTCATTAGTCGAAATCAGGCGACAACTGGAATTAATAAATACGGAAAATGGAACCAGGATTTGGCTCAAACCGACCGAGAAGCTTCAGTAGAGACTAAGTTTATAAAAATTATATTTTCAGAACGATAAACAACAGACGTTAGAAGAGCTGAGCAATGATTTAGAACGTGCGTTAGACGAAGCAAAAACAACATTGGAACAAAATGAACGCTTGACAAACGTGAATAGCGAGCAAGAAAAATGTATCGCAGCGCTTAAACAAGCAGCTATCGTAAGTCTGGTTACTTTGAGCGGAGTGTCAGTTTTTCACACAACTCCCATACTGTAAGCTTAAGCTTTAGACTAATTTTATGTTTAGCTGACGCTTAGGCTTCAACTTAGAAATTACATTGCCTTAAACGAGGTTGGACATTATATTTCAAATAATGATGGCTGCAGTTGACAAGTAATTGAAAATGTTTGGGTTCCGGCACCAGAATTTACACTCGGCTGGAAACGGAACAAATTTTGCCAGTGTTTCCGCTGGATTCGGAATATCGAAAAACTCTGCAAAAACTAAAATTCCGATTGCTGTGTGGCATAAGCATACAATAATCCTTCCCTTTTGGTATACCTTTATCTATCTTATCTTGTAACACATTTGTAAAATGAACTATAAACAAGGTTTATTTATTGTGCAAATTTGGATGGCTGTTGTACGTGTTTACTGTTGAAAAAATTAAAAACGGCCATAATTATTGAACCATTGACTTGCTGTTCTAAAAATTGCACCTGAACTCAGCGCTTTAAGATCTATAAAGGACCATTTTTTGAAATAATGGCTATATATTAGAGGATGGTTAAACGTTGATATATCCCTCTGGAAGTGATAGGATAAACAACAAAACGGAACTTGAACAATAACCTTCTGGATCATAAATGTCAAAAACTTTCTTTAAATGACGTACGTTACACATACCTGAAATAGTCACTACGTGACTGTGCTTTGAACAGCAAATGAAATTTTACTAATTGTAAAACTACTAGCAGAACAAGGTTTCGATCCTTGGACCTCTGGGTTATGGGCCCAGCACGCTTCCACTGCGCCACTCTGCTACGACCAATTAGGGCAACACACTGCATACATGATGATTGTATTATGCGTGTATACTGTGTATGTTTGATAAAGCAAATTACAAATCTGCTAAGCAAACCGTTGCGTTTTAAAATGGATTCATTTCAAGCAAAGAGTGACTGTAGTTATCGGGGTACAACCGGGGGTCTGCGTACGGCTCCGGTAGAAAATCGGCCTCCGGCTCCGGTTGAGTTTTTGCAGGAGGTTCCAACAATTTCGGTAGTAAAATTTTACATAATTTTGCAAAATTTATCTGTTTAGCGCGTTTCGTTCTACTTTTGTCACAACTTTAAGGAAAGAAATTGCGAAATTTCGCAGAAAATCAGCATAAAACCGATTTGCGGTATTCAGTTTGATTTCCTGTTTGACACCCGTAGAAAAAAGCCGTTCCCGAGTCTACGATTACAGTTATCACTGCTTAATGATATTGTATTTTTGGTGCCCAGCTGGGTAAAGTTATTATTCCAAATATTGCATAATTCGAGATTTGATTTTAATATATTTGTTTAAAACTTAATCTTGTCCTAATCTTAAAGAATTAACTATTGTTTTTGTTGTTTTTTTTCAGGAAAAAGACAAAAGAATTGAAACGCTGTTAGCAAGAATGAAGCGTCTACGGAAGTTTAGGGTAAGTGAAATTTTTCGTGTATGAGGTATAAACAGGCCTGGACTGGCACTAATTTTCGCTTACTGAAATCTCCGCAACTTTTAAAAAAATTTTACCGGAACCGGAGGTTGATTGTTACTCATAGGTCGTCCCAGCGGAAGCTGGAGCTAGATTTCACGTTTTATACTGTAAACTCGTGACGGGCGCTGCAATTATTGGACAAGCAAAAAACACAATAAAAAATGCAATTGTTGATTTTTGACAAAAATTCTTTTGTTCAAAATAGCTGTTACCGTTGTTTATATTATTCTGGTGGAAGCATGTAAAATCATGAGTGCCGCTCACTTTGCTTTTTTAATACTACAAGCTGTATTGTTTGCTGTTTTTGGATAATTTTAGCTTGTTTTTGACAAGAATATTAGAATTTTTTGTTTTATTTTAAATGTTTTCATTTCATAAAAATTGGCATCTGAAAATTAAAAAGTTTTTCTTTCAACTTGAAAATTTCATTTTCGATGGACCTGTGTAATGTCACGTTTGCCTACAGCTGAAGTTATAGACGGAAAATGGTGGTTAGCGTTAGAGCAGCGATATCTAACTTATATTTCAGAAATTTCATAAAATATTTAAAATTTTATAATTTTTGGAAATTATTTGCCTTGCGCTATAAGCTATCGCTAATTGTATTACTCAGAAAAGTTATAAAATGAATTTTTTTAAGAAGCTAATGGTAAGTACAGCTATTGATATTTAAGTTATAAATTATATGTCCGGAAAGTGGGTACAAAATTATTCACTAGAAACCAATTAAAATATATTACGCTGAACATCAATTAGCGATAAATTACCAGAGGTTTCAACGACAGAGAACCCATACAATAGAGATTGCAGTCAACGATTCAAGGCTCATACAGTTTAATGTATCGGTACAAAGGTTACAAGCAGGGTTCAAAAGGAATTCTTGCTTCGGCCGGAATTCCTGCAAAAATTCAATTCCTGTTCGTGTTCCTGTTCATGCATTCAAAAGGTGCAAGAACTGGAATTTTGTTCGGTTTTGTGCCAAATTATTCACAATCATTTGAATACGGGAAACTTTGTCTTTAAAACTTATTTTGTTTGCCAAGTTTTCTAAAAATGTCCAATAGTAATTCGGTGACGAAAATTGTTTTCAAATTCCGATTGCTGTCCTGTTCCGGTTCCTGCAAAGAGACACAATTCGTGTTTCTGTTGAGGTAAAATTTAATTGCTGTTGGAATCCTGGATTATAAGACATATCACCAACTGGTAATAAGTTGTGTTTAAAAACGGCTTAAGCTGAACTCAACGTTCAACTGAACTGAACTGTTTTAGCGTGGAAGCGATCCTGCATTTGCAGAAGATGCCATATTTAATAGCTCTTTGGATCATTTGTCGTTGAGTTCAAACTCGCTTGACACAATCACTGAAAACATTTCAACCGAAGTAAGTGCACCAACTGACGTTTACTCGTTTTTCTGTTCAGTCAGCGATCTCTAAAATGGACGGATTTTGAAATTTTTTGCATAGTTGTGTTTCTGATCGGCTGGCTTGATTATTCCGTAATTTGTTGGTGTTTCACATTAAATTTAAGTGGATTTGGGCTCTTTTACATTTTGCACGATATTTACCACTTCAGAGGAGGTTTAGTAAAAATACTGCATACGCCTTTACTTTTGCATAATTAATTACCAATGTCTTAGGGTGAGAGCCTTAACCTAAAATGTGGGGAAAGTGTACAAGAGCCTATGCTTCTTTTTCTTGAAAAAATTTAAATATTTAAATTTGTTAATTTTGAATTATTTCATTACTTTCAGCTCCAATACGACGGTGAACCCGGAAGTAGCGGATGTCAATATCAGAGCTCAAATGCAACATCAAGCGGCTACGGGACACCATCTCGACCAGGGGTTACATGTCAACGAAAAGGGTCCGTCGTACAAAATGATTTTGAAGAGAAGTACAATCGATTATACCGAAAGCATGTACTCTTACAACAGTCATACGCTACTCTTGCTCGAACTCCTGATGCTAAAAAGAAAGCTGCTATTATTGATGTAAGCAAGAGTGGAACTATGCATCCTGTTAGACAACAGTGGCGTACCGAGAAATTTTGATTTGGGAGGGGGCGCATTTTCCGTTTAAAGCAAACTTAGAATCCATTAGCAGTACGGATCTCAATTTTTTTCGTGTGATTTATGACGCTGGTCACGCTCCCTAGTTGGCTCTGAGACCAATTTCAGAATTCTGTTTAGGTCCTTAAAACTTGACAGTTTGGGTATGTGGAAAGGTCGAATTGTTTGCCACGTGAACACGATTTGGAAAAAATCGTGAGCGAAGCGACTGAAAAGCTGCACTGTTGTCATTTACTATAGTACAGAACTTCAGTTTGAAGTCAGTGGGGAAAGGTTTGTATAATATGAAATATTTCTACACACCAGGAGTTGAAACAGAGTGGCCGAAGGCTCAAAGCCAGAACATAAACAGAACTTTGAAGAATTTGCGAGCGAAGCGGGAGAGAAGCTATAGATTGTTAATCTTTCTGTAATCGTCTAAATATTTCTATATTCGTTTAGCGCTGGGTATAAAACCGCCATACCGAACCACCCCGGTCTCGGGGTTATATAGTGAAGTTATGTACAATTTTTATTACTATGTTTAGTTTTGAGCTGGTAAGGTTCGATAATTTAACTTTGATGCTAACCTTTGAACACACGGCGCAGGCAATATTTCGAAAATTGATCATTGAAAAACATCGCGAGCGAAGCGAGCAAGAAACCATACGTTATTTTTGTACCTCCGATTGGGGGGTGCGCGACCCCTCCCGGCCCCCCTCTGGGTACTCCCGGTTCGACAAGAATATGCAACCGGGTAGATTAAGTGTAGAAAAGAATGTATCTAGCACTTGTCGGATTTTTGGCTTACCACGCCCGATTTATAAGCGAGTGAACGCGTAAACGGCGAAAATTTTTTTACATTTTACAAACCATATGAGATCGAACGGTATTAGAAGTAACTCGCTAGGGCGATAACTCAACGTGCGCTGGAACTTTATGCACCATGCCAAACTCAACTAGTTACATGCTGTTGGCTGACCGCTATTGTTGACTCTTTATGTTAGCAAAAACGCATGATACAAGAGTAAGCAACACTTGGTGTTCCGCACGTATATACATAATGTACCACCGAGCTTTTCATTTTTAGCTTACCCCCTTTATTTAGAAGGGATCGTTAATCACATGTAGTACTCCTAAACACAACTATTAGCGGTTCGTTTTTGATGCCATATATGCACAGTGTCATGCTTCGCATATGTTATACGCCTCTCTAAATAACGGGGACGTTGGCAAAAAACGCAACGTGTGCTGAGTACATTCTTTCCTACACTCTTTCCTACACAGAATGTACCCAGTTGCATACTGTTGCAAAAAGAATCATTAGCGACTCGTGATGTGAGTAAGTGTGAGCAACAGGAGATTAAACATGGTAAACACAGGTGCCCTGTATGAGTTGTTCAAAGATTTTGAGCCGCCAAATTACACCGGTACACATTCAATCTAAACATTGAAATTTCAAACATCTAAAATTTGGAGCAGGCACGTAGCCACTTTAACACGCTACACGAGTCTAAAAATCGTTCTGAAAGGGCACGCAAGAGTGTTTACAGATCACTTACAAGCGAGACTGAAACTTTTCTAAGGCGCGGTCAAATGTTTTTATAAGAGGACTCAGTCCTTCAACTTCTGGCCCCGCTTGGAATCCGACTCTTGGCATCTCTCCGGCTACAGGCTCGACTCATAGTAATTGAAATATATTTTAATCAAATTTTGAAATATTTAACATTAAATATTTTTAACTTTTTTTCAAATTTTAGCCCGGCTCAGTAAAAGCAGAACGCCAACGTCTTCGAGCGCAAATAAAACGGTTGGACTCGTACGTTGAAGAGTTGGAATCAAGCCAAGAAATATACAAGCAACAATTATACGAAGCGAATGAACGAAACGAACTGCTCGAGTTCCAAATGCTTGAATGGGAGCACAAGATTCACGAAACGGTAAACGTGTCTTGTGGTCGAGTCATGTGCCAAGGCGGCAGTTTGCGATTTATCATTGAACGCCAATTAGAATTGCACTATACTCGCTAGGCACCGACAGACGCGGCGGGGCGCCCGGCCGTGCGTCGTTTCTGAAGACACGCAATGTAGCGTGTTGTTGCACAAAGGAGTCAAGCGACGCTCAGTGTACCAGCACTCCACGTCTACGCCTCTCTACGACAACAGGCATTCTTGGCGAAAAATATTTCAGTTTTTTTTCTATTTTTAGGATACAACTGCAACGGGAAAAGTCAAACAGGAAACGGAAATGATCGACTGTAGTGTGAGCACTTTCGATGACGAGTTTCCGGATGCAGTTGGAAATGATTCAGCAGCGTTCGCTGACATTGAGGTAAGAAAAATGCTGCAAATTTGTTGGGTGCAATATAAAAGTATATATAACATATAATATATACCTATATAATATAGGTAATAGTTATAGCACGGCTTTGCGTTCTTCCGAGATATGAACGCACGCTGCTGCGATGCGTCAAGTATGCGGCACGAGCCGAACAAAGTGAGGCGAGTACGTGCACGACAGCATTGCTTTCTTGCTGCGCAAGTGTATAAAGAACGAGTGCACGCACAAGTGTGGAACGAGTGCGACAGCAGGAGTTCTGCACACGAGTGCGCTGCACGAGTACTTGAGTCACGTGCACAGCATGACAGCGATGTCCGACTGCATGCACCGCACCCTTGAAGCAAGCTAAGCAGCGTGCGTTTATATATTGGAAGGACAATAAGCTGTGCTACAACTAACTTGTACCGCGGTCCCAGAACTACCAATCTTTGGTTCCTCGAATAAACTGACTAACTAGCATGGCGCCATAGCATGGGAGACGGGGTTGCTCAGATCTCCTAGAAAATTTTCGTCAAAACTAGAAAAATTTAACACCCATTTGTAAGACCAGAGAACTCTCGACATGCCACCTCTAAAATGGCTCTATAAGCACCACTTTCTTGTATACCGACCCTGTGAATCAAGTTAAGTTTAAAGGGTAATATCGCTTGATACTGTTCGAGAAAACATAGTATTTTTGGAGTTGTTTTATAGCGATCTGTGCCAACATGTCTGCTCATACCCATTTCCTTCCTGCAAAGAAATTTAAATTTCAGCTTGGCCCAATGCACAGCATGACTCTTTGAATACTACAAATCAGCAGAGGGATAAAAACTTGATATTATACCCTTAGGGAGAATATTACTGGATCTATTAGTTTGATTTTACTTCACCTGAGCTGGCTACGGGCCTGAACTAGCATTAAAAAACTGTGAAGCCGGAAAAAACTTCAACGTGGTGTGTTAAAATGTATACAGAACAAACCTAGTGTGGGTTACATTTTCATGTTATGTTAAATTTGGATGTTGTTATCTATTCGTTAACAGCCTTGACGTGCAGTATAAGTGTTCGGTACATTTGAGCCACAGTGTGCATTAAACTTGCATCAAGTGTGCTGAACAGTTTTGCCCTCAAGGCACAGTGGTTGTAGCACGGCTCTTAACTATATGAGCCGTGCAAACATATATAGTTCTTTTAAAACGAAACTTTTAGCTAACTGGTGACAATCAGCTGTTTGTAAATTTTTCTGATTGCCACTGTAGTTGTCTCAATACAGATTGCGGTAGTTCTGCATAAACTGCGATTGGCTAACGACAATTTGCCAACAAACGATTGGTCAAATTGCGCTTGATAAATTGGAACAATTTTGGCAATTGCCTTTCAGACAAAAATCGATACGCCACTTACTAAGAACATTTTAACTCTAGGAATGGCGTAATTTATTATCATATGTTACATTATATATTTTTGATTTTACTATTTATGCAACATGACTAAACCTTGTACAACTTTATACGGCACTTTTCAGAAAGTTCCAATCGAAGATTTGATGATTCGTTTCAAACTGCTCAAACATCGACAAGAATTGCGACCCGAAGATCGTGGTGTTGTCTACGGAGTTAAATTGTTATGGGATAGGCTGAATGAGGTACATGATAACGTTTACCGTCTAACTTTAACACAGAGACGAATTGTTAAACTTGAGTTGATTTCCAGTCTCAACCTTAGTTTTGTTTCAGGAATACACCAAGTGTCAGTCGAAATTATCGGTGCTCGAGTCTACTGCGACTTTACAACTAGAAGCTGCACTACGGCGGGTGAAAGAAGTTGAAGACGAAAACGTGAGTCATTTCATCATTTAGAACTGCTGCAGTTTCTGAATTGAGAAAACAGCTAATAACTGATAATAGGTGCTGCACATATTTGAGAATATGGTAGTATGGAATTATTGCGCTAATATATATTCATCCCGTCTCACAAGTTAAAACCAGAAATTGAAAAAATTGGTCAACCTAACCCTTCTAATCACGGGGTTGGGTAGGCTAAAACGGAACGTGCGCTGTGTAGATTCTTTTGTAACCAGAATGGTCCCAATTGAACACTCTTGATGAAAGCGGTCATTATCCACTCTTGGTGCGACCAATATAGCTGTATTTGGTTATTTCAGACAGAATTAATGAAAAACGAAAAACGAAAACGTATCAAAGATTTGAAAAAACAACTTTCTGAGCTTCAAAACGCGTACGCTGCAAGGCAAAAGGTAAGTGAATTGTGAGTGATCGGCAATAGCTTGAAATAGTATTACCGTCTGAAACGTATATCTAGAACGTCCTCAAATTTAGCAATGATGGGAATTCACTCCAGAGGCAATAAAGCTGCGGCACATGTTACTTTTAGGGTGGTCCCGATTTCTGGTGTGTCTGTAAAAGATTGCGCTTCGATCCTAAACTAAATTTTTTGCTTAGGCGTAGGCTTAGTAATACACTTTTTCAACGCTTCTGCTTAATCAATTATTACGGCAGTAAAACAAACATTGGCTAAAACTGCAATAAAAGAGGTTTTAAGTAAAAGTGTACATAAAGTAATCGCACCATCCACAATAATTTGACCATATATAGGTAGGACACAGACAGGTTTGAAAAATTTAATTACGATATTTTTTACTATTCTTAATATCTTTTTTCGTATTGAATAATTTTCTGATCGCGACATAATAGAAGAATCAATACTTGTGCTGTACAGGTTTGGAAAATGTTCCAATTTGTATACAAAAGCACGTAACCCTGTTGGCGAGTAATAATCAAAATGGGAAAATTTACTAGCGCCGAACAAGTAGCATAGTTTAACGTCTTTAAATTAGTTTTTGCGAGCGAGCAGGGTAAGCTAGAAAATGTTTTGTTTTGTGCAAAATATTTTACAGCCTGGTAAAGTGCCTTTTTTCGAGTCTTTTCAGAAATTTTGTCGACTACATATCAGGCTCGCAAATACGGGGGGTGGAAAGGGGAGCGTATTTTGTACGAAAAATTTACATCCCCCCGGCTGAAATTTTTTTCACCTGCATTAAAAGAAATCCTACGTTATGAAAATTTTTTTCGCCCGATCAGGAAATTTTGCTTCCTCAAGTAAGAATTTCTGGTTGTGTTGCTGTAATATATCGTTCTATCTTCCGCATTGTATACGCCCTTAAGATGACGTGGGCTTAAATTATGTGCTCTAAATATGGAAATCATTAATTGTAATAATATATGATATAGTTGTGTTTTGAAATTTTTTCAAATTGAACTCTGACAGCTATAAGAAATGAAAACAAACGAATAAAATGACCCAAAGATACAAACAAAATCGTTGAATGTTGGCATGTTTCTTGTCCAAACTTCACAACTTGCAAAATCGGAATAACTTTTTATGCATCAAATACAGATAGAAATGCTTAAATTGCAAAACATCAGAAATTTGTTCATTACTTTCTAGGCCTATATTTAATAACTTTATGGGCGCATAGAACAGGGCCGGATCGTTTTCCGGAGGGGCTATAATAGAGCCAGTTTAACTGTTAGGCTAATTTTTTGCTTAGGCTTAGGCTTCGGCTTAGGAATAGGCTAAGGCTTAGGAATATGCTTATACTACTGTTCCGGCCCTGCTCTATCTATACACAGCTAAAAATACAGACTCAATGAATTCAGAAGCTATTTGAGCTAAGACTGCATTCGACATTTTTTTCATTGAAACACAAGAATAAAAGTATCAAACTTGTTCAAGCGGCCGAAATTGTCGAATTAAACACAGGATCGCAATATTGAAATCGGATTGGATGTTTAGAAGCAATCGTTTAATTTCCATTGGCTGCTCAGATTATACCAGGTCACGTTTAAGTTTGCCAAATGCTTGAATTTGGTTACTGCGCTCTCATGTCACATTTTTGTTGTGCAAATACTGGATTTTTATAGGCTGTTCATATTGTCAAGTCACACTTTTCTAGTCAAAATACTAGAATTTCTCTGGCTGTTCGTATTAGCAAGCCATGCTGGAATTTCATCGGCTATTTCTATTGGCAGTTCGTTTTATTTTACAAATATTGTAATTTCGTTGCATGTTTGTTCTGTCAAGTCAACTACAGCATCGTTCGCTATTTTTAAAGCTTACTTTTCATTATGCTTTTCACTGCAGCTTTCAAGTGCTCGAATCTAATTGGCTAAATTACCATGTCATTTGAACCTCAACCAATAAATACCAAGCAGTAGTACTAAGTTGTTGAAGCACAATTTGCGGGTGTGCAGATTTGCAGCGTGGTTTTTAATTGTAATTGTTGCCGATTCAGTGCTAGATTCAGGGGTCGTATCCGAATTTGGCCTTTCGGTGGTTACCTTTGTTTCCATTTGCCTCCTGGTAACAGCCGGTGTCGTAGTCTGCGCTCCACCCCCAGCAGTAGTTTCTCTAAGGGTATCCTTTGCCTGCCCCTTAGCCACCTGGGACCCATGTCCAAAATCAAGTATATGCCCAATCGAATTCTTAGACGGAACGGCGGCGGCTGGCTGTCTAGAACCGCCGCTAGTCTGATTAGCGGCACTGTTGCTAGACATATCGGCGCCGGCGTGTGAAACATTTGGTGGAAGTGTGACGCACGCCTCGTCAATATAATTCTCACGCTCTGCATACCATAAACATATAACGCGGATGGGTATGGTTGCGTTGACAATTGCATCGAGCGAGCAATCAACATACTGCGCGCACGATCTATAACTGCTCACAGCACTTGCCAGCCGCTTCAAGCGGCGGCCGCCTCTTTTCATGACCCAGTCGTTCTGGCCCTGAAGGCCGTGGCCTGAACGGCTGTCGTCGGCCGGCCGTTCCAGTAGTGACCCGCCGCGATGGTGTAAATCTAAAATCGCCGCTTGGTAGTAGCATTCAAATATTGCGGCTTGTTCGTTCGCTTCGCAAGTTGAATACAGCAACCAAGCTAGGATTTGAGCACGCCATGCGACGTCGTTGCATGCCAAGGCCGGGTCCGTTATGACTGGCCGGTCGTACGGCTCTCCAGTGAAATTGGGTAGACTGAGATTGCTGGTCGGAGATTGAGTAGAGGAGGCATGGCTTCCCGGCCCACGGAGCGTCCCGTCTTCATTGGGTAGGCTAACTCGAGACTGTGAAGATATTTCCACGGTCCCGTGAGAAACTTGAGGCTCATCAACGCCGGGAGTAGTTTGATTTGTAAGCAATATCCACTCAATAACCGATGGGAAATTATTGATTTCACGTTGTTGATGCTCTTTTGTAAGTTGAGATGTATTTTGACTGAAACACCATTGAGATACCGGGCGGGTGGGCAGCCATGACGACTCACAGATTACTTTCATCAACCGAGGTTCGATGTAAAAATCAGGGGTTCCGTCGAGGATACGGTGCTCGATAAGTGAATACGGGGCGAACTCGAACTCGAGCCCTAGGTCAGCTGCTCGTGCTTGTAAGCTCCACGTTGACGCTGGTTGGTCACGGAGCACTTCTATAAATGGATGTGAGATAATACCTTAGCTAATAAGGGAAGATATCCTTTGGGATAGCCATAGTTTTTGAGTAGGGGAGCACGTCCTACAAAAATTTTGAATACGGTTTTCGTGTATTACTAACTGAAAGTGTCTACTATGCTCTGGACGAAAATTTCAAACCAAAGATTACTCCTAAAACCACCTTGGCTACGCTCTTGATGCAATCGTTAAAACTTTTTGGTAGCTCAGCCCCTGTCGCACACCCTTCCAACTTACCTTCTAAACAGTGCTGATTCAAGCATTCTACGTGCAGTTCGTGGAAAATTCTACAAAATTCATCTCGATACAGCGGACTTTTGAAATAATCATAGTCAAGTTGGCGAAAAATATTTAAAATTTTGCCGTGAGTCGATTCAAAGCGCTGCCAGAGTGAAAATACATATTTTTGACACGAACTAATATCACAATTCCGGCGGCGGTATTCAATTTCATCCCGAGTCATTGCAGAAAGACGAAGTGATCGACGCTTAACACTGGATGATAGTCGTTGGTGACGTTTGCGATGTCGATGCCTTATTCGATGATTGAATAGCTTTCGATTGGGATTGGTTGATTGAGAGTCGAGTGATCGGTGTTCGTTAGTTAATGAACTTTGAAAGTGCTGTTCTCGATTCTGATTGATTGATGAACGTCCATAAAACTGTTGGGAGTTGAATGATCGACTGTGATTGGTTGATAAACGTTGACCGATTTGTTCTCCATTCTGGTTGGCTGACAAAGTTTGATCGAATCGATCTCGACTGTATTTGGTAGCTTGAGAATCAAATGATCGATATTGGCTTGGTGATGAATGTTGATCAGTTCGTTCTCGGTTCTGATTGATGGTTGATGAACTTTGATCGAATCGTTCTCGATTGTGGTCGGAAGATTGAGAATCGAATGATTGATGTTGATAGGCTAACAAACGTCGATCGAATCGTTCCTGATTGTGATTGGTTGACGACTGTGTGTCGAATGTTTGATATTCATTGGATGATGGATATGCGGGTTGTCCTGTAGCACTGAAACGTTCAAAATTGAGCTTGTTCGGAAACTGAGGCTCGGACCTGATATTACCTACAGACTGGGACCTTGGTGTTCTTTTTAGCCGTTGATACCAAACCGCCTCACGTCGAAGTGTTTTGTATTCGCATAAGGACTGGACGAACCAATTCGTAAATACGACAATTAATAACGAAAGGTCATAATAGTTTAGACAGACTTTTGCTAAATAAATATTTCTAATATTCATTACTGCACTTTATATGTTATTAGCTATTTTGCGAGATTACGTGTTTTGAAATATCACATGTTGCTGTTGTTGTAGAGGTGACAATTTAAGAAAATTATGTGCTTTTAACCTATTTTGTGTAATTTCAATAACCTGAGATTGAATTCTGAAACGAGAAAAAAGGTATAAGTTTATAGAATATTCGAGATTGCGAGAACTACCCTATTCAGTGGTATGAACCTGTGAGAAAATAAGTTTAAATTACAACGTAAACTTTAAATCCAACCAGGAACTGCTTAGGTTTAAAATTTTTTCAATGTGAAGCCATACGAGTTATGTAGGTTTAAGCTGAAAATCACTTTTGCAAATCTCAGTTATTTGAAAATGAAAAATATTCTAACACGTAGTTATATTTATACGCCCATCATGTGCGCAGCCAAAATTTCTGGATGGCAGGGGTTGACTGGAATAATGGCAGCGGTTGTCTGTAGTAATAGCAGCGGTTGTCTGGAATTATGGCAGCGGTTGTCTGGAGTAATAGCAGCGGTTGTCAGGAATAATGGCAGCGGTTGTCTGGAATAATGGCAGCGGTTGTCTGGAGTAATAGCAGCGGTCGTCTGGAATAATGGCAGCGGTTGTCTGGAATAATGGCAGCGGTTGTCTGGAGTAATAGCAGCGGTTGTCTGGAATAATGGCAGCGGTTGTCTGGAATAATGGCAGCGGTTGTCTGGAATAATGGCAGCCGTTGTCTGGCTGGAGTAATGGAAGGGAGTCATTCCGGTGCGTAAATTTTTAGTATTATCGGGCAGCGCTGAAAATATCTTATATCTTATTACGATATGGTGTGCTATAAAACAAATTTTTGGTTCAAAGATTTTGCTCATGCGGCGTAAACACAGTGAACTGAATGCGCTATAACAACCAATTCCGGCGAGGGAAGATGTTTGGAAATTATCACAGAGTTTAGAGGATCTTAGTTTGGCGAGTTCAGAATAGTATAGCCTAGAAACGGTATGCATTTCATTCAGTGGTCAGATGTCAACACATTCAAGTTGAGTATATACACACACATATATATGTATATGTATATATGTATATATATAACTTTAAGCAAACTTTTTCAACAAAATAACTATTGTTTGCTCTCGTCATAAAGTAGCAGTACTGCATTTTGCAATAAGATCCACCCGTGATGTCGTCTCTAGCTTTTTTCTTCGCTTTTTTAGCTTCAACCCCGTTCCATTACTCTGTTTGTTGCTGTCACCGTAGTTACAATTAAACTCATTTGTTTCAAAGCTCACATATATAACACTTGAACACTTCGTATACAAAAGAACCGAGGGATATATCCGCCATACTATTCGGGGAGACAAAGAAAATCGTTTTGAACAGATTGTACCGTCTGGATTCCAAAGGTTAAAATATGTTTTTACTCGCTACGCTCGTTCGCAAGAAAAAAGCTTTTATGTCTTCCGAAATGAATTCCACGCTATACTACCGCACTTCAAATCTAAAATGAACTTTAGAAGTAATTTTTTGAAGAAGAAAAAACATTAAAAGCCACTGTCTCAGAACTGTTGCGTGCCTTTGTTTTTTACCGACTCGCGGTAGTGTAAAACTATACGCGGCGAGGGTAGAAATTTTAAATAAGCTTTTGTAAACAAGTTTGCACGAAGTAGCATTGCAGAGACATATTTGCAATTGCTAGAAGGCAGCTGCTAGTCACCAGTGGCGGATCTAGAAATTTCTAACAGTGTGAGAGCGGGTTGGCAAAAGTTATGAAACGCAATTTTTACAGCATGCAATGTATGTGCCAATTGTATAACGGGCAAAATTGCAAGCTCGGAGGAATCTTACGATATAAAATTTTGATTTTGATTCCTATACCGTAGCGCAGGCCTGGATGGGGGCCCTTGGGGCCGCCATTGTCCGAAGTAGAAAAGCGACTAAAATATTGGTTCTTAAAATAGAGTTGACAAATCGTTAACTGAGATTCAAACGACGGAGTGTTTACGTGCGTAAATGAATTCGGACTGGAGGGAATTCGCAACATGACCGGGGCTCTTTTAATGGAGGTCATTTTTTCACACGACAGTGCTGTGAAAATCGGATCCCCATAAAGATCTGCCCGGGGGCCATTTTCTGATGACGTTATTCATGCGACACCGGTAATCATATCGAAAACGGAAACCAAAATACAAAAAAGAATCAATTGTCAAAATATCGCAAAACATATATATGCAAAATAAGTGAAAAAATGTTCTGAATTTTAATGCTTATCACTCACTGGTTCAAAACTTACAACGTTTACAACCACGCAAGAAACTTGAGCGCAAAGCTGTCAAATCCAATTTCAGCATAGGCATGCGGGGATTTTCCATGACTGACAAGCAGAGCGAAACTTTTTAAACGAGGAAAACGAAATTTTTTCTAGGATTGGGCTTCGACTCTGGCCATCTCTTGCGACGGGTACGTTCTACTAAAATGGACTATTTGCCTAAATCAAACTGTCATTCTATGGACCAATCACTTTAACCAGCGACCATCTGTGGTGGTCAGTTCTAATATTAATGGTTCTATTTTTGTTTTCCCCATTCGTATTGGTTGTCTTTTTGCTGTTCCGTTAGACCAATCAGGAAACCATCAAATACTTTGTTCGCGTGCCCAGATTCAACAGATTTCGAAGTGAATTTCCTGCAACAAAGTGTGTTTAAATTTGAACACGGGACAGTGTGGTGCTTTGATTGTTCGTTATGTGTCTTATATTAGAATTTAATCTTTTTGCACAGTCAGTTTAATAGCAGTTTAGCCTCCACCAAAATGCTACTGATTAACATAGTAACACTTTACAACTGGCTTATTAGTAATTGGCCTGAAAAGCTGCAGTTTGAACTACGGCGCATATATTAGAGGCGTATACAGGTGGCATCCTGGGGATATATACCGCTAAACGGGGCTGCCGGAGAATTTACTCACCTAGTCTATGATGAAGTCGTAAATTTTGGTACAATTTCATGCTTTGAAATTAAAATCTGGATCCATATAATAATAAATTTTCTCGCATCGCTCTGAGCAGCTTTTACTTGAACTTACGTCCACTCTACTGGATCTTAGCTACGCGCCTGCCTCTGATATATATGTATTATTAGGATGTCAATTAAAAAAATAATAGCATAGTAATGTGTTCGCAAGAAAAACAACAATATGCTAAATTAAAAATAGCTTTACCATAATTTTAAAATGTAGGAAAACGAATAAATGTTTAGCCAGGATATATGTTCCCGTGTGCCGGGGATCGCAACTAAAATTTGGCAGAAAATGACCAGAGTCGTCTGTAGAACATTTACATAAAATGATGAGAAGAATTTTTGGTTGAAAAATTAAAAACTTAGAGTTGCGCTATACACCGGACGCCGTCGCTCGCCATTATGCGTTGCTAACAAAAATATAGGTAAAATCTGTTTGGTAGCGAATGACAATTTTAATAATCAAATATTATGGGGACGCGTGCCAACGAGCGGTGACGTTCGGCGGAGCGCAGTTAGTATAGCGCAACTCTTAGATTTAAAAAATACTGTTATTTGATTTATTGATGAAATACTTTTCACTAAAATACGATGCTTCTTGGATTGAGTGCAAAATATAGCTTTGCAATTTGATATAAAGTCAAGATAGCAGACCGGAATAGTACTGATGAGAACTTCAATTTTTTAACCGAATTTAAAAAGGTATACTAAGGAGAAAATCTGATACAATGATTATGAGCTCTCGGATACTGGAATCGTTTTAAATGCTTATTAAAAAATTCAAAATAGTCAACACCAACTGGTTTAAAATTTGGCAAAATTTAAATTTCTTTTCTCACAAGTGTTTTCTCTGCTGCTGGTAGGGCAAAAAATGTAAGGTATGGGGGCCCTTACCATTTTAACACAAAAAATTTTCTGATGGGGCAGGGGTACGTCCCCCTGCCCCCTTCTGGATCCGCTAATGGTTCCGACTCCGTAAAATCTGGCTAGGCAGTTTCCTTTTAGAAATTTAACCAGCACTGGTTTATGTTGGGTTGCGCTAAAATTACAAAACAAAAAGAAACATCACAATTTTAAAACTAATACCAGTCTATTTATAGCCCAAAATTTCAATGGAAAATAAACGCAATGTTGATGATCAGCACAGACGTTTTAATAGATTTTGTGTGCAGGGGTAATTTCAGCGAAGCTGGGCAAGAGCTAAAGCGGATGAGTGCTGACGGATAATAAAATAAAACGATTCAAATAAACCCTTTTCATAATTTGTAAGCTACGCATGTTTGTAGAGAGCTTGGACTTCTAAAACAAATGACAAACTAGTACAGGTGCTTGCTTTAGGGATTAGGTTCAGTGCAAAAGAATACGAAACCCTTAGGGCTTGTGAAACCAGGAACATTTGCGGAAAAGTATTCTGACTTAAGACCTTTATTAGTGAAGCCAGAATTTTTTTAAAACGGGGCTGCAAGAGTAATACTAGTGGAAAAACTCTCGAGCGAAAGACCAAGGACAATATTTAGTACTAAAGCTTAATTTTGATCCGTATTGTGGAACCTGAGCAGTACAGGTCTCCATTGGATACAGAGCAGTGATAACTTTAATCATTTTTGGAGCTGACCCGTTTTAAATTCGAGTTCTCGACACGGAACTGGAGATAATATCAAGCTCTCAAATATCTACCGCTGATTGGTAACATCGTTCGAATATAATGATAGAAACAATCTGTTATAAATTTCAATTGTGAACTCTTGATTACAAGTAAAAATTATTTGCAGCTACAAGGTTTATGAAACGTTTGACGCTGAAATGAAATTAATTTAATTTATTGCTTGTCATATCAGGACAGTATACCGTCAAATAATTCACCTTCAGGAAGTAGAAAATTAATTTCACACCATACAAATGTTGCTAATCTATTGTCATGCCGAAAACATGGCTGTAATGTGTTGTGTTGCGTGCTGGACACAAATAGCTTCAGTACCCAAAGCGTTGTGTATCAGTATCCAGCTCTCTGAATGCATTTGGAGTCATTAAAAAACAATCGACTTCCTATACATAGTTGGTGTACGCGTCGACGAGACTTCGCCTCACGAGCCCTCCAATCTCCCTGTTGTCAAATTCTCATTCGTCCTACGGTCCATCAAGGTTCCCGTTGAGATTACTTTGGCATTTGGTACCACTCAAATTATTGTGGAAGTTGCATTAGTAAACTTTAGAAGTACAATACAACATCGCCAAAAGCGCGTTTTTCTTTTGATTTTTTAGATTTCAATTATTGCCTAAACAAAAAAACCGTATGTCACTGTCGCCGAGTCTTAAAACTGATGTAAAAAAATTGTCGAGTTTTGGCCCAAAAACTTTATTTTTTTGAATGGAAAAATGTTTTCGAAAATATATTACCTTGCGACATTACCAAATACATAAATATTAAATTACGTATACCGAGAAGTTGTTCTGAGGGTTTGAGTTGCTCAACACACACGCGATTAAATACATCTAAAGCTTGCATCGTGTAAAATCATAGCCACTGTATACGGATGGAAATAATTTAGCTGAGACAAAAGTTAATCCAAAAGGTACAATATTCTATCGATGAGGAACAGACAGAAGCAAATAACTTGCTGGTAGGCCTTATTATTAGTGACCTTTCTAGAGTTCAGAAACGACCTAAAATATTTTTAATTCTGTGTGCGGAACTTTCGGATGATGGATACTTTTTGTTTTAAAATTTTGTCGTTATTAAAATGTGATTAGCAAAAATTGTAATTGTAAAGTTACAAACTGCGTCAGAGGTTTAAGAGGAAATTTAACAAAAGGGACAATTAGGTTCGTATACAAGTGGAAACCTCCAAAATGTTTGGTTTAACAGAAGTGACAGCTGGGGTTGTATACAAGTGGGGATACGACGTATAACCCACGAAATATTTCGAAAAACTTGGAATAGTGCGCAGCCTATGGAATAACCAGCAGAGGTAAAAAATAAGGTTTCGCTAACTTTGTTCGCTCGCAATTGCACTTTTAGACGTAGTTATCTCTTCTCGAAATGTTATCCTGGCTAAGGGGTACAAATCTGATGGTAGCAAACCAAATTTTAAGATGTCTTTTATAACCTAAAAGGCACATGTTACTTTTAGGGCCGTCCCGGTTTCAGGTGGGTCTGTCAAAGAGTAGGCTCACCTTCTAGACTACATTTTTTGGTTAAGCTTAGACTTAGGCTTAGGCTTAGGCTTTGGAATACGCTTAATCTACTGTTTCGGCCCTAACAGTAACATTGGCCATCTAAAACACCGTTTTCCCACTGCTTAAACCAATTTTCGGTTGTGTTATCACTTAAACCGTAAAAAACATATGTATCAAAAAAAGCCTGTTTTATCAATGACGTAAAAGGGGCGGCCCACCAGCTGCTCAATTAACGCATCTGCGAGTTAAAATCAGGCAAAAAAGTTAAGCGAGAAAAAACACGAGAAATCATTTATGGTATTTTGCCATTATTTACAGAAAAAATATAAAATATGAACAATGGGTTAAACTGAAACAAGCCAAGACGATTTTTGGTAAAAATAATTTTTGATTATAAACTAAAAGATACTAAAAAGCGAGGTCGACAGCATCCTTCGATGTTCCTTTCTATCATGCGAAAAGGTGCTGAAACATGGGGTCCGCAGCATCCTTTCATATTCCTTTCTATCAGGCGAAACGTGTAATTTAGTGAACCATGATAAATGATTTGCCAATTTAATCGGAAAAAGCGATACTAATGCGTTTTTTCGGTGCCAGCTCCCCACAAATCCAAATCCCTCAGCCCATGTAAAGATTAGGGGCGGAACGTTTTTCTGTGAGACTACAATAGTGCAAGCGCAAGCTTTAAACTGTTTTTTGCATAGGATTAGGCTTAAGAATAAAATTATATTATTACTGTTACGGCCGTGTTCTTTACATTGGCCAATTCCTCGGTGCTGCCACTATATAGAAATATAATTTAGTAATAAAAGTGAAAGCAGAATTGTAAGATACGGGCAAGTGCCGATAAAATACATATTCTATTTGGTAATTTTTTAAAGAGGAGAAACTTTAGCCCCCTTTATAGACTTTAAAATGAATCTACTGCCCTATGACCGGCCAAGTTTTAATTCCGACATCGAGTACTGTAGTGACCCAAATAAGAGGGGGGACTGATATTTATTTGGCCTCTCCAGAGGGTACCCCCGTTGTTATGCGGTTACAGACTGTTATTTATTTTCAAACAGTTCTCCGCCACCGTTCCTTACTGTTATATATCCGGTATTGCAACTATCCCTTGAATTAAACGCTTTTTGCCTTGCATCAAAAGCTTGAGCGATAATGCAAGGTTATACTTTAGAATGTTACTTTCAAAACTTAAGTGCGCTTTAAAATTTCGAACGGACGCTTATTTGGTCCTCTAGTCATTTATGCGCTACAATTAGAGATAATTGATATTTATGGACTCTAATTAGGGTTTAGGGACTCTATCCGCTTACGAACTATAATTACGGTAACAGGCTCCTTTTGATTGCGACTCAAAATAAGGACCCACCCTCTTATTACCCCCTCTTATTCCGGTCAGTAGTCAGTACAGTACGCAACTTACTGTGGAAGATTAAACATACTACACTTTGTCGGTGGCACGGCCGAAATGATCTACGACGTTGTTAATTTTAGGAGGCTGCGGAACTACGAGAGTTGCAACGCGAGCGTGAGCAAACCATAACGATATTAACGCAACAACTAGAACAACTGCGTGAGCAACAGCAACAACAACAACAACAACAACAACAACAACAACAACAACAACAACAGCAGCAGCAACAACAACAACAGCAACAGCAACAACAACAACAACAACAACAACAACAACAACAACAACAACAACAACAACAACAACAACAACAACAAAAACAACAACAACAGACAACAATATGCATCGACGAAAATGATCTTGAATATGATACAGAAGAATTACTAGAGAAAACAAGAATTCTAGAACACAAGTAAGCTATTTTTAATTGTGTAAATTGGGAAAAATTTAGTTTTAGTAGAAAAAAACCAACACAGGAAAAAATACGACTAAAATATTGGTTCTCAAAATAAACTTAGCAAAATTTTAACCATAAATTGTCGGAGATGGAAATAATGAGAAGGAACCTCGCTTGTACATCCTTTGCATCCTGCGCACACCAATCTTGGATCTTTAATTAATAACCTTTAATGGAGCTGAAAAGCTGTTCCTTGCTTGCTCCGCTCGTAGAATGTTTACTTAAAGTTAAACCTTCCTACGATTATATCCTCGCTACGTCCCTGGGCATCTGTTCTTTCAGTGGATCTCGACTTCTGTAGGACTACTTCGAATCGTAGACCCTGAAAAATTGGATTCATGGTTGATACTTAGCTTTTATTTACTGATTTTGTATATTTAACGAGATTTACTTTTTACTCGGCTTGAATGTCTGTCCTTAAAACATTGGAACGAAAAATAACTGAACTAAACTTTTTCGAATAGATTCTATCGTCATTTGAAAAATTTTGTTATCTCGCTCAAGCAGAAAACCCGAGTGAAATTTCATAAATTTGCTGAAAATTAGAAAAAAAAACAAAACAAATTTAAAAATGTTGCATTGCGTTGGTTCGCAGATGCTTCATTGTAAATGATAAATCTTTTTACAAATCTTTTTTCAATTTCAAAAATGTTATCTGTTTTTATGCAAGCGTGGGCAGACTGGGGGGGTGCCCAGAAAGCCACAAAGACATTGAAAAAACTTATTTTTAAGTAAACTAAGATTGATTATACTTTTATGCAGTTGGTGTTGCCTTCCAAACCAAAATACTGATCACGCTTAGGATATGTTTTTTAGCTTGTTAAAAGTAGGAAAAAGCTTAAACAAGCGCAAAGTTTAAAATTTTCAACAATTTCAAACAATATAATAGAAAATTAAACGCTGAAACGCATAACATGGATCCATTTTCGTTGCAATGGAAATTTTGATTGGTTGTTCATTGAATTGGTCAGTAATTATTTAAATTCACCATATTTGTACATTATAAATTTAACAAGGTTTATATGGGGCGAACAATTTCAGAAGCGCAATTTGATTGGCTAACCAAAACCACAGAAATTATAGCACGTTGTATTTCGGCTATGAGTAACTAGTATAACATTACAGTTGTACTTGGGTTTTAATCGTATCATTTTGTTTGATTTTAACCTTGTTTGCAAAAATGGTGTAGCCAAGCAATTACTGTGCAAGTCAGTTATCTCAAACCACAAACATCTTGCATTCCAACAGCTGTTTGGTCTCTACATCCTCCAATCAAAAGCAATTTGCATTCCAGTAGTTGTTTGGGCTGCCTCGAAGAACAATTGTCGTTTGGGACGTCCCAGTTGCCAGTTGGAGCAAATAGCTGTTTTGGGCATGACATTTATACGTATATATGTAGATGTACGAATATATGTATGTATATGAATATTTATGTATATATAAACTTTTCAAAAAACATACAGTTTTCGATCCAGGATATTAAAACTTTTATACTCTGCACCTCCAAAAAATAGTACTTGCCGCTGATAAAAAGCACTTCCTAACCCCAGAGTTGTCACAAACAATGAATTTAAAATGGTGGAAAATTTGTGAAATTTATGCTTTTTCCATTTTAAATATAGTGTTTGGAAAGATACTCTTCTCACTGTGATTGGGCGATATTCACATTTGATAGTTTTATTTACATCGAAAACGCAATTGTAACCGTTTGTTGACACGTTTATTGCAAGGGATCTGCGCGCATTAGGGATAAATTCGATATCCGTTTCGGCGGCTACGAATTGAAAGGAATGATGCAAGATACGTTCCTCATTGGCCCTGTTTTGCTCAAAATTCAGCGTTGCAAATGTTTTTCATTTAAAATTTGACATGCAATTTCCATCAAACAGCTGAACTACATGAAGTTTCATACAAAATAAATGCACTACAATTGCATCTTGGATGCAAAAATTGTAAAATATCGACAATTTTGCTAAACATGCTTCAAAAGTTGTAAAATTTCAAAACAAAAAATATTCTTTCTATAGCTGTGCTGGTTTGAGCCAAATGTATTCAACCCAACCATTTTTTGAAAAATTAATCTTAAAACAGGTTTTAAGTAAATTGAACATGCACTAATGTCAGTGTCCCTATTCCCAAATTTGTGATTATATCGGTATATATGTATATGTATATATTTATATTTAAGCATTTTTATATAGACCTATGGTAGGATACCATGCTGAGAGTATATTTTGGTCAAAACACATTAGCTTTAAGTTGCTGAAAGGTTTAGGAGATTGTCAAAAATGAAGACTACAATGTTTTTCAAAACGATTTTCAGGCTGTCAACCAGCGACAAGACAAAGCATCAGCTGTCAGCGCGTATCGATGAACTCGAGACACGTTGCGAAACGCTGCTCGCGAACTCTGCCGAACTCGAGTCGCTGCGTAGCGATCGTGATCAGCTTCACGCAGCGCTCGACGAGTTTGAGACGAAAACACATCGAGCTTCCGCAGAAGCCGCTCGAAACGCTTTACGACTTGTCGAACTTGAGGACTCGAACGCGTCCTTGAGTCAAGAGCTCACTCGAGCCCGTGAACGACTAACCAATCAGCGTTGCGAGCTGGACCGTCTTCATGACGATGTGTCGAACGCTCATTGGTTACTTGACGCGGCACAGGCGGAAGCCAATCAGCGTGCAGATACTTGCGAAATGATCAATCTGGAGATTGAGAAGCTCAAAACTGCCAACGAGAATCAAAGAGCAGACTGGGACTTGCGGTCGGCAAATTATGAATCCGAAATTGAATCACAGAGTGTAGAAATAAAGAAATTGTCGAGTATGATGCAAGATTTGCAGAAAGAACTAACAGAATCGCAACAAGTTCAGGCAGACCTGCAATCAAGGATAAATTGTTTGACAAACGACAAAGAAATTCTTTTAGACGAGTTGAATTCAACTCAACGAAAACTCGAATCCCAACGCCAACAACGAGACGAGATGGAAAAAATGCGTTTGGCTGAAATCGACGCTTTTGAAAAACAACTAATCGAAACCAAAAAAGAAAATACAAAATTACAACAAGGAGTCGAAATTCAAACCAATATCTCAAGCCAGGTAAAGGAAACGCTAAGTGCCGAAGTAGACAGGTTGAAAAATGAGCTCAATACAAACAAACAGGTTGTTGAGGATCTAAGACAAAAGTTGGCTGTCACTGAAGGCAATGCAAAACTGGTTGAATCGCTTGAAGAAAATGTGGCATTATTGGGTAAAGAACTAGCAGAAAAACAATATGAAATAGATGTGCTTGATCAATTGGCAAAATCTCATCAACCGAGTATCGACCAGTTGAAGAAAGAACTTGAAAATTCGAAATATCTTTACGAGAGCCAACGGAAGCAAACGAATGATTTATGTCAAGAAAACAGGAAACTGGAAAATGAAGTATCCAGCAACAGTGCAGCTCTGATATCTTTTGGACAACAACTCGCGGAGGCAAATGAAAAGCTTGAAAATACAGAAATGGAACGGCAGCAGGTAATTTCCGAGAAAATCGACTTAGAAGAAAAGTTCAAACAAATGGAACGCAGTCTTCAACAGGCGAATACCTCACTTGAGCAAAACGTAATGGAGCTCGAATCAATAAAACGACAGCTAGATGAGGCAAATTCAAATGAGATCAAAGTTCGGAGCCAATCAGGACGCGCAAAATCAATGATCACCATCGACTCGGCAACATCAGAGATGAATAATCGTCATATTGAAACATCAGGCAGCGACATTAACTTGGAGACAACAAACGAGGATTGTCATCGAACGGCAACAACAAACAGCGATGTGGTTTTGTGGGTAACGTCAAAGCACGATAACCATCATCAGGCGGCCACAATAAATAACGACGCTAACTTATCGGCAACATCAAACGAATATTGCAAAACGTTTGGCAACGGTCTTCTTACAATCTCATGCAATGACGAAGATGATGACAAGGTTGGCAAGGAGTTACAACGCAACAACACTGAAGAGCTGGTATTTTGCAGCCACTGTACAGCCGAAGAACAGCAACAAACTAATTGTAAAACAGAAAATCCGGAGATAAATGTGGAATTCCGCAGGAACCATTGTTTGGAAACAAATCATAAGAAAACAGACGCTGGACCAACACTAACCCGAGATTTTAGAATAAGCGAACTTACGCAACAACTAAATGAATCCGAACAAAGACGTACTGAGGTCGATGCTAAAAATGAGTCAATGCTTGAACAGTTGAAAGGAGCACATCAACGTTTAAGTAAATATTTAGAGTTAGAAGATACGTTGGAACAATTTCGAAGCCAGCTATCCGAAGCGAACGCGGAGCTCAATGGTTTGAAGAGACAACTACAGTCCAACGACCAAAAACATAGTTCCTGCTTGAAATCTGGGATAGCCAATAAGTCAGCGAATTCAAATCCAGACGAGCAAATCAAGATGAATGATGAAGAAAGTAAAGATATCATCATGGCGGATCTCGAGCTGAACCTAGAAGCAACCACTACCCGCTTACGACAAGCCGAACAGCAGGTATCGCACCTGCAGCACGAGCTGAAATCAAAAGAAGACGCCGTCGCTAGAGGACAACAGCAAATTGATGATCTTGATAAACAATTATTCAAGCTCAAAGACGAATCTGCAAAAGAAATCTTGGAACTTACATCAAAAAATAGCAAAATAAAAGTTGATTTGAACACAAAAATAGCTCATCTTGAAGAGTTACAGCTAAAATTGAGTCAGTCCAACGATCAAACCAAAACTCTTGTTGACCAAATGAAAGCAACCGAAGAGAGGTTGACAGTCTCTGAACAAACATGGAAAGTCAAAGTGGCCAATCTTGAGGATGTAGTGTGTAAACTAGAGGCATTGAGAAAAGTACCTCAGCTTCCAAAACTAGATTCTGCCACAATGCCAAACCAAGAAAATGGTCAAAACAATCCATTGGATCTGACAAAGCTCTCTCACAGAAACTACGGAACAGAACCCGAACTAAGCCTAAGAACATCAAGCCTAGCGTCGTACTCATCACTGAAGAAACGCGTTACGCAACTTGAAGACTACAAACACGCGTTGGAACAACAATTCGAAGTACAAATCGCAACCGCTGACTTGATGAAACAACAAATTGTCAAACTACAACACGACATCAAGACAGTAACATCGAAACTAGAGGAAAAATCGCGCCAAAAAGATGAGTTAGCTAACTCATTAGTTGAAAAAACTCGGCAAAATGATGTGTTAGCTAATGAAGTGGCCGTGAAAACGCGCCAAAACGATGAGTTAGCTAATGCGCTCGTGGAAAAGACGCGCCAAATTGCACGATTTGAGAAGACATTGTACGAAATCGAAAATGTCAAACCTGACGTTAAGCCGGACGAGAATATGAGTTGGGTTGAATCAGATATTCACGTTAAAATTACTCATGATATCTTAAGCTCATTTCTGGCAGAAGTAAATGAAGACAGCCAACACCAAATTTGTTGCGACTTGGCTAAACTAGCGCGGAATCCACACCTTGGGTCGCACAACTCTGCTAACGGCAGGTCTGATCCTACCACAGCAATTAACGATTTTGTACACAGCATTATCCGCAATCTCAGACGTCTAGCAAAACTAGACGAAACGCTTTGGGGCGGCCTTCAACTCGAAAACCAAACTGAAGTCTGGAACCGCAACTATAACACCTCAAATTCAACGCTCGACATCAATTTAAAACAAAGAATGGAGTGGAATTTTGCCGAAAACAATTCCAGCTATTTGCTCGACAACTATCAACAACTGGCGAACCAATGGGAAACGATTAGAGCATCACAGCAATCCCTAAGTGATTTGATTGGTCAAGAAGAACGCAACGCTCGAATTTCATTGGGTGAATTTTGCAGCCAAATGCGACATAAATGCAAACAACGAATTGGATTTGTTTCTTCTGGTCACTTGATGTCAAACTCCATTAGGGGTAAGTATTTTAGGTTTATTTTTGAAGCAAAACTTTTTTAAATAAACACAAAACTTTTTGTTATGCGCTGAGTTTTGGCGTATTAATATTGTTTGTGGCTGTTTGGAGTCGTTTGTGTTTGAACATTTAGTTAAACTTATATATTCCATTTTTCGCACGTTAAAGCAGAAAATTTATCATAATCGACATAAATTAGAATTATAATCCTTTATTACTGACCATGGATCGAGGAGCTTGATTAAACTGCTTGCAATTTCCCAAAGCCAACAATACTTGCATCAGAATTTGAAATACTATAGCGTTGCAGTAGCTACATTGACTGGAAGTTTTAGTGCGGAATTCCTAAGCCTAAGCCTAAGCGTTGCAAAAGAAGCAAAGAATGTAGTCTCTAGAGTGTAAGCCTACTCTTTTACAGACCCAGTAGAAACCGGGACGGCCATAAAAGTAACATGGGCCAACTCTGCAATCGCTAACTGGTGATAAGTGCTGCAAGATTAAAGAAACAAAACAACAGCATTAAACAGATCAAAGCACAGAATACCGCTTGGAGCTTAGTCAAGAGTTAGCGTTTCGCTATTCTGTCCTCTTTCTGCCCCAAGTCTCTTAAAACCAATGTACAGGCGCTACTAAATGCGGCTTTAAAATATACACTTTATAAGTGGTTATAGATTATTCATTAAAAATATTTTTTATCCGTTTCAATATTTTTAGATATGTGGGTTTAAATTTAAATCTTTATCGAAGAATAAATAGCCTCACCCCCAACCCATCCTGCAACCGGGAGCTACGTTTGCCGGTGTATAGAATCATTTTCAAGTACCTTTTACGACTGTTTTGTGAAATTTCAAACTGAAACAACTGCTAACGATGTGAAAGGAAATGACAGTTTTCATTTAGCGAATTCAAACGTTGAAAACTACTTGAAATAGGGAATTTTCTGAAAAACTGATCTGCTGAAATTGTGAGGTTGTACTTGAGACGCTTCTGCTAATCGCAGTAAACTAGTTGCGAAGTGGCGTATGTAAAGATCAGGGGTGGAAAATTTTCCTGCGGCATTGCAATATAGTAAGCTTATGCTTTAGACTAATTTCTTGGTCAGGTTTAGGCTTAGAAATATGCTTATACTACTGTTACGGATCTGTTTTATACATTGGTCTGCGAAGTTTTAATTGTAGGTATATTTTCTCATTGTCAATTCAATGTAATCGCACGTATTTGAAAATCATGGCCAAGTTATTATATAAGTCGTACTCTCAACTGTGTATATTACGTATGTCATTTCAAAGTTAAAATATTTGAAATAAGTTTAAAACAAGGCATTTGCCTGAAAGGCAAAATATACGGTCACCACGAGTCAAACAAAGCAATGAAAAATTTTGAATCGAGTTTTTCTCGAAACATCGAATTCAGAAAAATTTACACGTGCAGAAGGGAAAGATAAATTTGTCTAGATCTTGCAAGCCGGTGTTTACTTAAAATTGAACATTCGACAATATTTGCATGTTTGGGCGTCCCGTGAGCCTAACATTATAATGCGCTCAAATGCAGATTTTTGTAAAATTCAATTGCTGTGGTCCTCCTTGTTAATACCCACAAAAATTTGCAATTTTTTTACATTGTTCAAATAACCTTTGCTGATCATAAATCGTTTTGTATGTTAGCCTTTCAGCAAAAATCAGTATATATAAACTGTTGAAAATTCATACCAGAAGAACTTATGTAGTGAGGCCAAAATAGCATTTTTCTTAAGTATATATCACAACATCTAGATGGATTTTAAACAATATTTTTCTGTGGGCTGTCAACTACATTTCTTGTTTAAACGAAATTCTTTTTGTTCATGCAAAGAATACGCATGCGGTGTCGGTTTATATTACAGTTTGAAAAAGTTTATTTTTAGCAGTTAGATTTCTTTTGCAGTTTCGGTTTTTCTGATTATTCAAATTCACGACTTGGTACCTCTTGCATGCCAAGTGGACATTAAAATCGCCCGCCCTACGGTCGCAAAACTGACCATCGGTGTGCCCTGTAGTTAGTGAAGCTACGAGTAATGCTTCAACAGACGGCAATATCTGCAGTCGTACTCTCGGCGCAGTGTGTAGCAAGGTGCTGTTGGGCTTTAGTTACCGTAGCAGAGCTGCTAACTGGCTGCACGAATGCCCATGACCGGGTAGCTTCACCTTCTTACATTGTTCGGCTTAGCATGCAAGCAAAAAATTTACAATATTCATCATCAGCAAGGACGAAACTAGTCGTCTTAAAACGTTCAGTGATTGTGAACTACATAAGTTAGTCGCCGTAGTCCTAGTTTCGTAGCATGACAGGCCCATGTAAACAAGGGGTGCAATGAATTTCTGCGGGACTACCATCGACAAAGCTTAGCTTTAGATGTATTTTTGCTCAGGCTTAGTTTTAGATATAAGCTCATTCTTAGACTTAACCTTAGACATAGGTTTAGGTATATACGTATTCTACAGTTACGCCCCCGTTTTCAACATAGGTTCATCACATAAAAACCGGTCCAAATTAATGCCTATTATTCTCAAGGTTTTAAGCAGTTTTGACAGATGATAAGCTACTAGCATAACACTTTAACTGTGAAAGTTACGCCCTGGAAAAGGCAAAGGAAAGGTGTGTATTTGTTAAAAATTCTTGCTTAGAATTCGCCATGGAACTTTTAAAAGCGTTCTCATATATTTACAACACATATTTCTTTCAAGATTGTCGCTAGCAAAAACAAGGGTCACCGCCCGAGGGCGGTGACAAAAAATAAAAAGTACCGTTTTTGTTATGTTTCAGAACTGTTCAATCAAAATTCGGCCAAAATCACTAGCAACATGCACGACTCAGGCGTTCATGACGATAGCCCGGAAACTTCAATAATCACGCCAGATGATGTAAAGGTAGCACATTCATACCTTAAAAGCTGAGCCTTGTTCACATTTGCAAGTTTATTTACTGTCAGTGGCAAGTTTTGTGAATTTAAAGATTTTGGATATACAATTGATCGCCCATGTAAAGAACAGACCCACGAGCAAAATTGAGCTCTGTAGGTGTAAGCTTAGGGTTACGCTTTGGTTTACACTTATAGAAGCCATGTATACAATACATCTTAAATAAAATGAGAAAGTATAAGCTTAAGCGAGAATCGAACGTAGTCCTGAGCCTAAAAGTTTAAATCTTAATTCAGGCGACCGCAAACATTGGTTTATTCAATAATTTTTGACGCTACCAAAATTCCGATAAAGGAATAAGTTTCATTTTTCTTTCAGACCCACCCGACCTGTCTATCGCTCAACTATCCGAGGCCAACAAGTCTCAGTTCTTCCCTGTCGCCAGACAGCTGTGTTTCAAACAGCGTCGAAGGCGCGACTGATTCGATTTATGGCGTGCCTTACCCTGGCTGTCCCCGACATACTTTAGGGCGGTCGTCCTCGCTTTCGGGTAGCAGTCCCCCTTTATCCGCAGGGGACGCTCGAAGATGCGCGTTGAACATTACAAGTAGTTGTTCGTCTGAAGAGGACGACAATATCAAGTCAGGACGGCCTGCCACCGGTAAGATGTTTTTTTAATGTCTAACTTAGGGGCACAAAATATTGTAAGCTAGAAATAGTTGGAACCGGTATTTACGTTTCTAATTATTTTGGAGCGATTTCCTTCTTCGAAAGTTTTGGATAACCGATCAAGGCTGTATATTTGCCGATCTCCGGTCCGGACCGTTGCCCGGCACTGCTGATCCGGTCCAGTTTTCCGTACATGTGCATTCGGTCCGGTAGACAACGCTATTCGGCTTGATCCGTCGAGTGTTGTCGGATTCCAGAAGTGTAAGTGGAGAAAGATTTCTTTACCCTGCTTGCGCCTTACCGCCGGAGGTTTCATTTTTTTTAACCGTGGGTCAGGGTGCAACCGGAATTACAATTTACCGGAACCGGAACCGGAACCGGAATTTGAAAATTTTACCGGAACCGGAACCGGAACCGGAAAGTGAAAAATGCATTTCACCAAAAATTTCATTTTAATCTTATTTTTTGCTCTATTATTTGTGAAATAACCTTAGTCGAACATAGGTATTTATTTTATTTGTTATATTTTAGATTTTCAGCATCGACTGAAGTGAAATCCACCATCAATGGCTTATATTCGGAGTACAAGTGGCTTTCAAAAGAGATTCTTAAAAATTAGCAAAGTTAAGAAAACGGCCAAATTATAATACCGGAATTTTTAAATCCGGTAAAAATTTACCGGAACCGGAACCGGAAGGTGAAAAAATGGCGGAACCGGAACCGGAATTCCGGTTGCACCCTGCCGTGGGTATAACGAAATTATTTTAATTTTCAGACCACGAAGCTTCAACGGTTCCGTGTCCTTCAATTCCCAAAGTTATTGCTCAACTTGACTCCAACGTATTCGTAATTAGCTGGACAGCTGCCAACGCGTTTGATTTCAATATCGGTTGTGAAATTGGAGGTTATTATGTAAGTTTATTTTGGTTTACGTGATTGCTCAGAATTGATGACGTGGGTCGGACCGCTCCGAAATTCCTCCACGGTCAAAACCACATTCTGTTGCGGTCCTGTTCGGTTCGTCCACGCTGTGTCCAGGGCCGCACCACCATGGGTTGGTTCGGTCTCGTCCGACACTAATAGCTTATAAAGTTGTCCTTTCATCAAGGTGGGGGTGCGAGCATCAAAACTGCCAAATTGAAATAGTTCAGTCGTTCAGCGATTATTAACAGCTGTTGGCTTTCTTACACTCCGCACAGACGGTCAACTATTGTCAAACCGCTCCGGTCCGCACTACAAGCGGTCTAGCCCAGCGTCACGCGAACCTGTCTGCTTCACTACTATAAATATTGCTCTGGTTTGCTCCATAATCTCTGGCTCCGCATCTTATGCTTCCATACTGCTATAGCTATGGCTTAATATTTTTAATTTTAGGTCTACTACGCAAATCACAAACTACTAACAATATCCGATCCTGCGTGCACCAGCGCTGTACTACAACTACCTACTGATGAACCTAATATTTCCAAACAATCCATTCAGCCACGCGTGCCAAATGTTTCCGTTCAGTTAAACAACGTTTCAATTTGTGCATACGCAAAAACAAATTGCAATTATGAATCACAGCGTGTGACACTTAATGCTGAACGCGAGTGCGATCTGCAGCATTGCGTTCAAAAACAGCAAATTTATACGCAAACAGATGTTATTAGACTGGTTAGTTGGCCCATGTATCACTAAAACGTAGCGCGCTTCCGAACGTACCAACTATGGGTTTAGATATGCACTGGGAAGTTAGGCTTAGGTATAGGTTTATCCATATTGTTAGTAGGGAAATTAATGATATGCAATTTTATGGCATCTTCCACTACATGGATTACAAATTATTCCTAGTTTCAAGGTATAGTCATTTAATATAGTTCGCTTTTGACATAGCTTAAGGTTAGGCTTACTGCTGTTTATATTGCGAAATATCACTTTATAATGGGCAACGGTGGAGCAAAACCCTGTTTTATATTTTATCTAAACTTTTCATCTTAAATTGAAATACTTTTATGAAATTCTTAAACTAATTATTTAATTATTTCTTTATATTAAAAATATTTAGCTAACCATTTTGAAACTGGTTTTTTTCAGGACAATCCAGGTCTGATCGAAGCATCATCTGAAGCATAATTGTACTTGTGGGACGCGAACCGTGGTAAACCGTTCGCAGTGTGAGTTTAAATGGTATTTTTATATTTTATTCAACTAAAGTTAAAAAAAACATTTTTTCTCAATTTGCATAATTGGCTGTGTCAATGTCACTTTAAGACATGTGACATTAGCGTAAGCGTATGGTTAAGACTAAAACCTAATAACAATTAGACGAAACCTAAGCATAATTTAAGGCAATTTATCGTATAAACGGGCACCACCGCCCTGAAATTATCTAGGCTATTTGTTCAGCGCACTAAACGATTCACATACAAATGCGCCAAAAATACAGTTCAGTAGCCGATTTTGGCTGCTCCAGTAAAGAATTGCTTAGCGGCGGGCTAATTCTTGACAGACCCCTGTTTTGCTTTGTGTCCCTTGAAATCGAGCAGGGCTCCGGGGTGGATTTTAGCACCGGCACAACCCAATGCTAAGTTTTCTGCGTGACTTTTCAAATTTCTGGGAAAGGCAAAAGTCTTTCTAAGCCCAAGCCTTGGCCTATGATTTTTATAATATTTATGTCATACATAAATGATGTATTGTCGTGAACGCAGCTTGGATTTCGATAAAATATATTTTGTATTTAATGTTATGATCTCATAGTGCATCGTTTAATGTTTGTCGCCTTTTTGATGTTTGCTAATATAAATTCATTAATTTTATTTAAATAATAATCAATCCTTGCATTGACCTTTAAAACATCGAATGCATCTTGAATTTAATCCTTTCCGGCATGAATCGACAACAATTCGAGTCCGGACAACTTGTCACCCAAAAGTGTCATAATGCCTATGAGTAAATTTAAACGTAATCCTAAGCGTAAAATCGTGAGCATAACCCGAAGCCTAAGTATAATGATGAGCGACGAATTATTTCGATGAAATTTCGTATTACAAGTTGTCGGGCGACGAGTTTTCTGGCGATGAGTTGTCGTAATTCCTTAGTATATTGGAAAACAAGTTGTTTGACTGAAAGTCAAATGTATGGTCACCGCGGACTAAACAGCCAATACGATTTTCTAATGGGGATTCCAATTTTTTGTTGACTGGAAACGCTTCCAAGGTCGACTGAATATTGTATTTTAACAAAAAGCTCTGGCTAAGCGCGACTTTGACACATTTCAGTGCTATGGTTTCATTCATGTGTTGAAGTTCGTACCAATTTTTTGCAAAAACTACAAAATCATTTTTGATTGGCTGATTCGTTGACTTTTTAAGCCAAAAGTAAAGAAGTGTTGCCAAAAACTGCTATTAAAGAATTCACGGAAAATTTTTATTTTTTAACCTTTATTTTTTAACATAGAAAACTGAGAGATTGTTCTTTGGGAACTGAGAAAACACAAAACTCGCGTATTTTCTGCTGTTTCATGGTTACATTACTATTTAATTAATATGAACAAGCAAAAATCTGCCAACTCAACTAAAAAGGTCTGGATGACTATGGACGCAGTGCCAATCTTGAAAACACTATGACTATTGCGCTACGGGCTTAGCCAGGTTTTTAAAAAAATGTGAATTTTTCGAAGGGGAGCTGTTTGTTGTGTTACAAGCTAAAAAATATTTAAACCCCTTTACAAAAATCTTCAATTTGGAGTTTCAACACCTGGAGTCACGCTTTCTGGCTACGCTTTTGCTTAATCTCAATACCAGGGTCATGTTTGTGAAAGAGCTATCCAGGAGACTGAGTTTACCTAAAGTATATACTACAAATGGTAAAATGTCCGCCACGTTGTGTTCCACTTGATGCTTATTTGCAAAATTCTACCAAAGAATAAACACTTGCTCCACGTAATCTACTCTCTAAAAACTCAAACTTAAACTATAGCTTTACTAAACTTGAATATTAGTTTTAGTAAAACTTAAATGGTTGCACGGATTAACTAAACTAGAATTTTGAGGTTTACTTGAACCAACATGTTTTTAAGTTTAACACGAGTTTAAAGTGAACTTATTTTTAGTTTAATTATCAAGTGCAGCCCAGAAGTTATGTGTATCCAAGAGTTAAGTTTAGCTTAAACTGAAAATATATATAAGATTTAAAATGAGTCTAAGCGTAAACCTACCCGTTTGTTTAGTTAATCTAGAAGGTTAGTTTCGTACTGCTAGATTACCTTAGCTTATATCAATTTAGTTTGTGCTGCTAGAGGGTATATTTTGAGTATGAACGGAAAACGCAAGGACATGAGAACTATTATACTATGATTAAGCTGGTTTAAAATTTATCGTTTGCGCAGCCTCAATATGAATGCTCAATGTGCAACCAGTTTTATCTTGGCAGGTTATGTATGCTTAATAAACTAAATGTAAATTCCTTCCTAGGCCTTAAAACTGGCCTTTGGTGTCACCTACAGTGAGTGAAGCTACGAGTAATGTTTCGACGGATGGCCGAATCGGCCAATGTTACTTTAAGTGCGTAACAATAAATTATGCGTGTTCCTAAGCCTAAGCCTAAGCGTTGCAAAAATGTTTTCCTAAGCCTACGCATAAGCCTAAGCAATAAATGTAATCTTGATTCTAATCCTACTCTTTATACGCCGACCAGAAACCCGGACGCCCCTTAAAGTAACATGGGACGCCGAAACTGTAGTCGAACTCTGAGTAGCGTGGTGCCATTGGGCTGAGTTACCGGAGTGGAACAACTGATTTGTTACGCTAATGCGCTACAGAAAGTAAATTTTCCGCCGTTTTACTAAGCTTAGCACGCAAACCCACTCAATTTACAGAATGTAGGCGCATAAACTTTCTGCCCTGTTTCCAATCACATTGAGCAGGCAGGATTTTATATAACATTTTGGATATATATCTCGAAATTATATTGCTCTTGCGAACAATTCTAGTTAAGAAATTACAAATTTAGCTGAAATATTCACTTTAACATTCCATGGGTTGCGCTGTTGACGTCCGGCGCCATCCGTCACCAGTGCGACGCCGGCGCCGTCCGTCACCAGTACGACGCCGGCGCCGTCCGTCACCGTACGACGCTGTCGCCGTCCGTCACCCGTACGGTGCCATCCGTCACCCGTACGGTGCCGTCCGTCACCGTGCGTCATACGTACGGCGCCGTCTGTCACGTGTGCAATTTGCGTACGTCAACGCTCGGTGACGGACGGGTGCCGTACTGTTGGCGGACGACGCCGTACGGGCGACGCACGGTGACGCACGGTGACGAACAGTTGACGCTCAGTGACGGACGGCGCCGCACGACAAGTTTAGCGCCACCCTAAGTGTCACCGCCGAGGGTGGTGACCAAAACTGTTTTTTGCTATCACATCGGTTTATTTCCGTAAGACAAACCCGAAAATAACGAACGTATTCATTGCAAACATGTTATACAAAAAATATAAAACAAGTTTATCTCATCGTCATAACCACAGCTACAGCACCTGTAATTAACCAGCTGTATTGTGAAATGAGTATAGCATCTATCACCAGTTAGCGATAGGTTTTCGAACCAGCGAACTACTGCGTCGACAGGTAAAAATGATGCATTGTTGTACAAAACATTCACTAGGCGAAACATATTGAATTTCAGAAAGTTTATTACCGGTTCATATCTGAAAACCAAGCGCATAGGCAGGGGAACCGGTGTTTGTATATATTGACACTAATGATGAGCATCGGATATTTTTTAATACCCGGCAATTCTTGCCGGATATCTATCCGGTTATCTAGACATCCGAAGTTAAATTTTCTAGTTCGGTTATAGAAACTCGATTTTGCGGTTTTTTAGAATTTTTGTTTCTGGAGCACTTGTTTTAACTTGTTGCTCTGAAGGAAGTACCCTGACTCACAAGCTGATTGTTATGAGCGTAGAACATACAATTCTAAAAAATATTGATTATGCAACTGCCTCAATAGTTCGTGAATTTTGTTTAGAAATTGCTACTGAATAGTAATAAATACTTGCGTTGGCTACATGAAATTGAGTTGATTTGGTTTGCCTTTGTCTGATTTAAACCACTGCAACAGATATTCTATTGTATGCCACCCTACGCTCGAAATATATATACGGGAGCCGTTTTAACCGCATTGAAATATTCTTCTTACACTTATAATGGTACAAACATCAACCCTTGTTCCTTTTAGTGTGCCCTGATTTTAGCCCAGCTCCAGAAATTTCCGCTGGGATTATGAAGCGCATTTTTTTACCAAAACATTTTCTGAGGGAAAAATTGTTGACCTTATCGTTTTATCACAAGAAATTGTAAAGGGGAAGTTTGTAAAGTAGGGGGGACCTTGCCGTTTTATGACAAAAAATTCTAAGTTGAATAATTACAAGGTAGGGAGGGACCTTACCGTTTTTATTACACAAACATACCTGACGAGGGCGTACGCACCCTCCCTCTGTATTCGCTAGTTTCGGCTGTTTAATTAGGTCGTAATAGAGTATCCTTAAAGTTTTGAGTTATTTTTTGCTCAGGCGCGAAACGCTGACTTGAATTGCGTCATGTGTTTGCGATGGATTATCGGTTTAGCGCTCCTAATTTACTATTAATTTTAAACTACATTTGATTTGAAACAAAAACTACCAAAACTTTTTTTCTATCAAACCAATGAATGAAACTGTTCAGAGAACCGAGCTAAAGACAGCATCCAGCCACTAGCAAGATGTAGAAAAGAAATATTTTCATTATACTGAATTAGGGAAACTTTTCTTACTGTAACTATAATGAAAGAAAGACCAAAGTCAAACAATTCTTCATTATACAAATAATATACACCAGAAAATCCAAATTTACTGCCAAAAATTGTCAAGAATTTAGTTCAATATTCTGACTCAGATTTGAACATAAAATTTCTTTTTTTAGTCAGCTTTAGCTATATTACTGGTTTAAACAACGCAAATTATTCCAAAAGATTTTTACACAATAGCATTTCGGATATCCGGATACATATTTTTCAGATACATATTCGGATACATATTTTTTCAGATACATATCCGGTTATTTTGCATATCCGGATATCCAGATATCCGGATATTCGTTGCCCACCTATTATTAACACAACAAAGCTCAGTTCCAAACGTAACGCTTTGTTTCTTAAATTTTATAGCTACACCAATGATAAAACCAACTGATATTCAAACAATATGTTGAGCTGTCGAACAATTTTGGATCCGTAACTGTGCGATAGATGCTACTCGTTTGAAAATACAATTCTCCTCGGCTCAACCCAGCGTACTGCATTCAATGCTATTTCGCCAGTACCACCCGAACAGGAGGGGGACCAAAACATGCAGCGACAATTTGAACATAGTTATAGCCAACAGGAGGTACTTGCATTTCAACAAGAGTCGTTGCCTCTGCACATCGCTGGGTAACCGGAGCAATACTGACGTTTGTTTCGTACAATTCTTCGTGTTCTTGCGGTTGGACGAGCTGATCTTCAAGCTTTACCCCTGGATCAATTTTTGATGTCATTCTGTTTCCAGACGTTACTTCTGACTCGGTTGACTGAGCAGTCTCGGGTAACATAGCAACGATAACAAGTTTGTAGATGTGAAAATAAGGAAATATTAATTAATAGTTTGATTTGTTTAACTGAAAAAAATAGAATTAAAGCTTTAGTTCTTAGGAGTGTATCTTGATAATCCTTCAGATGTTTGTTTTTTACACTGCAAGTATGCACGTACACTCAAACAGGGGTGGTTGGGCCAAAATACAAGACGCGTTGGTACAATTTTTACTTATACCACGTCTGATAAGTTTGATACTCCAGTCTGAGAGCACCATCGAGTCTTTAGTGCAAACAAGAGTGGATGATCACTCGGCCCATGTATAGACCTGGGCCGGAACAATAGTATAAGTATACTCCTTAACTTAAGCCTAAGCATAAAAATGGGCTTATACCTAAACCTAAACGTAAGCAAAAAACAGTTTAAAGTTTAAGCTTATTCTGTTGCAGCTCCGCATAAAAACGTTCCGACCCTGATCTTTTACAAAGACCGATCATTTTCAAAAACAGTATGCAAATACCTGGCATTTGCATAATACAAAATGTACCAGCACACGTTGCGTTTTCACCAGACCTTCTCGTATTTGGGTGGGGGTGCTGTAGTTGGGCATATACAGAAGGTTTATTGTTTAACCGTTGATGGAAATTTACCACACCCCTCTCTAAAATGGGGTGGTCGAGTAAAAACGCAATGCGCGCTGGGTACCGGCTTTGCTGTAGATAATTCAGTTTCGCACTCAAAAGAGTGATCATGTACTCTTGCTTGATGCCACCAAGAGTCGGTGATGACGCTAATAATCTGCAAGCAGGTCTCTGATTTTCCACAGTACACAATCCTGCAGAACTGGTTGCGTGCTGGCATTATATTCACGCACTTACAGACATACGGGTACCTTACACCAGTATCAGAAAAAGAAACGTTGAACGGTTTGTTTTGTACACAAACAACACAACTGATCGTTTAATTTGAAAAATAATTGAAATATACTTAATTACAATCACGCAAACAGCTCAGTACACCAGAGACCTTATACAGCGAAACTACTGAGGCCTTTTTAATCAAATCGTATATTTATGATAGATTATTGAAGACTAAAACTTGAACTATTTTAAGGGTTTTACTATTTTTATAAATTCAATTAACGGCTACGTGTCGACTGCATCAAGTGGGCTCGAAAAGCTTTTATCAGTACTGACCTCGGTTAGTATGTAGCGAAAGGAACCAAGGCACGGTGAAACACTTGTAGGAAAAATGTTGGGCCCATAGTTGCGGGGTAGGATTGGATCTGTGTAAGAATTTTTCCTTGTGTGACTCCAGCTGATTGCACATACTTGAAGTCTAATGAATGGTTCGACAGGCGTTGGCATTGTTGGCTGGTATAAGCTTTCATTTGGTCGTTCGGAATTCAGCGATATTCGAAAACACTATGAAAGTACTGATATTCCAACAGTGCCTCGGTTACCCGCAGATAATTTCAACTGTTGTTTCAATTAAACGTGCACAGGTATGTGAGCCCGAAAAACAAAAAAGGCTTTCACCTAAGCTTCAGCCGGCCCATGTTTAGAACAGGTCCGGATAGTTTTCCGGCGAGGCTGTAATAGATTCAGTTTAAACTTTAGGCTAAAAGTAGTAACCATCCAAATTTCTTGCAATTTGCGGCCCATGTATATATCAGTGGCAGACCGTTTTTTCGCGGGACTGCAATACAGTAACCTTAGCTTCAGACTATTTTTTGCTTAGGTTTAGGTATCGGGTTATCCTGCACTTAAGCTTAGGCTTTAGGCTTAGGAATATGCTTACATACAACTGTTACGGCGCAGTTTCATACTCTGGCCCAATTTCTCTACGAGCAGCGGTAGGCTTTGAAATCGTAACTATAAGGGTGGCGCAATACATTTCATGACGTCCAACGGTGTCCGTTACCGTCCGGCGCCATCCATGCCGTACCATAATACATGTTTATTGCCGGCACGGAATAGCATATCAATTGTTAAACAGAAATCTGTTGATGTGCGGCGCAGTACAACAACTATAGCACAACTCTCAGTTTGATGAAACAAACTGTGGAACAAAATCTTCAAAATTGTAAGTTTTTTCAATTTCAGTGAAAGTTAAAAACATTTTGGGGTAAAAAACGAAGAAACAATTTGATAAACTTAAAAATGTTTTCTTGGCAAAAGTTCAGTGACAATTTTTTATTTCTCTGATTAGTGTACTCAAAAATTTACAATGTACACCATATTCACGCGGTACAGAAAACACGTGTGACCCCAAGAACAACGCGGCGAATCGTTTTAAAATTTCGGTAAAAAAGACAAAGAATTTGAATCGAGCAGACAACTAGTAATATGTCGTCTATATCTCATTTTGTAATCTTACAATTAATGACTTACAAAATATCGGTTACCAAAATTTCAGAAGGGTCAGCAAAGCGGATACAATCCTTTTTGAATACCAAATTACTTTTCGTCCGCCGAGGGTATATACACAAGGGTGTAAGTGGATAGTAAAAATAACGGACTGAAACGGAAACGGATAGTAATCGAAATATCGAAAACGGATCTTGAAGTATAAAACTTTCAAAGATGTTTTATTTTTTCTGCCAACAAAAACTAAAACGTGCAAATATTCACTGGGCTTTTTGAAACTTTAAAGAAAAAATGGCGGATGCATAATAATTTTTTAAGGTTTTGGATGCATTTTGCAATTTTTATTTCATTTCAAACGATTGCAGCATATCTGTAATAAAACATTGCGATATAGGGAGATTTATAATTAATTTTGAGCATAAGAATAATGGAATTTCCGGTATTTCATGGGAACTGAAACGGATACCTACCGCAAAGGGAAAACCCATTACACCCTGATGCTGTAGTGACCCGAATAACAGGAAGGATCCGGTAGTGCAACTATCCGGTAAGTAGCTAAACGTTTATTTGTCTTGTACCGAAAACTTGAGCGATAATGCAAAGTTGTACTTAGGATTGTACTTTTAAAACATAAGTACTATTAAGTATGCTTTAAAGTTTCGAGCTCAACTTTATTTAGGCCTGTAGTCGTTTATCTGCTACAATTATTGATAATTGACATTTATGGAGTCCAATTAGAGTTTAGGTACTATATCTGCTTACGAACTATTATTAGGTATACGTACTCCTATTGATTGGACGTCAAAATGAGGTCCCCGCTCTTATTATCCCTCTCATTCGGTTCACTACAATATACACCCTTAGTTACATGATTATAGATTCTGTCTTGCGGAAAAACTATGAAACATGAGAAGAACCGAGACAAAGCAACGCCTGGTTTAAATTCTAAGCTAATGCTCCTATGCATCTTAATAAAACCAGAAACCGAAACCTGTCAAATAATATAAGATCGATGATAACTGATGCCTTCAGTTGATTTACCGGATAAGCTGTTTTACAATTCTAAAATTCAAAAAAATACAATTTTAATTTTTGAAAAATCCATGTACAGAATTTGTTTCTTTTATACATTTTGAAACTTTTGCCATATCGTTTCACAGCCAATTCTGATTCAGGTAGCGTTTGCCGCAAAAATGGTCTGATTTTGAAAATTTTTTGCATTTATCACACAAACTGGAGATAGCTACATGCTCTTGTATTGAAAAATAGTTTGAACTCAAACAAAAAATTGGCAAAATTTAAAGCCGTATTAAAAACAGAGGTAAGCATCTATAGTGTGGTATTGAATGAATCACAGACAGATGGTTTTTGCGGTATAACCAAACCGGCCCATGTATAGAACAGGGTCAGATCGTTTTGCGGAGGGGCCGTAGTAGAGTCAATTTAAGCTTTAGGCTAAATTTTTTGCTTAGGCATAGGCCTAAGCTTACGGTTAGGCTTAGGAATAGGCTTATCCTTACGCTTAGACTTAGGCCTAGGATTAAGCTTAGGATTAGGAATATGCTTATACCACTGCTCCGGTCCTGTTCTATACATGGGCCACCAGTCCAGTAGCCAACAAGGGAAGTGAGAGGCTGAGGTTGCAGAAACAAAAATTAGTAAACAAGGGATGAGGACTTTTTGACTAATTTGCATGCAATCAAAATCATTTCAAGCAAGATCAATTATTGGAAATTAAGCTCGGGCGCAGCTAAGATTTTGACGACGTTCGAGTCAGGGGGTGGGTTCAATAATAGTTTTGAAATGTATTTTTAAGTTACAAATTATAGTTTCTATAGTTCAAGTATAAAACTGGCAAAAACGGGCAGGTTTGACTCCTAACCCGCCTGACTGCGTTCTTGGAGCGAGCTTCTTTAGTATCCCCGTATGGCTACCGGTCCAGGTGTACCACCAAATACAGGGAGTGGAGTCAAAATTGCAACGACATCATTGTCTTGTCTTGATCAAAAATACCCTATAATTTGAGTTGCCAAAACAGCTTAAAAGGTCATAAATGTGTGCCAAATATTACGACAACAAACCGCGTTATCTGCTAAATATTTTTGAATACCAAAAAAGCAAAAAAATTGTTTTTATTGGCAAATTTTAACTTTTCCAATAGACCAAGTCGCGAATTAAATACAAACCTTTGCGTATGTGCTTAGGCTTAGGCTTAGGCTTAACCTTAGATTAACGTTTAGACTTAAGAATCTCAAGTTATTGTTGTAAAATTTAGCAGATTTTATTTGCTTCCAACGTTTCGAAATCAAATGCGTTTGGAATTAACAATCGTTCACATACTTTAAATGTACCGGAAATGGTATTCAAAACAATTTCTTCATGCTTGAAGAACCCTTGGTTCGGGTATAGTTCAGGTATGCTAGTAGTTTTTCAACGGTAGTTCCGGTAAAGTTGTTATCGATCACTCTAGCACTACAATAAATGTCGAATACATCCGGTTTGAAGTGCTGAATGTGCAAAATTAGCCTAAAATGCTTCAAAACGTTTGCTCTTAGAAGCAAATGCAAAATTTACAGCCATCCGGTGGGTAGACTGTTTTCCGGCAGAAACGAGAAATGCATTGTCGAAAAAATAACTGTTGCGCATGTTACATCATATATATGATATATGATATATATGATATATGATATATATATATCTATATATATAGATATAAATATAAATTAAACTAAGCATTGGACAGACATTTAGGAATTTAGGAACAAGCAACATTTATTTGAAAATTTGTCCGAATTTTCAAATAAATGCTGCCTGTTCGTAAATGTTTGACAAATTCATCATTTAATTAATTTATTTATGTGATATATATATCAGAATACTGGATCTGCAGATTGTGGTCAACTTTTTCATTTTAAGACGCTTTCCTGCAAAGTCTGGGCATTCAACAATTGCCCTTTAAATTGCCAGGAAACTCACTGAAGGGCCCAACATTTAGGAAAACCACGTCATGATGTGAACAGTCAAGATTATTTAAATCATTTACTCACCAACAATTGTCTGTTTCTGTCTGTAACGTGGGTGCACGTCCCACCCCACGACTTTCTGAATTGTTTGGTTTAAAACTAATATTTTCTCAGTGTGTTTTGATGAGAAACAAACAAATTTATTTTTTGTTAAGAACTATAGAATCTAAGCAAATAAAGAAAAATTTGAACAAATATTAATAAAAAAACAGAAGGCAGCCGTGGTTTTGGAGTTTAAATGTGCAAAAATCATAATTTGTTGCAAGATTTTTCACCGCTTTTATGCGCTCGAGAGCGGCAACTGAACTGAAATCTTTAGTGTTTCAGCTATGCTTCAATGATGCTAAAATGATTTAGCTTTTGTATTTGTAGGCGACACGAATGTAGCTCAGGACATATTGTATTTTTTCTGGTTGGTTTTTGCTGATATCAATTATTCCGGTTGCTGGATGCCAGTGTGTACTTAAACGGATAATAATAACCGAAACGGAAACGGATAGTAATCATTATCAAAATGACAGAAACGGAAACGGAACACGAATAATAGTTTCAAAAAATATTTTATTTTCTGCCAACACAATTGAGGCGAACATGTATTCACCGGTTTTTGAACAATAGTAAAGACAAAAAGGCCGATGCAACGAAATTTTTAACATTTTGGATGAATTTAGTAGTTTTTATTTCATTTCAAACATTTATAGCATATCTGTGACAAAAAATTGCAAGTTACGTTATTAAATAACTAGTTAGAAACAGACACCGCTTTTTGCAGGAAACGGAACCGGAAACAGATATTCTGTTACACCCTGCTGGTTACCAAAAAATAATTTGAAACTGGAAATAGCAATGAGGGGACAGTAGCCAATTTCCTATCCCAACTACTAACTAGTTTGATTTAATTAGCTCGACATGTGCGTCGCATGGTGACAGACGGCGCTGGACGACAAGCAAACTCAGAAATATCACTTTCCAAAATCATCTAACGGTTCCTAGAATTGTCGTTCGAAAAATTGCCTTTCTTTGTAACAAAAATACTTCCCTTTCTTCCACGCTTCGTTGGTGGTATTGTCTTGGCCATATTTGCACGACTTATTCTGCACATTAGGATAGTAGCGATACTGTAACGAGGGGTTGTGTTTGGTCCACATGTTCCATAAAGGCGCTACCTCCGCGAAATAACATTTTTTAATAGAGCCTTCTCAGAGCCGAAGCGGCGTCCGGTGGCGCACAGCGAGTATAGCACAACACAGAGGCTGGCCAATGTTACTTTAAGGGGCGTCCAGGTTTCTGGTGGGTCTATAAAATAGTAGGTTTAGATTCCAGAATACGTTTTTTCGCTTAGGCTTAGGTTTAGGCTTAGGAACTCATTTCTGCCACGCTTAGACTTAGGCTTAGGAACTCATTTTTGTAACGCTTAGGCTTAGGCTATTAGGCTTAGGAATACGCTTAATCTACTGCTACTTTCCTTAAAGTAACATTGGCCCAGAGGCTTATAGGCGTAGGTTTATTTTTGCACAAAGAGTACCATGACTAATTGATATTTTAACGAAATATATGCATGGTTTAACTCGAAATTAACCGCTATATCCAAAAGTATGTTATTACTGCAAATCAGTTTGATTGCAACGATACTCAACAGCGTATTGCTAAAACTTCTTCATGGTAAGTTGAATGTTTTGTAAAAAGGCCTAATACGGGTATTATTAGAAAATTGGTCCTTTTCAATAAGTCTTATCCTTCACGGCTTCATACAGCCTTAGCGGAATAGACCCATGTATAGAACAGGGCCAGAACAGTAGTATAACCACATTCGTAAGCGTAAGCCTAAGCCTAAGCCTAAGCGTAAAGGATGAGCGTATTCCTAAGCCTGGAGCCTAAGCCGAAGCCTAAGCCTAAGCAAAAAACTAGTCCAAAGCAACTGACCGAATTACAGCGGCGCTAGAAAACGATCATACCCTGTTCTATTCTATTACATGGACCACGGAATATTAGAGTTATGTTATGCTTTTTGACTATTTCAAACCCGTTCTTTGCCGTCAGATGATCTTAAGCGTCGGACGCAAATTTTCACATTGCCCCATATAACAATTTGCAAACCAAACTTTTTGTGACTTTCTCGCCAGCCGATACGTATTCTTATACGATCCGGAGAATTTTAGTTTGGCAAAAATCCTTATTCAGTACAGACTGTTGTTAAGTTGTCGATAAGCCACTGAATTCTTCCAATTATTAATTCAGCGTAATTAAAGCCAGGCCTAGAATTTATTTAAAATTTTGACTTTTCAGCCGAATATTCAGCGTCCAGTGTGAACAACACCTTATTCCAGTCAAACGCATTTCCTTCGATCCGAACCAAACGCTCACCGGAAACGCCGTGCCTTGCCCGGCTGGGTTCCGGTTCCGTTTGTGGGCGTCCTGGATACTGTGGGTGTGTTCAGCCGTTTGTTTGCTACCGGCATATGTGTCGGTCACGCGAGCGGATCCGCCAGTTGCAACGCGATGCCGAAATGATACAGTCGTATGAAAGGTCTAAACGAGCGTATCGGGAATTTTTCGACAAGCGGACCAGAGTACGTCAATATCGCAGTGGACTGATGGTGCCCGTTAGGCTGGGAGTCACCAAGGAGCAGGAAATGCGAAAGGACGTTGATGTAGGAAGGCGAGCAGAGGCCCGTAAAGGGGCGGGAGTTGTAAATTGGGTAGGAGTAAGAAATGATGATGCGGTAAAAAAGAATATGGAAAAGGAAAACGACGTGGGAACAGAAAAAAGCGTGGGAAATCAAAAACAGATACAAAATGAGCCAGGGATAGGAGCAGAGCCGAAAGTAACAAAAGACCTGGAAGGAATAATGACGCGAGGTGGTGCGCTGGCACACATTCCCACGGTAACAATCGCAAAACTTGAAAACGAATTCAGAAATAACACTGTGTTGGGCAAACAGATGCCAATAGGCGAAATTGGCTTATCAGGTGTTTTTGAATCAAAAAAAGTAAATCAACGAATGTTTAAAGAACGAACCAAAAATGCATGGAAGGAGCGTAATAGGCTGTTGAGTGAGGGCCGCCAATACAAAATTAGACAAAACTTTCCAAGAAAGCATGCGTTAGCGGGAGTGTTAAGGCAAAACAGCAAGAAAATTATCTCGAAATCAACCAGAAACCTCAGCTTTGCGGGCGGAGAAACCAGGAGTAAACTTCATGCGAACAGAATACAACAACAAGGGAGAATGAGAAAAAATCAAGTTAGGAATGCAATAAGAGGATATACAAAAGACGGCAGCAACTCAAAACAAACATGGAAACCGAGACAACTAACAACAGGAAAAAGCGATACTCTTGTATTAAGGAGAGATAGAACTCCATTAAGAAAAAATGACAGTGTAAGAAGAGGCGATTCTCCTGTAAGAAGAAGCGACACTCCTGTTAGTCTCCTAACAAAAGTGTCTACAAGCAAATCAAGTGGGACCGTTTTGAGGAGTAGAAGAACATTACGGGAGTGGAAACAATCGCGAAAACGGTTCACTAGCGCTCAGTTAAATGATGCAAAACAAAGAAAGAAAAAGTTGTTTTTAGCGAATTTAGGAACACGAACGAAAGATTTACGCACATCACTTATGGAGATTGAAAAATCAAGGCTCGAAAGACAGAAGATACGTAAAAACCAGCAAACGCTGAGCTGGAAATGTTGTAAGACGTCTTCAAAAAGCCATAGATGGATCTACAGACAACGCCATGCAGGAGACACTCTGCTTCCCCCACGGCCCATAATTAAGACGATTTTTAAACAGCCATAATCTGTGAATGAAGAACAGTTCGGAACTGAAAAATAATAGAGATAAAATATATTTTGAGGTAAACAATATTGTCGCTTGGTAGCAATTAGAGCATATAGCGATATATTAAAATATAGAATCCAAAAAAAGAGATGCGAAATTTTTACCGCAAATAATCTGAAGACACGCAAGAATAAACCATCAGCTGGTGATATGTGATAAACCTCATTGATTGAGAATGTGAAGTCTGCATTGTTCCGATGGCCAATGTTACTTTAAGGCGCGTAACAATAGATTAAGCGTAAGCCTAAGCCTAAGCCTAAGAAAAAATGTAATCTAGAATCTAAACCTACTCTTTTATAGACCCACCAGTAACCTGGACGCCCCTTAAAGTAACATGGGCGGTTGCGATAGTAATTTTAGACTCAAATTTATTTAAAAATTCATCAGAAAACACAAGACAAAATACATAGATCAGTTTATACGACGGTATAGCAAATTTGCTTCAATACACAGCACAATAAAGACGAGACCAAAGTTACACTTCCTAAGTGATTAACGCGTGTTAATAATTTTTTAAGTATAATTGTTCCGAATTTTCAACCACATTTCTATTAAGTAAAAAAATGGTTTATGATCAGCTTAGCATAAATTATGCCTAGTAGAATCGGATTCAAAAATTTCTGAAAGCGGACGCCAAACGAGATGTAATAGTAAAGAAGACTTGCGAGCGAATCCAGCGAAAAGCTGACCGTATTTCAGTGCTAAACCTTAATATGAAATTTTGGTTTTGATCCCTGTTGAAGGCCTAGGCCGGGATGGGCATACCACCGTCGCTTGGATTTTAGTTAACAATCAGCAATATTAACCATTTCTTACACCGAGTAGACTATGAGCAACGCTGCACAATGTGTGCACAGCGCATAACAATTACTGCGAGTATGCACAACACGCCACTAAAAGGTGAAAGCCTCCTCGGGCCTCAGTGTCAAGCTCCTATAGTTGAGCGGTGATGATAGACACCTCTTAGTCCAGTCCACATGATTCGAAGCCTAACTTGAAATTATATATCAGATGAAATAGGCAATATTTGTGTGTGAGAAAAAGTTAATTATATTAATATTTTTAAAGTCATCTCGGTCTGCGCTCTTGATTCATTTGGCAACTGGCTCAAAGTGTTGCAGTGGGAATAATTCGATGCTTTTTTGCAATAATTGAGATAAATGCATTTTTGCGCACGGTTCTCTTATTTCAGCACAATTCTACAGCTTGTAAAACATAATCACTGCCGGAATATTGTGCTGGATAATGCAAGTGATGTAGGTGATGCTTTGTTTTACAAAAATATTACAGTTATTAGTGTTACACTTAATTTTTGCTAACTACTGATATAAATTGCTTTATGAAACCAAGAAGACGACTCGCACCTGCACATACCTGCCGAAGCTCAAGGTCAAAAACAACGGAAGTATCACAATATAGCAATATATGCACAGTACATTATACATTCACAGAAAATAGTCTAATATAAAGCTATAAGCAATTATAAAAATAGCCTCTCTGAAATGGGCCCGTAGCCAGAGGGCGCCGGCGGGCTCGGCCCCCCAAAAAATTTTGCCACCGCCTAGAAAATTTTTTAACCATACTTGTAAGTTAACGAAATCCCTTGTATGCCCTTCCTGAATTTTTTCTCCCTTTAGCAAGGCGAGCTGTCTACGCGCCTGCTATGAAAATATCAAATGGTCAAATCTTATACGGGCATTTATAAACAGAATGCATAAGAAGGTTTTGCATTCTATTCCAGAAACTCAAGGAAGAACTATGGCAAAAATTACAAACAGTTTGTGCCCTGACCGCTGTTGATACGTTAATGCCAAGGTGCATCCGGATATCAAAAAACGCCGGATACAAGTGTAGATTTTTCCGGCGTTGGATATTCGCTCGCACCCTCATTAATGCTAAAATAATAAAAAAATTCAATTATTGCAAATCGTTGAAATACATCAAAGCTTTTAATACTACAGTATGAGAAATAAAGACAATTTTATATACAACAGGCATTACAATATATGTCATTAATAATTATGATATAAACAAAAAATATTAAAGTTTAGTTCATTTTATTCACACGTGCAAGTTTTTGAAGCAAAACCATTCCAGCGAAATCGCGGTACATTGCGTTTAAAGACAGTAACTGAAATTTTTTCCATTAGCCCTTGACCACGGGAATACCTTTGATGTCATCTAGAATATCACTTGCAATCTAGGATACTAACCCGTTACTCTCTAGACGGAGATTAGTACAGTTACTCTCGTTCAGAGGGCTCTCACGTGTTGTGGAGATTTCGTGTGCGTATACGCGTAATAATTGTTAATCAATACACATTGTGTACTAGAGGTTTTTGTTGAATCGAATTTTCATTAAAGTAGCGAACAATTATCAAAATTACTTGTCTCTGCAAAAAATCGCTTTATGCGAAGCGGACGTAAATCCCCATTCACAGCTACAAGTTGTTGAAGCTAAAGGCTTGTAGCTGGGCCTTTACAGCTGAAGTTTCGGTGAAAAACGCCTGCGATGAAAAGTTGTATCTGTAAGTTCTCACGGTAAAGATTGCACATGTGAATAGAGCTTAATACAAAAATATACCACAAAAATTAAAATTTTATACGAGATCTGGTAATTATCCATCAAACATTAATTGATATTAACGTTCGATAGACATCCCCTATAATAGGCATAAGCTCTTGTACACTTCTCCACCACAGGCTTAGAATTGGGTTGTCCGAAGCCTGAGCCTAAGCCATGTATAACATCAAATGCATGAGTGAAAGCGTAAATAACCCCTATTATGTATTTGTTGAATTGATAGAAATTCCTGTTAATTTCCTTAACAAGTAACCCTCGTTTACTTACGGGCAGAACTGGACGGAGTTGCCCCCACAATAATTTCTTGTCAAAGATTGTAATGAGTAAAAATGTATACTTGCGTTGATTTTTAATCTGAAAGACTCAAATTCTCTCAGTTTTGAACGTCAACATTTTACTGCAGTGGGATTATTATAAGTTTTTTTAAACTGTGCTACAAGCCTGTTACACAATGCAGCAGTAATAATCACTGATAAGTTTTAGGCCAAAAGTAAACCCGGGATATGGACCTAAAGGACGAACACTTTAATTGGGATGGTTAAGCTAAAACATCAAATTTACACTACTTTCATTAAGTAACGTTCTTTTCTTCGTTTTAACCTCATTTTTGCAACGGCACAATTTGAGTTTGCTATAAAAATTAAATTTTGTCAATTTTTGACGTTTTAAGTCTGCGAATTTATATCTGATTTGACGAGGCAGAAATACCTCCGCAACATAAGCGCTGGCCCCGTAAATAAAGCTTAAATTCTCTGGTAGCACTATTTGCGTTTTTGTGTACTTATTTATAATAGACGCTGCACACATTTGAGAATACGGTTTGAGACAGGGGCGTGGTATACTGGTGATATATAGCTCTCGAAATGTTAGGAGGGATGAGAAAAACAGTAACTTTTACTCAGTTTACATATATTACATCTGTTTGCTAGCAAAAAACCTTTAATACAATTAAAACGAATTTTGGAATACAATCCAAACAAGTTGTGTCCAAATGAGATTATTAATTCCGTAGAAAATTTTGGCTAAATATTTTTACAGTGAATCATATCCTTGAATTGAAATACTGAATATACACCCTGACTCTGAAATATAAAACAATAAAGATACTCTCTCTCTGTCTCTCTAATGATCAAATACAGATTGATCAGGAAGGATTTTAATGGGCAATGGAAACACAATTGTTGAGTCGCGTTCTGCTGCAAGGCTGTTCAACGCTTGCAAATAGCGCAACTGCATCGCGGACGAGTCTTCGAGGACCTGAAATTAATGACTACGTGTGTGCCTACGAATCGAGATAATTTACCTGATATCCCAGCTCTCATATTGTCTAATGCGTGTAACATTTATAACAAGTTAGAGATAGGTTTTTAAACTGAAGAGCCATTGCAGTTGCAAAGGTTTAATTTGGTACACAAGTAGCAAAAGTCAAATAATACGCAAAAAGCATATGCTGAATTTAGAACCTCGCCATTTATTGGTTCGACAGTTACAAGACCTATCACCATCTGGTTATAAGATTATGTTCTTCCAACTACTTTTTTCTTAAACAGAGGCTGGGGCAAAAACATTTTGCGTTATATACTTTCTACAGTGCGTATTTTAGTGAACGCCTGCTAGGCGAAACCAGCATAAACGAGCAACGGCGGATCAAGGATACAGTTTTAAAGCGTGTTTTTAGCATTTGTTTCGACATTATAAACCTGCCTTTCTGCGTCGACAGTCCAGTGGGTTTGAATTCAAGTTATACAACTTTGATGCCTAATTTTTTTCTGTATATTTGACTAAAAACACATTGTTAGCTTCCGATGAACTGTTTGCATTGCAAAATTTTTATCACGACCGGGTAGGTGTAATCATACCTCACGCTTCCTGTTCGTATCCGGCACGGTAAACAAATCACATTAATAATCGTTGACTCATCCGGAAATTTAACGGCGAAGATATTAATATTTAACTATGCCGATTTAGCGTACTGGATTGCTAAAAACCAAACTATTTAATGTGGCGTACTGTAGGAAATAAATTTGGTACATAAAGAGTTACAATAGCAGAACCGAGCCAAACTTACAACAGCAGCTTCCTTGAGAACACGACTGGCCTTCTGCTCGCCTTCGGCAGCGATGACTTGTGCCCGGGCGTCTCGTGCAGCTTCGGCTTCAGTTGCCATTGCACGCATCAGTTGTGGTGGTAGACGGATATCTTTCACTTCAACGCGTTCGACCTGAAATGAGATTTATTTTTTCTGCCAAATTTTGTCGATTCTCATTTTGACACTTGATTGCTTTTTCAGTATTATGTATTTTTTGATATTTTTTACAGTTATAACTAATATAATACGTGGTCCACGTTTTTGAAAACGGTTAAATTGAAGATAAACGTAAATATCGAGTCAATAATTTTTTGCCAAAACACACACCAATTGTTATGAAATTGAACCGCGAGAGAGAGCTACGGCACTTGGAGTGCCTAGTCCCTTATAGGTTTTACCCCCAATAAACGCTGGCCATTTTGCGTTCACTCCAAGCATAATTTTGTAGCACCTTTTTCTTTCGGCATTTATGACGCATATTGCAATATATTCATTCACACACTACAAGCTGCGGTAACTTCAAAGCGTCTGGTGAAAACGGTTTTTGAAACAAGACTAATATTCCACAGGGTGATCCAGGAATGTCCGACGGGCGAGGATACTTTTTGTGGTCGGAAACCATTTAGGGTGTTTTTTGATTTTTTTTAATATTAAAATGGACAAATTGTGCTGACGGCTCCACAATTTTGAATTCATGATGTAAACTCGCTATATTTATCACCTGTTTGCCTAGAAAACACATTGTCAGCTTCAGTGTGAACCATTTGCATCTCAAAATTTCCAGCACGGCAGGGCCGGTGGGGTGGACACAGCAACCCAATCACTCTGGATCAGCCACTGCAATATTATCGTACACCATTTATATGCAACCGTTATTTTTAGATAAATTGTTTCAAACACTGCTATTAGAACAATATTCTGTATGTTCCGTAACGAACCACACTGACCTTGACGCCCCACGGATCAGTCGCTTCATCAAGAACGCTTTCCATCACATGCGAAATGCCTTCTCGTTCACATAACATTTCCGCCAACGTTTTAGTACCAAGAATATTGCGTAGGGTGGTCTGTGCGAGTAGCTTCGTCGAATAAAACGCATCATTGACATTAGTGACCGATACAATCGGATTATGAACCCGGAAGTAAACAACGCCGTCGACACTGACAGTCACCGAGTCTTTTGACAAAATTTCTTGCGGCGGGACATCAAACGACACGACGCGCAGGTCCACTTTTCGGTAATTGTCAATGCAGGGCAGAACAAAAAATAAGCCTGGACCTCTGGCTTCACCGGGTAATAGGCGGCCCAGGCGAAATATGACGGCACGTTCGTACTCTTTGACAACTTTGATGCAGAAAAAGAATGAAAACGGCGATAGCAGGATGACTAGAATCCAAGAAATTGACAGGAAAAATATTGAACAAAAATCAACCAAAGGGTCGTTAGTTTTTGTTAGAAATTTTTTGGACGCATCCGCTTGTGATTGAAGTTGCATCATTGCCATGATTGACAGGTTCCGGTAGGACTACGGTAGACGAAAAAACCGGAACTTGTTAATTGGGACCAAGTGTAAGTGTATCTGGATATGCTGGAGTGTTTTTAGGGACGTTTTTGAAGCTAATGGCTTGTGCCTTCTCTCTTGAATTCCTGCAGGATTCGAGTCAGCAGAAAAATCAAAGTTATGCTGCCTAATTGGGATGAGGAACAGGTACCTGGTAACTGCAGTGTGATGAATGAAGAACCGTTTTTAAGACTAGTAGCCTGTGTTGCCTCTCTGGGATACTGGTAGGTTTTAGGCGAAAAACCGGAAACTTCGAATTGGGAAAGAGTATAAGACTTCAGTTACGCTAGATCGTCTTTAAGATACCTTTTTGCTTCTACGGTGGACAAATATCCAGTTTGACGAGATGTTTTGAAAACCACAATAGCCAAGTGGTGGACTGTAAGCACTACCCCTTGAAATTGTTATCCTCAAAGCTTGATTCAGATGTTTTCCAACAATTCCAATCAGGATGAATAGTATTGATTGTAGAATATTAGCAAAGTAGTATATCGCGTTTAGTCCAGGCTTTGAATTTCGGAAGACTTTGGCTTGTGTGAGATCTTAATTTGAGAAAAGTATAGCACTGTTTGGGAGCAACAAGTTGGGGGAACACACGATATTAAATTACAGTACCGTGAATAATGGTACAATATTTATTAGATTTGCAACTAATTTTGATAGTGTACATGCACAAGCATTAATTATTAACCGATGTTTTATTTTATTATATTATTATTGTAATTATTATTATTGTTATTATTATTATTATTATAGTTTCATTTTTGTTTGTTCTGAAACAAAAAAAACGACACAGTATGTTAGAACACTTCCAGGGCACACCTGAGAGTTGGTGAGCGAAATTGTGCCCCATAAAAAGTTGAAATTTGCCCGGTGGTGACACTAACATATTTATCATGGTTATTATCAAGATAGTTATAAATGTTGCCCAAGCTCCCAACCCCGCTAAACCGAAGTTTGCATTCTGGAAAACTTAAAATACGATAGAGTGTTTCATTCTAAAATTGGAATCGGTAAAAATAAAGATTTTTATTAAATCAATCACATATAGCAAACTAGAAAACTGAGTGAAATCAATAGTTTCAGTTGACATCAGGCCCTCCACACACAAAAGTATTGGCAACTCATAACGTTTTGCTACGGTTTTAAGTTCATGCCAAATTCACTCATACCCCTCCTAGCATTTCTACTCCTCTTTAGTTGGACCGTGGGTCTGCCTAGCCCAGGTCGTAATTCCGCTTTGATACAGCTTAATTCGGAAATTGGGATAACTTACAACCAATACTAAGCATACTATATATATTATATATTATATATTATATATATGTATATATGTATGTATATACAAGCTAAGTACTATTATGTTTTCAAAAGGTAAAAGTAAAACTTTATTTCATACCAGTCGAGGTACATGGAAAACTTAAACTAAAGTCTAACAATAGGCGCATAGAAAGTATACGGTTAAACTATACTCCCTTGGGTGCCTTTAAGGCAGAAATATGAACCGATGCGTATACAACATGGGGATGCAGGGATACATATCCCTCTCTAAAATTTCTGGCAAAATGTAAAATAGACAACTACGGAGTTAGAATAACACATTGGATTTGAGAGGTCAAAACAATTTGTTTACAGGCTATGTCCCGCTTCTAAAAAATGTTTCACATCAAATTATTCCCTTCCGAAATCCAATTCTGACTACGCCGCCGTATGTGCGACCTACATAGCGGTAATCGGTATTAATACGCATATGTGAGTCATTGTTACTTTAAGGGTAGTAACATAATATAAGCATATTCCTAAGTCTGAGCCTAAATCTAGGCGTCACTGTACGGATAAGCCGATAACCTAGGCATAAGCCAAAAATTAGTCTTACAGTTAAGCTTATATATTGGAGTCATTCCCGGAAAAAAATGGTTCGCCCCACAAAGAAATATCACACGATGATAACAGATTAGTTTTTAACATTAAAAACATAGTGTGGAGTACATGTGCACTCAAACTCCTAATTAAAATATAAAAATTGAAAACTTTGCTCATTCCCGGAAGTTTAAGTTTTACCTTAACACGTATAAGTATATACTTAACGGTTTATCATCAGTTTATGGTTTTATAGAAAACATGGTGTGGAGTACATGTGCACTAAAACTCCTAATTAAAATATAAAAATTGAAAACTTTGCTCATTCCCGGAAGTTTAAGTTTTACCTTAACACGTATAAGTATATACTTAACGGTTTATCATCAGTTTATGGTTTTATAGAAAACATAGTGTGGAGTACATGTGCACTAAAACTCCTAATTAAAATATAAAAATTGAAAACTTTGCTCATTCCCGGAAGTTTAAGTTTTACCTTAACACGTATAAGTATATACTTAACGGTTTATCATCAGTTTATGGTTTTATAGTCGCCAGCAACAGTTGTGACCTCTGGATACGGTGGATCAACCCGTTTGCCAGTATATTTTTACACACGCAGACCCTAAAATGGTCAGGAAGATAGTGTGCGCATGCGCGTGTCCTGCATTGGTGTCGGATTCGACAATTTCTTACAGGAACCTCGTAAGATAGATTCAACTGAACCCCAAATTTTTAGTGCTAAATCTCAATACACAATCTTGGCTTTGAATCTTGTTACGGGTCAAGGGGGAGACTAGAGCGGAGTGCCCCCTTCAGATCAGCGAGTGGCCAGTACGAATCAGATTTATCATTGAACATTAAACAAATAGCGTGGTCTGGATAGGTATTCAATGTATCATATATCGTAATATCGTTTACCGTGGAATGCCAAATGTAAAATGTAGAGAACGGCAATTGAATATAACGAATATTCATTAACCCATCCTCACAGAGAGTAATACCGTGACCATCTTAACCAATCTGTATAATACACAGCGTTCCGCAATTACTACGTATAGTGATAGTGACCCGATTCAGAGAGGGGACTAATGTTTATTTTGCCTGGACCCTACTGATGGATATATTTCATGTTTAGTTGAACCCATCCACCCGTTTTTCAAATGCCTTTTTAACAAAAACTAGCATGCTTCGAAGGATTTTTGTTGATGGTTATGTCCGATTATCTACTTTCTTGATAAAACAAATTTTATGCTGGTTGTCTGAGTGTGTCTGTTACACAGTTGAGTACTCTAAGTCATACTACTACTTTGGTCTCTTTGCTCTCTAATTAGACCTTATAGGCTATCAATTATAACGGACTGTAATTATAAAGGCAGACACTCCTACGATCAAGACTCCACGTAGGACCTCACTCTTAGTATCATGCTTTTCGCATATTAACCGAAAATAATTGTCTTGCACTAGTGCGCGGAATTTTCTGCATAAAAATATCAACTTTAGTGTCGCGAAGCAAGCCAATACCGCAAATGGAAACGAATTAAAGCAAAATAGCTAAAAAAGCAATAAAAACGAACTTTAAAAGTATAACTTTTCAAAATAAAATTTCTGTTTTAAAACTTAAGGAACCAACCGGAGTCGAATTTCAACCATACAATCTTTATTAGAATTTTATCTGCGATCCAGCCTGGTAACCAACTGTGCCCCTTCAGGGGCGTACCGAGAGGTGGGGCGGGGTGGCTGCGGCCCTCCTCAAATTCGAATCAGTTCAAGTGTCATAATTTACAAACAATTACACCTAGATTCTCACTCGCTTCGCTCGCAATGTTGTTAATTTTTTAATTTTCGAAACTTTTACCTGCGGTGCTGTTCAAAGGAGAACTTCGTAGTCAAATTCCCCCAACCTAATTAGGTCAAAACTCAAGATAATAATGTGTCATTCACTTTTAGCTGCGCCCACCAAGTGGAAAATGGCGACGACTATTTCCCCACTTTTGTTTTTCAAGAGAAGGGCAGAAGGAAATTGAATTGAGAACTTTTTCAATTTCCAACTTTTCGAAACAAAAGCAGGTAATTGAAAAGGTCACAACAAAATCAAATTACCACTCTGTTTTTAAGAACAAGAGCAGTAATAACTTGACCGAATTTCCAAATTCAATTTCCTTTATCGGTAGTGAAGATTTAAGGTTATAGGGGAAATTGAACAGGTCACTGAAGTAAAGTACATTTTTCGATACTTACCCTACTTTCACTTTCTTCGTAAAAATATTAAATTTGTAAGTGTGATATTCTCCCCAATTTTATAAATTGCAAATTTAGTTGATGTAGATGAAAATTTATTCGATCTGGAGCAGAAGGTCAACTTCGGGTCATTGTCAATAAGCAGTTGACAATTAAGTTGATCCGGAAGGTCAAATTTCGGTCACCAGAACTTCGTGTGTTGTGTGTGTTGTGTTTGTGTAGCTGTGTTGGTTCTTTGGTTATGTGTATACGTAATGATTAGGGTTATTACTAAGGTATGTTGTTGTTGTGGTTGTGTTTGGTGCTAAAGTTAACAATGAAATACATTCAACGCCCAGCATATATTACTACTAAAGCAATTTGATTTAACATTTGTTTACGCTAGGCTTGCACATCGCCCAGCAATCATTTCCAAAACAAATTTGACTTAACAACTAATCTTATGTTTAGCTTAGGCTTAGCTTTAGGTTGTGCAAACCGAAACAAAACAGAAACCCCAGAGATGCAAACTAGAAAATAAAGATATGCCTCAGGTTGACAGGGTTGACAGGTCAGGCTTTGGCATAGTAAAAAGAATAAAAGTTCAGAGTAAAATCTGTACTAAGTTGACCTCCCACGAAGTACATCCGGCAACTCCAAAACCATTTCCACATGGCATTCCTCATTGAAAACGGAAAATGGTAATTGAGTTTGGTTTCTGTATCGCAATTTCCCACTGCCATTTAGCGCGTTTTTAATTTCCTTTTCAGTTTAAAATTTTGCTCATCAATTTTCCAATAAAATTTATAAAATGTTTCAATTTCCCATTGCCCTTGTTTTTAAAAACGGCAGTGGTAAATTGAAATTGCAAAATTTTAAATTTAATTTTCAATTTCCACATATTGTTTATAAATTGTTTCAATTTACCGCTTGCCAAACTTTTGGAAACTCAATTTCCCTTTGCCCCTCTTTTGAAAACAGCAGTGGGAAATAGGCGTCGCCATTTTCCACTTGGTGGGCGCAGCTAAAAGTGGATGACTCATAAAAATTGTACAAAGCTTCAAAGTTATGACCGGGGGAGGTTTCGGTTTGGCGATTAAGGCCAAGCCGTCAGCTTAAGAAAAAATAAATGTTTTAAAGCTCTTGCAGAGTATTAATTTAATACTGAAAAAATGTATTAATTCTCGCTCGCTTCGCTCGCTAATTCTTCAAAATACCCTAAATCATGGCAACGAGTTTTTCCACACTCTGTTTTAACTCCAAGACCAAATTCGCTCACAGAGATCTGAAACTAAAGTTTCGTGCTACACACAAAAGACATTTTTTATATTCAAGGAATATTTTCTTTAATTCTAGACAATTATGTCTTTAATATAGATACCAGATATATATGTCTTGAATGCCAGACATTAGTTTCTGAACGTTTTAACAAATCTGTGTCTGATATATTTAACACTTAAATGTCTTAAAGTTAAGAGTGTTTCATAAACGATATCCCGCCAAAAAATTACACGGGTCACTGCTAAAGACCTCCAAAATTAGCTTTTAGGTGGAAACCCACGGCACAGACCTTGCAGGATGCGGCCCTCCAATCCAGATTTTTCGGAACGTCACTGCCACTTTAAGTATTTATTTACATGAGTATATCATGTAATATCATCGTGTACAATTAATACTCTACATACAACTTTGTATGTCTTTGTATAGTGGTGCAAATGCGCTTGTACAATGCAAATCAGGCCTCCATATTAACACATATGTGTCAAAAATAGAAATATGGTTATACGGAAATTAAGGCTTCAGTTCTTTCAGAAAATATTCTGTAACAAATATCCATTTAAGATAGTCAAAATTCGACTCCGCCAGAGTCAAAATGAGTCGAATTTTGACTCAGTTTGTTTAGTCAGGAAAAGCCTATTTCGGAGACTGTCAATTTGTCTCACCATTTTTTGCAGTGTATATTTATGTATACATATATTATATATATTTTAAAACATTATAGAAGCCGTGTGTCCTTGTTTTCTTTGACTACAACACCGTGTAAAGAACAAAAACGACTTAAACTTGACACCCGAGACCTGTTTCACCTTTGATTTCAAAGGAAAAACTATTAAAATTACCTTGACATCTGTGTGCAGGCATTAACCTATCAATCAAACTTTTTAGGCCAACATACGGCAATTTAACTCACAGTTCAGATGGCTTGTTGAAACTTTAAGACTTTTTCTATGCTTAAATAAGCAACATTTCTGTCTGTTACAGCATCGGTTTTAAATACATTATACAATTACATAGCTCTAGCTTCAGCTGTAAGAGCGAAAAAAGAACAAAGACGTATGCGCCCTGACAAATTCTCTAAGGTGGTGATATAAAATACAGTATTATAGGGTTTATAAATTAACCAACGAAGGATTAATACTTGCGAGCTGGCTACAATTACTTCCATAAAAATCTTCACTGGATGTTATTTCGTTTCGAAATGCAATCTTTCCTACGCTTTCACAGCCAAGCAATGGAGACGTAGTAAAACTGAAAACTTGAGTCGAATTGAGTGAAAACAATACTTTTGTAACCATTACAATATCAGCAAGGTTATACAACAACAAAAGAGGCTAAATATTGTAAAATGGCGCAGGTCATAACCAAGTGACATGTTAGAGGGACAAAGTGGTCAATAATATTTAGCGGAAGTTGAGAGTACCCTAAATATTTGTTAAATAGCTAACAGTTTAAAGTGTAGCAGCCCTTTGAAAACAATCCGCAGTTCTTCTCTTGAAACTTAAAAAGATTAATACAACAGATTATTTACGCACTCGGACAATCAATTTAATACTTTTTCGACTAAAATATTTTTTCAAAAACCACTTGGTGCAGGTAGGCAATTACCAAAATTACATAGCTTGTTCATGCCATATTTTAGTATGAAAAATACCGCTTTGGTTGTAAAATAGCTAAGCGGTTGGCTTCATATACACGGCCGTTGATTTTGGCGGACACGAAATGATAAATAGTGATTGGGTGTTGTAATATCATAATCGATAGAACAGCTGAGACGTATCAATCTCGTAAAAGAAATACCCATTTCATGATACCTGGTTCTTAGTGGCAACACTACAAATTTCTAGCGGGAGGTCATGCTTAATCCCTTCTCACATTGAGTTGCCTAAAGGCAACTCAGCGCAGCTCTGTTAGGGGTTTATGGCCTGTGTGAGCACCATTAGATTTGACCGAAGGTGAAAAATTAGTAAGGATATCTTTACACGGCCTGCGTTTTACACCGACAACAACAATTTTAATTTTTAGCGTATTGTCGCTTGGCCTCTGTTTTGCCGTCTCAGAAACGGCTATATATAGTAACTGACAAAGTGCGACCTGGGGGGGGCGAAAAATACCTGTCCAACAGTTAAGCTTTGCCGAAACTGGCGTTATGCGGTGTGACCATATCTACGCTGTTGAAATAACGTCCATATGGCGAATTAAAATCATTTTTTTGCAGCATTGTTAAAAATTAGTCTTTAAATTTCTTTCAAAGAGCTCTGAAAGTGAGACATCAAAAGTAACTTGAAACTTACCCACAGCGATAATCTGTCTAGCGTAAGCAAGGGGCGCACGCATACACTACGTCACTGCAAAAAATGGTGAGTCAAATTGACCCTCTCCGAAATAGGCTCTACGGGACTACACAAACTGAGTCAAATTCGACTCCGCCAGAGTCAAACGGCTATCGGGTGTTCCGAAGAATTCTGGGAGTTTTGAGGTCTGGATATTATTCCGGTGAAAGGTTCAGAGGGATTTCGGAGCACTGCAAATGCTTGTGTGTATGGCAAGATTCCACTAAAAGTTAGACAGTCAGCACTGAAAATCTTTAGTTCAATACAAAGCAGGAAATATTAAACGAGCTAACCAAACAATGTTTCCAGATGTGCGCGTTCTCTGTGTCCCGGATCTGATATTGTTAATATAAGCTGATTTAGAACCTATTCAGTAAAAGAATTTGGACGGTAAGTATCATGTAATGTGTCAATGCCAGAAATCTGGTACCGCAAATTAATTTAGGTATATACTGGCGTTGTTTGTTCATATGTGCTCATTAATTATTACCTTAATGGCGAAGGCTAACGGGGCTGCAGTGTGAATAATGTTTAGGCCAAAACGAAGATATATCCTGTGAAGAAATTTGAAAACATGTATGTCGCAGCCCAAGCCGTAATTCAGCCCAATTCCGAATAGGGCTAGCCCAACGCGTAATTACGACTTGGGCAAGCCCACAGCATAATTATTTCTCAACTACAAGTGCACGCCTTGTGATAGGTTACTACCTTAATGCTTTACTCAAATACGATTAGCTGAAGCGAATACTTTTTTCTGATTGGCTAAGTAATCGTTAAGTACCTGTTGATTACCAAGCACTTTGTTTTACTGAGCTGACTTGTCGCTATCAAGTATCCAAACAGAAAACGCACAGAACGCCAAAGTGCGGCATTTCTGAAATTTGTAGAATGATTTGCGAGGCGCGCAACGCACGGTGGCATAATTGTTTCAGAGACGGCTTACCTGAGTTTAAGCCTAACCTTTCGCCTAAGCCTAAACCTTTGCCTAAGCCTTAACCTTAAATGGAAGGTGAAAGCCTACCATAGTTGATTCACTCGACAAAGCGTACAACTTCCAACAATCGACAAAACGATAAAAATTATGAAAAATTGCCATAACTTTGTTTCTGAACAAAACTGCAAACTGTCAGTGCACCCAAGAGACACGTATCTTTCACCTAAAAGTTCATCACAAACCTCCATCACATCAGCAGTGTATCAATATTTTGTTCTTTTATTCAGTTTTTGATCGTTCCATGCCTTTGAATTTAGCCAAACAGTGGCTAGTGTTATGATCTACATAGCTAGTCGCTTTTGGCGCCATTTTTATCAGGCGTGCGCACCAAAAATACCGCGCGTCTATTATCCGCGCGCGAATTGTCGTGTGGCATTTATAGAACCGTCGCTAAGCCACAAACACATTTCGCGGGCATGAGTATATCAAGAATGTTGGATTGGAGAGAGTATAAAAAGGGTTCCTGTGCAAAACGTAAGTGACAGTGTGACACCAATAATCAATATTTTGTCTGCATATTTGGTATGAAACAATTCATGTGTATGTAAAAAAATTCTTAGGGACTCAGGGGCATTTACTCTCACCTTCTACATGCCTGTTAGCGCCCATGCTTCGGAAACATGCTTTTTTTTGACGTCCCACGGTGCATTATTAGCTATTGTTTGATGTGCCGCTGGCGGCGCAGGCAAAAGTTACACATATCATAGGTATGTAAAACTTTTCTCGGCTATAATCTTTAGACAAAGCAAACTAACAATCTTAATACTGTTGTGTCGTTTTTAAAATTTAGAACTCTTAGCAGACACGTAGCCAGCTCATTTTGCTGGGGGTAAGTAAAAAATTTTGAGAAAGGGCATATAAGGGTTTTCGATGACTTATATGCAAAGTTTATAGATAAAAATGTAGAATTAGGGTTGCGCTATACGTGACTTCCTGCGCCGTCCGTCGCTGTGAGACAGCCGAACGGCGACGTCAGTCACCCGTACGGCGACATCCGTCACCGTTCGTACTATAAAAGTTTTCGTACGTGAGTTATTTGCGTATGATACTGCATAGCGACGGACGGCAAAGTACATGTGACGCACGGTGACGGACGGCACCTTGCAGGTGACAGACCGCACAGGACGGGTGACGGGCGGCGCCGGACGTCAACAAAAGTATAGCGCAAGCATTAAAAAGGATGCCATAATTTAGCAAATAGTCGATCTCGATATTTGCGCAATAAGTAACACCAACAGAAACAATGTTAAACAATTTTCGGGGCCAATAACTCTTCCCTTTATTCGCCCCTTGTCTTCGACGCTGGCTAAAATTAAGAATTTTTTAAATTTAGGTCTCTGCGAATTTTTTTTCACCATTTCGAAGACAAAACTTAAAATCAGAACTGGAAAATACTATTATCACATAATGAACCGTTTTTGTGACAAACTGAAACCAAATACTGGTACAAAGCCAAAGGGTTTGGTAAGAAAAGCTCCAACTATGCCCCACTCGTAAGTGATGTAAAATTCCCGCATGCCCTTTCGCTAAGTTTGACCTCTTTAGGATGCTGAACGGGTTACGTGCTTGTCTAAAATCATTTAAAAGTTTGATTTTTTTCAACTATTACTCAAAATAACAAACGACCCACTGTATTGCTTTCTGACGTATAAAAATACAACGAGCTTGACACAAGAACCTTTGTTACCTCTCAGTGAAACCATCTCTTGCCAAATCTCAAATTTCCATCAAAATAACACTTTATAAATAATGAGGTGCTAGCTGTAAAAGCCACAATTGTGTACTGTACCCGGGGCATGTAAAGCTTAAAAATGTGATTTGGGGGATTAAGCGAAAAAATAAAATAATCGTAAGAATTGGAGAACCCCGTTTTTAATTGAGGCTTAAAATTTGAAAAGCGCACTCCAAAAAATGGCGAGTCAAATTGACGCTCTATGGGACTAGCAGTAGGAATAAATTTAAATCGAAACTGTCGGAGTGATACTCATTCTTCAAGAGTCAGACTGACTCGTCGCTGAACTACATTTGTCTTAAAAGTGAGTGAAATTAGACTTGAGTTTGAATTATAGACCCATGTAAACATCAGGGTCAGAACGTTTTTCTGTGGGAGTATTAGGTTTAGATTTAGACTAATTTTTTTGCTTAGGCTTAGGCTTACGTATAATTTCATTTTTACGCTTAGGCTAAGGTTTAGGCTTCGGAATATTATACTACTGATACAACCCTGCTCTACACATTGACCAAATTATGTAACACAAAATATTCTAAAGTCATCTAGCGCCGTTCATCGCTTATGTACGTCGCCCGGGTATAGCGCTTCCGCCGTTTACGGCTATACACGGAACAGCCAGGGCCAAAGCAGCCACCCCATACCTCCATTTGGGGGCCCCACTTTTAAAGGGGCCCACACTCTAACCGGCTGAAACAAAACCCGCCGAAGTTTTAAAATCAGTCTGGCTGGGCCTCACCCTGGAGTTTGGAGGAGCCCCACCCAGGAATTTTGCGGAGAGCCCGCACCCTGGAGTTTGGGGGGAGTCCCCGACCTCTGTCTGCTCCGGCACTAGGTCCAGCACAATGATTTACTTTTAAACTTATATTTTAATAATAAACAGAGTTGTATTCCAAAACCAATTGATAGTCGCAGTAAATTGTGTCTCCACCTAAATCCAAAACTACACTTACAGTTAGGAAAAATCAATATATAATTATAATGGAAACGTAGTATGGCAGGGCTGTTGTCAGCAGGCCGGTAGCCAAGGGGAGCCAGGGGCGATCAACCCCCCTACCCCACCGCCCCCTATAGACGAATATTGCCACCATAGAAAATTTTCAACCTTGCTTGTAAGTCATCGAAAATCCTTGTATGCCCCGACAGAAATTTGTTTAGCCCCCTCTCAAGGTGTAATCGCTACGGCGCTGGTTTTAAGTATATGCGAGAAAACTGCGTCCCTCGAATCAAAGATTCTTCTGTCGAGTAGGCATATTGAGTTATATTGAATATCCAATCCTATTTAAAGAGCTAAATACTTTACACTCGTTGTTTTGAGTAGTGTTGTACAAAAACAAGAATGTTCATTAAATGTCACAATTCCCCTCTTTTCGTGTCACTACAATAAGGTTAGCTGGTTATATCTATGCCTGGCTGCAGTAACTGTGGATCCAAAAATCTAATTACAATTAGTACAAATCAAATGCGAAAAATGTGCTGAAACTCTTGATTACCAGGTTCATAGTACAATCCTTGCCGGTTACTTATAAAAGGTGCTACACACACGTGAGAATACGAACACAGACTTATGGCAAAAACACAAAGAAAAGAGGTGAACGAACTACATGGATAGGTCCGCAAACGGTTCCTGCCCTTGCGGTTTTTTTGTGAATTTTGAGTTTTCACCTTGTAGCGAACCGTAGCTACCTGAATGGGTTTTTAGATCCAGCTCCAAGAATTAATTAAATTTTAGATTTGAAGTTCAAAATCTGAACGGAAGTTCACACAAAAACATTGTCTAAAACTGTCAAGGTTCTTCACTTTGTGAAATTTTCAAAACGAAGATGTTTGCAATTTCAGACATTAATAGTCTTAAAAAGCTCACAATTTTGTATCTACAATTGCTAAACACAAACTACATTTTTCAAGAAATTACTATGGCCAATTTGTTAAACACAAAATTTCTTGTTTGCAAGAAATAGTTGTCTTGAACTAATTTTCTACTTTGATTTTAATGTACTGTACATGTTAACGAGTTGCTCAGTTTATACACTTATAAGAAGAGTGTGTCGAATTTTATGAACAATTCGGGTTGACATCAACGTCCCAGAAACTAAACATTACGTCTTAGACGTATCTGAAACTGTAAAATTCGTAAGTATTGGCTGAGATAAGGTCTTTTTTTTCGAGTCGACGTGCCAGCAAATCTTTGTTTCCAAGACTTTATATGTCTGCAAAATCGGTAAAACTAATTTTGACATATTTGTCGTTAACGTTTATGAAATATAGTCTCCTTGAATATTAGATAGTGTTGTGCTCAGTGTCAATTGAAACAAGTGTGCAAAATTTTGAATCCCTATTCATTTTTCAAACGTTACACGTTCTATCAACTGCTAGCTGCTAATCACATCGTAGAATATATAATCATATTTGTCAGAACCTTTAAAATACGACCAGAAAAATTATTTTTTAAAATTTAAAATGCTTGCTTTCACTGAAAAATGTATTTAGAATTAATTAGCAATTAGGGCCCCACGTATAGAACAGGGCGGAACGTCTTCCTGCAGGGCTGTAATAGTGTCAAGTTAAGCTTTAGACTAACTTTTTTTACTTCTGCTTCAGCTTAAGGCTTAGGCTTAGGCTCATCCGTACGCTTAGGTTTACGCTTAAGCTTAGACTTTGGCTTAGGAATATGCTTATACCACTGATCCGGCCGTGTTCTATACATGAGCCGCAATTAGAAACGCTGGAACGATGTTTTTTGTTAACGGAGTCAAACACAAGAGCACCAAGCCAGCGCATTTTCTTTGTATAAAATGGTTCAAATACGAAACTAATTTTCTGAAAAGCATTTTCGACATTATAATCTGAAAATTTAACACATATTAAGCTTGTCCAAAAAACATTTTATCGCCCTTTTGAGCAATATTATAGCAATTTTTGCGATTTGAAACAATGTAATATAGTTCCAAAATTGAGAAATAGCTTTTCAACTTTTGGCCCACACAAAGATCACGGGTGGAACGTTTTTCTGCGGGTGCAATGGAATAAGCTTAAGCTATAGACTAATAAATAATCTTTTTGCTTAGGATTTAGCTCAATCTACACTAAAACGCTTAGGACATGCTTATACTACTACTGTTACAGATATGTTCTATAGATTTGCGTCACTATTTTTATACTGACAATACTTATTTTCCACATAAATTCATAACCAAACTTTTCTTATGGTGCACAGCATGTGTGTCAACCAACGAAAGTCAACTTTAGTCGACATACAACGGTACCAGATCACCAGTCACGCAAAATACAACACATTATCACTACATACATATATACAAAACTCGAACCAAAAATTTATCACACGATCGAAAAGCCAAAAGACCCCAGAAATCTGTTGTAGCAGTATTTCTGTTTCTGTTTCGTTTCGCATTCGCTCTATACCGCAGTCAATGAACTACACTTATACACCGGCATCAAAGCTACCGAGGAAATATTACGCGATTCCAGGGGAGAAAGACGATAACCTCGTGTAAAACTATATTTTTTGTCGATCAAGCGAGAATAGTTGTTTGATCTCTACAGATTCTCAGAACGTTTGTCTGAAAACGGCTGTCGCAGATATTTGTGTTGTCCCCAGAAATTTACAGAGTTACATACCCTGTGTACTTTGTGTACACGTCCGTGTTCTGGTTGGTTCGTTTTTTTCAAATAGGCCCCACGAAACCCGGCATACTGCTACCACAAAACTATTATACACTTTCAAAAACTAAACATATAAACATACGTGTATATACGTTGTATTATCCTGCATTTACTCACGTTCACAAGCCAAATTAAGCCCATGAGGTCCATCGAAATGGAGGTCTGCTTGCCTTGCCTTCCAACAGTGTCTCTGCCCACATGTTACACATAATATATATACATGTATATATCAGCACTCATATACATATAAAATGTACATTTATGTGTATATATTTATTCGTGTTATATATGTATGATATACCACAAGTACATGATACACAATATTTCACTTCTATATACATATATAAATACATATACACATACACACATTACACACGTTTATGTATTTCATGTAATAAGTTTAATAGTGTATAAAAGGCACCGGACACATATATGGTATGCAATGAGTGTCTAAACGTACCCATTGTTATGCGCGGGGCACTGGTGAAGAGTTGGCTTTGTGTTTCAAAGAGGTTCCGACAATGCGGAAAATGTGGGGCAGCCTTTGATTACTCGGGAGTAAAGTGTGAACTCATGCTGGGGTTAAGGCAAGCATTGTATTGTGTCTCGTTCAGAAGGAATCGCGTCACATATGTGTTTGTCTCGACGGTGTTGTCAGTGGCGTATAAAATAGGGGATAGCGAAATGTATGGATTGAAATTTATGGAGAGACGAGAAACGTCCGTTTTGCAGGATTTGAAACCAACCTTTATTTATTTATGGATGAAAATAGTTTTTTTGGCAGGCTTGAAGGATTTGCTAATTTTGTTGGCAGTAAAATTGATTGTAAAGTGTTGCCAGAGATTTGTTTTCAGTCATTTCTTTGAGAAATCTCACTCTCACTCAAACTGCTTGTTACAACGATCGGAAAAAAATCAAGATAGAAATCGCTGGAAATTCCGACAAACATTTTACCGGAGCCGGAAATGGGACAGCGGAAATATTCAGAGGGATCGGTAAAAACAAACGTTTTAGAAGGCTTTTGAATCGATTTTATACAGTCTGTTTAAAGGCAGCAAAAAATGTTCTCGTTTGCATTGCGTGCTTCTTCTAAAGGATAGACAATAAAGGCACAAAATATGAATTTCCTGGTTTTATGCCGCCAAGCGAAAGATTATTCAGTTTTGTGTTAGGCATGATTGGGTTGCAGACAAAACTAAAAAAAGGCGAGTCCTCAGAACTAATTAACATAGCGAGGAGCTAACAACGTTGGGGGCAGTTGGATTCGAAAAACAAAAAATTTTATTTTTTAGTTTAAAATTAAATTGCAACTCCGTCATAGAGAAGCAACCAACCCGTAAACCAGCTTACCCTTTGCAAGAGGGGCTAAACACTCTTCAAGAAGGGATCGATGACCTACAAGCAATGTTGAAAACTTTCTAAAGTTGCCCATAAATTCTTCTATGTGGCGCTGAGCAGAACCTCCTGGCCCTCGTCTGGCTACGAGTCGGCCGCAACGTAGGAAAGCGTTGAATGTACTTTAGGAAAATGTTTGTTTCCTCTTTCTATAGTTCTTCTTGCCTCCTCTATTGAAAATACCGGTGCCTGGCTGGTGAACGATGATTCCAGAAGTCAGTCTCCATTGGAAGCGACGAAAAGAACGGGGCGCCGCCCCTCCTACTTGCATTCTTGATCATATGCCTGAAATTGTTTTCGACAACATACAAATTCGATGTTGGAAAAACTGTCCGTGACCCCTCTAAAATTGTTCTTGCTGCCTGTATATATACTAACAATTCGCGGTCGTGGGACTGCCGCTTGGCCTATCCCCTCTTGATGCGTCCGTGAACACAAGAGCGACTGTGACCTACCTATTGCTTCTGTTACCGATACAGAGTCGTAGCAAAGACCTTCTAGGAAACCTTGTATAGTTCACTCAAAAGTTTAGAAATGTTGAATATAGATAAAACTTTGAGATATATAGCTTATTCAAGTTTCATATACGTCTCAAGACGGCGTACGAGTATAATACATATACAGAGTGACATACCGCCCAAAGACCTTATTAAACGACACGACCTATTGGTTAGCTATGGGAAGTAAACAGTGGCGGATGTGGACATTTATATATAAATAAAGGCTGCATTCGATATTTATACGAATTACGAATTCGGCAATATCATGCGTACACTAAGTGACTTTTGAGACGAAAGTGTGATGAACACTGAAAAAATGCTTCAGCGCGTGCACGCTGAAGACAAAAAGCTTCAGTATGTAACACACTGAAGCCACAAATGCAGCAGTGCGTTGCACACTGAAGCCAAAAAGGTTCAGTATGCAACACACGAAAGCCGAAAAAGCTTCAGTTTCCATCATACTGCCCCTCAAAAGTCACCTGTTGTACGAATGATATTGTAAAATTGGCATTAATAACTCTTGAGCGAAGCACCAGAGGGCAAACACATTTTTAGTAACCAAATCTTAATAACACCAAATTTTCATTTTCATCCCTGTTGGTTGGGCAATGATATAGGAGGCTTTCGGATTTGTCAAAGGACACCGTGGCTTTTATGAGCGTAACAGTACGCATTACTAAAAGCCTATGCCTAAGCTCCAGCGAAAATGTACCTAAGAACAAACGTAGGGGTACAAACGAAAAAGTAGCATATGTACACGGTTACTTGCTATCCCAGTGGAAAACAAGACATCACCCCAAAAATGTTCACAAGACCACCATAAGGACCAGATCTCTGGCGTCAGAACGGCGGCACTATGTCCATATCCTCCCAAAACGCGGTATATGCCATCACAACGGGTCGATGAACATAAAGTTAATCGCTAAGCTAATGATTGCGCGCCTCAATAAAATTCCTTGGCCATCCTCGGTACATATTAACTATAGATAGATACCTAAAAGTATAAGCGTAAACCTAAGCGTAAACTTAAGCCTAAATGTAAAACGCTAAGCATAAGCTTGATCCAAAATTCAAGCTTTCCAGTCTCTATAATCCCACTGTCTCTCACTGAACATGCCTCCTATAATTAAACAAAGGCGCCACGCTAGTGTTTAAAATTTTCTGCGGGCGTCGTTGGTTTTAGATGAATTCGGGTTCAACGAAACAACTCGAGATATTAAAACTAAGCGATGAACATTAGATACTGTTGATGGTTTTCAGCAGGGGCCATGGATCGTTTAGGAAATACACCGATATTGTCAATCGACGAAACTGTAGCATCTTTTATGTTGAAAATGATCCACTTCACAGAGGTCGCACAATGCCACAGGCACAGGATAAGCTCAAGCTTGGGATCAAGTTTAGACTTTTAGGGTCTTAAAACATTTCCTGTTATGGTAGCGTTTCATACACGCTGCTTTAATAGTCAGCATGGGGCTGAAAACTAGCAACCATGGTTTGAAGTGGCTTACATCGTTAATGTTTAGGTACCTGTCGGGATCGAAACCGTTTGCCTATTGCGGAACGTTTTTGCGGACCGCAATAGAATAAGCTTAAGCTTTAACTAATTTTTTTTGCTTAGGCTTTCTTAGTTTTAGGTATAAGCTTATTTATACGCTCAGGCTTATCGACTTAGGCTTAGGAATATGCTTATATTACTGTTACGGCCCAGATCTATGCATTGGCCCTTTTGTTGGGCTTAAGGGTATACCTGAAATAAGAGCTTCCCAACCGAAACACTACTCGATGGGTACATATGATACAGCATGTATACATGGGTCATTTTGACAACATAATTGAGGGCGAACAGTCCCTTGGAACAACTGAGAGCCACAACCGGAACTAAATTAGACAGATACTATCGTAATAAGCTGAAGTAAACCTAAACCATACAAGCTGGGGCGTAGCCAAGATATCATTTCGGGACGGTATAAAATATCATGTAAAAGTTCTTTCTGCAAGCGACCGCAGCCGAGCCAGAAACTTTAAGGTCATTGTGAACCCGATCAGTTATATGATTTGGGTATTTCCGGATAGTTGTGACTTTTACCGTGCGTACCGTTAAATTGTGAGATTCTTGCATTTGAAAATATTCAAGTTGCTGGTGCCATATTACTTGGTTTTGGAAGAATTATACTGGACGGGGACACTTTGCCTCTGTAACTATTTAGGTTTACAATTCTGATGGTTAATGTTACTTTAATAGGCGTCCAGATTTCTGATGGGTCTATAAAACAGTACTTAGGTTTAGATACGAGATTACGTTTTTTTGCTTAGGCTACCTCTTAGGCTTAGGCTATGGCTTAGGAACACATTTTTGCAACGTTTAGGCTTAGGCTTAGGCTTAGGAATACGCTTAATTTACTGTTACGCACCTAAAAGTATAACATTGGCCGTTATGATAGACCGCTTTAATTAATGTCCCCACTTGAGGCATAATCTAAAAATTATTTAGCTGGTATATTGGTTTCTTTTGGTTGGTTAACGTTTGCGCTTAGGCTCGGATTTCGCCTACTGAGCTATATATTCTCACTCGTTTATTGCGTATATATAACACTTTACCACGGACCAATTAAGTATCAGCATGGCTGTAGGCATAGGCTTGTATTTTTGATTTAGAAAAATTGTTTTTGTCAAATTTTATATCCATAGCTAAAACTCGACTGTATTCCTAGCTTAAGGAATGAAAGATTGCGAATAATTAGCTGTCGTATTAAATTTGAGTCAAATTTTGCCCGTATTAAAAATACCTTTGTATATATTTCTCAAGAAATGGCAACGCAGTTGAGTTGTGTTAAACTCTCAGCTTACAGAGGAAAGACGTGCTATGGGAGAAGCTGATTGAGTATTGCATAGTACCGAGCCAAAAGTAGTCCAAGATATCCTTACCCGGCTCATGCTTTAACCAACCAACAAAATATTCAATGTAAGAACAGGGCTGTTACAGTAGTGTTAAAGGGTATTACTAAAGCCTAAGCTTAAGCCAATGCCTGAGAGCGTAAGAATGAATGAGCTTATACCTAACCTAAGCCTAAACACGCGAAAAATATTAATAAAAGCTTAAGCTCACTCTATAGCAGTCCCGCAGACAAACGTTCCACCCCTGATCTGTACATGAACCAACAAAAGCAAGATACTTCAGCTTCCAGAGAGGGGCGTGGCTACGATTTCTCATATTGGGTTGAATGTAGATTTAAACGCACAATCTATATATTTTCAATGATATTTTTAAAGTTTTAACCAAAACAGCATCCAGTACAATGAAACCAAAACGGTTAAAAACAGATAAAAAACCTTGAATTTGAGCCATCAAACTTTATGCAAATTCAACACCATTTCCATCCAGTCGGTTAACGACCAGGCACGTTTAATTTGAAAACCTCTTCAGAATTTGTGGTAGGAGTTAATTTTTTTAGCCATGAGACGTAAACCTGGAAGCACCCACGTTCAGTTGAACGGGAAAATAGTTTCTGACTCGCGATACGTTGACATAGAATTTACACAGGCGTTTGCATGAAAGTTTGGCGTTTGCATGAAAGTTTACTTTTCTGTCCATCTGCAGTTACTTACTCATACTGCTTTTCACACAAAACGTAAAATTTAAACTCAAATTATAGCCAAATCTCTTAGCTATACTTTCAGGCCTATACTCCCTATACGTGAACTGTCAAGTACAGTCACACCACCAATTAATAAGGTATGCTCAACTTCAACTGAAACAAATTGGTTTGTAAACAAATTAAAATTAAGAAAAACTCGAAGATTGATATATCTGCATACAGAGCCAATGTATATATAGAACTGGGGTGGAACGGTAGTCTAAGCATATTCCCATGCCTAAGCCTAAGTCTAAGCGTAAAATGAGCTTACACCTAAGACTAAAACCAAAGCCTAATCAAAAAATTAGTCTAAAGCTAACACACTTACTCTATTCCAGTCGTATTGAATAGCATTCCGCCCATGATCTTTGTATGGGCCGCATACAGTATAGAAACGTAAAGATCTGACAGATTAGTATGGGCTAACGCTCTTCGTTAGAAAAATTTTAAGTCAAAAAACTGGTAAAAACTATAATTTACACCTTTGTTTGAAAATCAGACAAATTTTACTTAAAATATCTAGTGTCTTGCGTTACTTGTGAAAATTTTCTTATGCAATTCTGTTGAGACACCTTCGTAATATGCGACCCTTATTATAAATTTCTGGATCCGCCACGCCCGTGCACGCAAAAGATTTACGGTCAAAGTTTACTGGTTTCTGGTTTGCAAGTTGTAATTTGGTAATCAGCGACGAAAATCACCAAAACGACTTAATTGTTGAAGCTAAAATCCTGCAATTATCTTAAAATGTATTTCGATTTGATGTTCAAAACTTTTCAGTACGTCAGTCAGTAGCAACGTTCTAATTACTCCAAATTGCTTTAGTGAAAATGCGAAACCTGGGTTAAAGTCTTTTGTATTTATTTATACTTTGTTCGTTTGATGGCCATACCGGCCAATGTTACTTTAAGGGGCGTAACAGTAGATTAAATGTATTCTTAAGCCTAAGCCTAAGCCTAAGCGTTGCAACAATGAGTTCCTAAGCCTAAGCCTAAGCTTAAGCCTAAGCCTAAGCAAAAAATGCAATCTAGAATCAAAACCTACTCTTTTTTAGACCCATCAGAATGCTGGACACCCCTTAAAGTAACATGGGCAGAAATACAGTGCCTAAAAACGAGATCGGTACTGTAGTGACTCGACTAAGAGGTGGTAATAAGAGTGGGGTTACCATTTTGAGTCCCCAGTTAAGTCAGATATTTGTTGTGACAAAATGGTAATGTCCGTACCTTAAGTACAATTTTTCTCCTGTAGAAAGGTTTTTGTGAAAAATGTTAAGGTCCCTACCTTACAATTTTCCCCCTCCGGATTTTTTTTGCAAAAAATGATAAGGTCGGCACCTTACAATTTTTCTCCTCAGAAACATTTTCGGTGAAAAATTGCGTTTCAAAATGAGCTGATGTTTGTGCGATATTTCAATGTGGTTTGTTGCTTGGGCTTAAAACGACTCACGTCTATATAGTTCGAGTAAAGGGTGATATTCGATAAAATCTCTGTTGCAGTGGTACAAAACAAACGGAGACAAACCAATTCAACTCATATTCAGGTGGCCAACGGAAGTATTTATTAGTCAGTGGCCATCTTCGAAGGCGAATACCCAGCACTATTGAACCAGTTGCTCATTAATTATTTTTAGTATTGTGTGTTTTTACGTTCATAGCAATCAGCTTGTGGGTCAAGATACTTTTCTTTATGCAACAAGTTAAACTATATGCTTAAGAAATGAAAATTGAGGTTCGGAATCCAGAAAACGCAAAATCGAGTTTCGGAAACCCGAAACTGGAAATTTAACTTCTGATCTATCCGGATAGATATCCGACGGATATTCTGATATGAAAAAATACTCATGCCCATGACTATAAAAAATTCAGTAAAATACATAATTATTGTATATATGTGTTTGTGTTGTTATTATGTATGTTTGCAATTGTGAATGGTCCATAAAGCTTTAGGGTTGCGCTATAACTCGACGTCCGGCATCGCCCGTCTCCATGCGTCACCCATACGGCGCCGTCTGTCACTGTCCGTCACTCGCACGGCGCCGTCCGTCATCGTCCGTCATCCGTAAGGCGCCATCTGCCACCGTCCGTCACCCGTACAGCGCCGTCCGTCGCCGTTCGTACCATAGGTTATCGTACGTCGCTTATTTGCGTACGCTACCGCTCGGTGACGGACGGCAACGCACGCGACGCCGGACGGCGCCGGACGTCAGCAAAAGTATGCCGCAACCAAAACTGTTGTACTACTGCGCAAACAAACATGAGCTTTTATAGAAAACAAGAAGACATGGGGCTTATCACGCGACAAACGCATATATATATTTAATATCGTGATTAATACTACTAAATGCTGCAATTTAAAACTAAAATATATATTCAGAAGAACCGGAGGCGTGTTCAAATTTGAAACACAGGTATATCAGAGAATGGTGGAAAGACGACAAATACCGGCACTATATATATATATATATATATATATATATATATATGGTGTTGTGCCACCTTGCATATTAAGTAGGCGAATGATCCATTTTCTCATTCGCTACACTGGTTCAAAATGTTAACATAAATCGGGCACCAGGGGCGTACCGAGAAATTTGAATCTGAGATGTAAAATGGATAAAAGATGTGTTACCCGGCCAGCGCTTGATCCGAGCAAATATAATTTTCTTTCCCGCGCTATACCCACGTCTGAAATTTCTTGTTAGCTGACCCGCGATAACTTGAAAGTAGTCGCGTGTCACGCGCAACTCGGATTTAAATAGGTGACGGTTCACTCCAACAAACGACCAAAATATTGGTTCTCAGAAAAAAATTGGCAAATGATAACGAGTTACCCACCTTTAGGCAGTACCTGTAGGCAGTGTTTCTACCTATGATAACGAGTTACCCACTTTAAGGCAGTACCTGTAGGCAGTGTTTCTACCTATGATAACGAGTTACCCACTTTAAGGCAGTACCTTTAGGCAGTGTTTCTACCTATGATAACGAGTTACCCACCTTTAGGCAGTACCTGTAGGCAGTGTTTCTACCTATGATAACGAGTTACCCACCTTAAGGCAGTACCTTTAGGCAGTGTTTCTACCTATGATAACGAGTTACCCACCTTAAGGCAGTACCTTTAGGCAGTGTTTCTACCTATGATAACGAGTTACCCACCTTTAGGCAGTACCTGTAGGCAGTGTTTCTACCTATGATAACGAGTTACCCACCTTTAGGCAGTACCTGTAGGCAGTGTTTCTACCTATGATAACGAGTTACCCACCTTAAGGCAGTACCTTTAGGCAGTGTTTCTACCTATGATAACGAGTTACCCACCTTAAGGCAGTACCTTCAGGCAGTGTTTCTACCTATGATAACGAGTTACCCACCTTAAGGCAGTACCTTTAGGCAGTGTTTCTACCTATGATAACGAGTTACCCACTTTAAGGCAGTACCTTCAGGCCGTGTTTCTACCTATGATAACGAGTTACCCACCTTAAGGCAGTACCTTTAGGCAGTGTTTCTACCTATGATAACGAGTTACCCACTTTAAGGCAGTACCTTCAGGCCGTGTTTCTACCTATGACAACGAGTTACCCACCTTAAGGCAGTACCTTTAGGCAGTGTTTCTACCTATAATAACGAGTTACCCACCTTAAGGCAGTACCTTTAGGCAGTGTTTCTACCTGAAAAATCTGAACTGTGAAACGGTTGTATTCATCATGATCATTGGTTCGAGATTTACAGTAATTGCCGCTGAAATTTTCGTGAACGGCTTTGCACGGTACTGCGTTAGCTTTAGTAATATTTTTCCGAATCACGAACACCGTCGACTAAACAAACACGGACAAATTTACAACATAAATATTAATATAAAATTTGCATACTATTTTAGTTTCTAGTAGATATCAAATTGCACGTGTTTGCATTTTAGCAATTATATATGGTTTGCCTAGGCAAACAGTATTGGCAAGTTATTGTTCCTTTTATGAAAACAAACTTAAGTTTAGGCACTGAGCTAACTCAGCTTTAGCTAGTATATATAGCAGCAAAACTAAAACACAGTGGATCTAGCGTTCTACTGTGCGAATAGCCCTCGCCTCCCTCAAAATTAAAAAGTTTAAAGTAATGGAATTCAGTCTAAAAATTAAATAGGTCTGCCTTTTCGCTCGGAAAATTGATTTCCATTTCAACCTTCGGTTTAAACTGCGGATGATTTGTATGGAAACCCTTTTCGTACTCTTGAAAAAGCGTTTTGTATTGATGCTAAAATAGTAGATTTGTTGTGCTAGCGATTTATTTTAAAGTAACTTTATTTAAAAACATATTTCGAAAGATACCGTTTGAATAGCGGAAAGCGTTTGAAATAGCGTTTTTAGAAACAATTTCTAAATATGGAATATTCATATTTCTACCGTTGCGATATGCCCGTTTGACTAAAGGAGCAATTGCGCAGTATCCACAATATGCTTTCCGGCAGTTGTATTGCGTTGAAAACTTTGAACTACAAAATATTTCAGGATGGGCATATAAGGGTTTCACTGACTTGCAAGCAAGGTTGAAAATTTTTCAGGAGAAGGCAAAATTTTCCATGTGGGGCTGAGCCTCCCCTGGCCTCTTGGCTACAGGCCCGGATGGCTACGGGCCTGTATAGCAGATACATGACTATCAAGTCTAAAGGTGCATGTGCCAGTTCTATACAGCATGACCCATGAAGCAAAATTCTTCGCGTTACATTAGGTAGTAATTTAGCATCCCGATATTCTCATTACCAAATGTTTGCATTCGCGTTTAGAATATGAAAATTCACAATTTATGCTACATTTACATTGAACACGGTTATTCAGTAAAGTTCAACGATAACTAGCAGTCATTCGTACTTATGTAAATGAACGAATCCCGAACGCAAAGCAGAAGTCCAGGCGTAGGTCTGAGCTTAACACTAAGCACAAGCTATAGGGGTGGCTATACTTTTTGAATATACAGAGGTTCCACAGACACAATTAGAAATTAAAAAAATTCTAGTTTACTCACTTCCCGCAGACAGACGGCACCGAACCAAATATTTAGAGTATCCGAAGCCTGATAGTAAGCTAATACTAATTGGGCCCATGCATAACTCAGGGGCAGTCTGTGGTATTGCTATTGTGTACTCTTAAGCTTTATACTATTTTCTGCTTGGGATTAGGTTTAGGTTAAGCTTTGCTTATACTAATGTCACAGCCGTGGCCGATACAATGGTTAACTAATTCTAACGCTTTGGTTTTATTTTAAAACACCATGTCACTCTACACACACAATTTTTTGAACACTGGAAAATACACTGAGTTGTCTGACTTAAAAATAGGAACCGCCACCGTGGCTTGTACACTTTATATTACATTACAGCAACCTCTGTGTCGTCAAACATTGTACACTGCCAAAAATTGTCAGTCAAGTTGACTCTCACAAATATAGGCTCTATCAGACTAGACAAACTGAGTCAAATTCAACTCCGCCGAAGTCAAAATCGACTGGCTGAGTCGCACGTTTGACTGTGGCGGAGTCGATTTTGACTCAGTTTTTTGTAGTCCCGTAGTGCCTATTTCGGGGAGAGTCAATTTGTCTTTTTGCAATGTACCATTGTTTCAGTTTTTTTTCGTTATGCGCCTGCGTGCCTGCGTTTGGCCTAAAATAGTTAGATTTTGAAAATTTTTTGCAACTTTGAGCTTTTTACTGCGTCACGTGATCACTTGATGCTTACGATTTAAGAAAATGACCCTTTTACACTGCACAAAATGGTGAGTCAAATTGACTCTCTCTCCGAAATAGGCTCTACGGGACTACACAAACTGAGTCAAAATTCGACTCCGGCAGAGTCAAATTCTATTCACTGAGTCGCATGTTTGACTCTGGCGGAGTCGAATTTGACTCAGTTTGTGTAGTCCCGTAGAGCCTATTTCGGAGAGAGTCAATTTGACTCACCATTTTTTGCTGTGTAGGTACTAAAAAGATCTCACATAGGGGAACCAAAAAACCGCACAAGCGAGACGAGATCACATAAAACAGACAATGAATTTTGTGTGTGGGGCTGAATAACCACCGTCCGATATGTTGACAATACCAAAGGCAAAATGTATTTTTCAGTTTTTTTTCTTTGGGGTCACCCTTGTTTAAATCAATTTCGATCGATTTGTGTTTTCGACGTTGGAAGGATTCCAAAACAGTTGGAAAGAATGATGCTGTTGTTGTTGCTGTTGTTGTTGTTGCACTGTAAGTGACCGGTAACTGAGATATTTATTTCGTCTCTTCAGAGGGTGTTTGTTTTCAACCCAACGACTTCCTTATTTTTTTGGACTCCACATCTTTCATTTTTATACCACTGACTATTGCTTTTACTACTTTATATTCGGAATATGATTTTAAAACTTGAATACACTGCTATATGAGTATAGCTAACATATACTTTGTTGTGTAATTCGAATTCGGGTGTAACTTATATTTGGTGCATCAGGCATTTGCGTAATCGTAATATAGGGTAATTTGCAATATGGGGGCTCTAAATATTTTGGACTCTATTCAAATGCGGTCTCTATTGTCGAAATAGGTGCCTATTTTATTCACACTAGAAATAGGGACCAGAGTTTTATTATTTCCTCCCTCTGTTATTCGGTCACTACAGTGCGGCCAACATTGACCAAATCCTAGCTTGAGGGGGCATAACAGAAAAAAGACCCACTTCTGGATAAACTCTTTAAATGCTCATTTCTTTAGTTGCTTGATGTCCCGGTGAGCTCGTCCCTGTAGGAGCAGGAGGTTTAATCATTTGAGATGTTGTAGATTTCACTCCTGTAATTTTCGATTTAGCCGGAGAAGCATATAAGTGTTGTTGGGCAGCTTGTAATTGTTGTAATTGTTGTTGATAATGTTGTTGTTGTTGTTGTTGTTGTTGTTGTTGTTGTTGTTGTTGTTGTTGTTGTTGTTGTTGTTGTTGTTGTTGCTGCTGATGTTTTTGTTGTTGCTTTAGTTGTTTTTGTTGTCTTTGCTGTTGTTGCTGTTGCTGTTGTTGTGGTGTTTGATATGGCAACAAATTGATCGGTATCGGAAATATAATTGTTGAGTCACGTTCGGCAGCGATACTGTTCAACGCTTGTAAGTAGCGAAGATTCATTGCTGCTGAGTCTTCGAATACCTGAAATTTGGATAAAGTATAGAGTTCATAAAGTGGAAAAAGATGAAATTTAATTTTAAAAATGAAATTTTAAACAATGATTAATTATAGACTCTTTTTCTCAAATTTAAGGTGACGCAAGGAATGATTCTGCTAATACGATGCACGGTGCTAATACTTGTATTTTTAAAATATAGGTTTTATGTAATTAGCCATTTATACCCTAGCTAAATATTAATATTTCGTTCGGGGCCAATACCAAAAAAATTATAAGCATAAGCTTTTCATTTGTTTTGAGCAAAGGTTTAGGCACCGAAGGCCTCTTTTACACTCCTTGCTCACGCTGAGGCTGTGGCTTCCGGCGGAAGCTTAGGCATTAGGCCGTGGCTTTTGCTTAGTTTCAGATTCATTTTTAAGCTAAAGTGCTGGCATAGCTTTGTGCTTTCGAGAGTGCCAGGCAAATGTTAATTATACACCTAATGGCCATTATTTGCTTAAATTACATTGTGAGCAATGTATTTATAATTATAGATTAACTAAACTTGAATATTAGTTTAAGTAAAGCTAAAATGGCTGGGACGTACTAACTAAGCTGGAATTGTAAGCTTAACAGAGACTAACATATTTTTAAATTTAACACTAGTTTACGTTAAACTTATTTTTAGTTTTTAAGTAACAATTATAGCGCAGAAATTATGTGTGTATCCAAGAATTCATTACGTTTAGTTTAAACTAGAAATATATAAGATTTTTAAACGAGTTTAAGCGTAAATCGACTTGCTAGTTTAGTTAATCTATAGTTAGTTTAATGCTGCTGGATTAGCGTAAGCTTAAATCAACTAAGTTTACGGTTTCAGATAGTAGAAACGAGTCACCCGTGCTGTTTTCACTTCACTATTAAATTGTTCAATAACATACGATCGCAGCATCTCGAAGTATTCTGCTTGCACGTTGTTCGCCTTCTGCTGCAATAACATGAGCTCTAGCGTCGCGTGCCGCTTCTGCTTCTGCAGCCATTGTTCGTGTCAGTTGTTGTGGCAGTCGAATGTCTTTGATTTCGACCCGCTCAACCTGTCGACCAACGAAAAACTAGGATAGTAAAATATTGACACTCACAAAATTAGTCAAAAAGTTAATTTTTTAGGAAAGAACAAAACTACAGTTTTTACCAAAAATTTTAGTTTTTGGTTAACGTTAGTGGATTTTTTATTATTTTCAATTTTACTGAGTTTAAAGTGTAGGATGGAAAATAGTACTTAACACTGCTCGATTTTAAAAACTATATCTTTGATTATGGGTCGCCAAAGTATGTTGACACATATGATATCGGCAAACATTCTATGCAGTTAACGCCTAATATCGCAGACAGTGGTGTAAGTGGGTTAAGGTTATTTACCCGCGCTGCGCTTTACACGGGGAAATTTTATGTTTTCATTCGCGGGTATACTCGTACAAAGTTCTTATACCCACTACTCGCGTTTACCTGCCCTTCTTTTGTCTTCTGCGTTAAATACAATTGTGTAATTTTACAATGCATTGATGTCAGTCGCTCGATTTATGTTACAAAAACTGTTTATTAGTAATTTTCAAAACAAACCATTAAGTAAAAAAGAATCAACCTATTCTTGTCTGTGAAAAGTCTTGGTTGGGTAAGATGAACAAATTTTTTACGTGCACTTTGAAATTCTATACCCGCGGGAATATTCGCATCAAAGTTTCCTTACCCGGCCCGCGTTTACCCGCGAGTACCCGCGGGTAGCGTGCAGCTCTGATAACATATACACACGGACAAACGAACATGTAAATGTAAAAAACTAACAATTTTACCTTAACGCCCCATGGTTCCGTAGCTTCATCGAGGATCGATTTCATCACCTGAGCAATAGTTTCTCGTTCGCATAACATTTCTGCCAAAGTGTTTGTGCCCAAAATATTGCGTAGGGTGGTTTGTGCTAGAAGCTTAGTGGAATAGAATGCATCGTTAACATTAGTGACCGATACAACTGGATTTTGAATTCGAAAGTACACAACACCGTCTACACTGACAGTGACTGAGTCTTTGGACAGGATTTCTTGGGGCGGCACATCAAACGAAACGACCCGCAGGTCAACCCTGCGGATATTGTCAATGCACGGTAGGACGAAAAATAGGCCAGGACCGCGCGCACCTCCAGGCAACAGTCGACCAAGCCGAAATATTACAGCGCGCTCATATTCTTTGACAACTTTGAGGCAAAATACAAGCGAAAACGGTGAAAATACAATCACAAGTAGCCACGATACTGAGAAAAAGATTGCCGAACAGAAATTTGTTAATACATCGTCTGGCGGAGATACGAAACAATCGTGTGACGGCTTTTTGGGACTTGAAAGCGCCATTTTTGAACGTCAGATAAGCGAGGGAAAAAAGCGATTACTAGCTACCGGTATCCGCTTGGTGATCACGCATTTTGGCGCTAAAACGTGGGAAAATTACATGTAGCTAACTGGGTTGGATTTTATGCCCGCTGATTGTGAAAGTACATAGAAAATGAGGAAGTTTCACTGTTTGCGATTGTTAGTTTTAAGTAGGTTTCGTACAGCTTTTATTTGGCATATAAACATAGATTTTCGTTTTTGCGCTGAATAAATTTTTCCAAATTCTTCCGAAGGCTTAGCCCCGACGTTGAATGTGTATTAATCCGTTTGGTTGCTATTATTGCACAGTATCCAGCATGAAATACAACCGCAAGTAATATGAAATATAAATTTAAAGCTTCGCTTGCAGATATTGCATATACATGAAACTTAGTTATGGATTAAGAGTTATTTATACAAAATCCGTATTGTAACGACCTCAGTAACAGAGTCTGTATTCCTAGTTAGAGTCCGTTAGTGGATAGAGTTCAGCTGTGCTAATTAGACTACATAAACAGATCAAAGCCAAAGAACGACATAGACTACTCAAATATGTAACAGACACTCAACCAACCAATATACGGTTACAGCAAAAATGCTTCGGAACAAGTCAGTTTTGTCCAAGAGAACAAATACAAAAGGAAGGGTATTGGGTCCAACTAACATTGGATGATTTAAAAATAAATAACAGTCCGTAACCGAAAAACAGCATGGTACACTCTAACAAGGTAAAACAAATATCAGGCCCTCTTGTTATTCGATTCACTACAGTATTCAGTTCTGTAATGTAAGGATGCCTCTTTATCTAACTATCTTTTACGATTTGTTAATTTGATCTTAGAAACCAATAACATTTATGTTTATTTTTATGTACCGTACACCTCCGATAAATCAAAAACCTAATACATTAATGCTATACAATGATTCTACAAAAATGGTGATATTTAAAGATTGCCTAAACGTAAGCCTAACCATTATATTGCAGGCTCGTAGTGAAAAGGCTGTGGGGTTCAGCCAAGCCTAACCAATGTTTTGAGGACCCAATGGAAAAAGTGTAGCCTCCAGGACTACGTTTAACTCCGCCTGCGCCTAATGTCAATTTCTCGCATGCCATTACTAACAATGTGTTGGGATCTCTTAGGGGCTACTGTTTTGTATGGTCTACACCAAACGCAGCCTAAAATTTGGATAAAATAACTTCTGTTTAGTTATGCTTAAGAATATCAACAGCAATCTCCTCAGTGTTAGATTTCTTAGAAATTGTATAAATATTAGATACACAATATTGCGTCTATCTTAGACAAGAACCGACAATGCACACCAAATATTTCTCACACACACCTAACGTTTAACATACCCGATTCTAATTTGAATTCTGTTTGGGATAAATCGAATTTCTTAAGTAAACAATTTCGTTGGTTCTTTCTGAATGAAGTATCAAAACCCGGAAGATAATATTGCATGATGAGCTGATACGTTGAAATTAAGCCATTCATAAGCAACCAAAAGCATTTTAACTGTGGGAATTGCAACAATCCCCACCATCTGCGTCAATTACTATATTTACGAAAACAATTCGCTTGCAAACAGAAATCATTGAGTCATGAATTGAAGAATTTGAAAAATTTAGATGATTAATCGAAGTTACCGCTATTGCCCCGGTAAAGCTCTAATAGACTTGACTGGTGTTTTACTAAAGGATCTTATGTATTCGGTAAAACCCTTAACGAAATTTTATTAACTTTCGCTTAATTTTGAGCTAATAAACAGTGAAAGAAATTAGTTTGTTAATTCATTTCGTAATAAATTATGTGACTAACAGAAGTACTAATAGAGAGTAAATCTATATAACTAAAGCTTGAATGCCCGCCCCACATGCGCATTTTGGGTTACTTTTCAGCATTACTTTGTTTACAATATTTTATTAAAACATAATTGTGATTGTTTGGTGGAAAGAAAATTTGAATGCAGATTGTTGCGGGTTCGTAAACTATTGTGCTTTGCGCAAAGCCGGCTGACTAATATTTGTGAGCATCAACATACATCGACACAAATCTACTTTTCGAAAACGCTTCGCAATGCGTTATTCTTATGCCAACGAATTATACTGTTGTTCCTACTTCCAGCTTATTAAGATCTAAGAATTAGCGTTAGAAACAACTAAATGTTCTATTTGAAGCTCAACTACAAGTACGTAAACATCCAAGTGATCGAACCGTGCTAATTCAAATTGTTCCCACGAGATTTAGAAATAGCAATTTATAAACAAACAGCGTAGCGGCCAATAGCCAAGATTTTATTTCGGGAGAATATATAACATCAAGTAAACAGTCTTGAGTGCGGCCGTAGCGAGCTAGAAAGCTTGTTGTCATCTAAGGTGCAGTGGGGTAAATTCTAGAGACTGGTAAAGATCACGTGCTGTGCTAGAATAACCTGCGATATATTCGTCTTCCGACAACTTGTGACCAACAATGTCCTAAAGCCTATGAATAAATCTAAGCATAATAAAAAGCGTAATCTTGAGAATAAGCCTAATAAGCATAATGATGGACGACGAATTGTCGAGTCGGTTGAAGTTTCGGATTATAAGTTGTTCAGCGACGAGTTGTAGGGCGACAAATTGTCGTGATGCCGTGTTCGAAGCGATTTTGGTTAGAAAACATGCATTTTAGTCTAATATTCAATGAATGCACCCAAAACCTATTTGAACAAATGATTTTCTGACTTTCTGAAATATATGGTGCACAGGCTTCGTTCCCCCAAAACGAGTTGCTAAATCAAAATTTGGACCCATGTATAAAACAAGTCTGGACACCGATCTGGTGGCTTAGACAGATGCGTAAATCTAAGCCAACACTGACCTGGCAATATAAATTGGTTCAGATATTTTGATATAACCCGGCCCCATCATTGACTATTTGAAAGCCACGCTTATTTTTTTACGTCAACGGATTGGTGTAGAAATCCTATAACCCACAGATTTTTCGTTTTATTGAGTCACCGCAATTTCACGTTTCAAAAACAAACAAAAAAATTGAACATCGACTAGAAAACTACATATCCTTAAAGGGCGTCAATACTGCAAAATAGGTACTTACGCTACAAAGCCGCTGCTGTTACCATACAGTAGTACCAATAATTTTGAGTTGGATAAGAAATTCTAAAAATACAATCTCCGGAACGGTTTGTGCTGAAATGAGAGCAAAAGAAACGCATTAGACCGGATGAGCATCAAATTTCAGTCTTTAGCTACTGAAAGAACTATCAACAAGGTATAAATACTTAGCTAGTGAAGAATATAGTAATGACGCAAGTCGGGCTCGCAACTAAAAGTGTTGACTTTTGGTGCAATATTCGATTTCTGAAGTTTGCTCGTCACATCTAAAATGATTTTATTTGGGCTTGGAATCCGTTTTAAAATATGCCGTTTGCAACGTGGCCGTAAGTTTTGCCAGTGGTGCCTATTTTGTTGAAATTTTAGATACGAATATAAAAAAAGTATTTAGAATCAAATAAACTAAATATGTTCAGAATACTTGGAAGCATTGAAATGTTTTTCAGAGACATTGACAAAGCGTTTGAATTACGAAGAGGTGGAACACAATTAAAATACTTAGCTAGCGTACAAAATACAAAATGACGTGAGTTGACCTAAGTGTTAAAGTCCGCAACTTTTTGTTAACTTTATTCATAATCGTAACAATACTCGCGGTTCAAGGTTTTCTGATAGTCAAAGTGATTTGGCCCATTTGTAGAACACGGCCGAAACAGTAATATGAGCATATTCATAAGCCTAAGCCTAAGCCTAAGAGTATGGATGAGCCTGTTCCTAAGCCTAAGCCTAAGCAAAAAAAATAGTCTAAAGCTTCTATTATAGCCCCTCCGGAAAACGATCCGGCCATGTTCTATACATGGGCCAGTGACTTTATTAAGATTTTCGGTTCTTAATAGATGTACTGTGTTTGGGGTGACTGGCCCCTGCTGCAGAGTTTTCAAATATCTGATAAAAGTAAAAAAAAACTAGAAAATATATTATCCCAATACATTTGGGCAACCGAAAAAATGTTAGGCACTGACAGAACATTGATCAGAAACGGTTTACTAAAACGAAACTCGACAGCTGATGATAGATGCTATTAAGACAACAATCAGGCATACATGTAAACCTAATCCTATTATTTAGTGATAAGAACAGCAAAGAATTTCAAGTTTCATCCTAACCATGTTAAAATCATATCTATTCGCCAGTACACCTTGTTTCGACAGGTCCAGCCTATATAAACCTTTAATAGACAACGGGTCTTACTGAGAGAAGATAAACACGCTGAGCAGGTCAAAGTTATAAATTCAATTATAATTACGCATTAGGCAGCAACCATGATAAACCCCGTTACCAGACAATATTAGGAAGACAAAATCAGCATGAAACCTAATTATTACTCAAACTAAACTAAAGAATTCTTGGTAACACACATACCGGGATTGAGGTTTTTTTACAACGTACACATGGTAGAGTATGGCATTTGACTGGTTAATTTTAATCACACAGCTCAAAAGTAGTTGGAATAACACAATTATTTCGGACTTTCATCAAATCAGATCAAAAACGGAAATCCAAATGTGTATTTGGCTTAAAGAAACGCTTTAATCTGAAAGGTTCTTAAAATTTTACTGTAAAAGTAAACAGTAAATCACTAAGACTTTTATTATTGTGTTCAAAAGCAGTTGAAAAACAACTATTTTTACGTTTTTTAAAACCAACAATAAGTGTCTATGAAAAATTTCATAATTTTTAAATACAGTACGGGGCTGGAGGATTTTAAAATATTTACTGCTGAAGGTTACAATAGATCCGTAAAATCCAGCCAGTGTATAACCTGATATCCGTTTCCGTTATGTTTACTATCTGTATAAACTCTGGACTCTGGTAAAATTTAATCTCACAAGTAAAGCAAAAAGTGGTACAAAGAAAAATTATTTCGGATCTTACGTTGTAAACCCAAATACAATTGTGATCTAGAAATTTAATTCACCTAGTTCCCGTTGTATTGTGATGTTGTAAATTTTTGTGAAGACGTGTTCAATTTCGGTACCCAAATTCAGTTTCGCAAAACAGCCTGGAAGAACTTAAAAAATCAAAACTGGAAAAAATTTTCGCCACCACTGGAAAATTGAAAAAACTATGATTAAAACTGTAAAAGGGTCTACTAGTTCTAGTCTGGAGCGTAGTCACGATTTCAGTTTGGGTAATCTAGAAAGTTATTTGAAACACAAAAGTGTTTTTCTAAATCTCTCCAAAAATGTCGAGAGGAGATTTATTCCCTCTGTCTCTTGTGTTTTATATGTCCCTGGTCGTGGCCAAAGTTAAAGCGAAACAATACATTTCAAACTACAATTCAACGTCAAAATGAAGCACGAAACTTGAACTTCCTTAAATTTAAAATTTAATCGTTTCGACAGCTTTAGAGAACGCTGCATTGTGACAATTATTATATCAGAATGGTATGAATGGGGGAGATCCAGTCACACCCCCCGTTCACATTATAATTGTTTATAATTATACTTTATACTGACGGGTTACTGATATTAAAATTTTAATTTAGTGCAGATTTCCAGCAGTATTGATTCTTTACACATCAAAGCGTAGTTTTCAAAATCATTAACTTTAATCCTACCAACATAAAGCTTATTATATATTATAAGAATACAAGCTAAATATATTAATCTTATGTTATGAGCTGACGAACAGGACTTATCCGCCTTTGCAAGTGGAATATATACTCGAACCTGATATACGTCAACGTTGGTTTCAGATTTACCCTCAACGTTAATAATTAAACTAACGAATATTTGAAATTATGGTTAGATAATTAGTCCAAACATAGATATATCAGAAAACCTATACCGGAGCTCAAGTTGGTTCAAAAGGTAACCTAAATATTCGACCGCGTACCAGGGGCAAAGCAGCGGATTCTATAACGAGGACGCTAACCGGCGTACAATATATAATTTCGGAAGAAAGCCAAACGCAATTTTAGCGTTAAATCGTCATGAAACGTTCCGGTTTTGCAAATCGGCGGGCGATCCATTCCCCCCTTTTTGGTGCGCTCTCGCGTCAAACGACGACTTTTACCAAAACTCTGTCCCGAGGTTCTGTCCTAGAACAAAGATAAATACCTTTTACACAAATCATTATCCTGTCTTTGGCTTGGCAACTACGGATATTACTATAAATGAATGAGTATAGTGGCGTATACACATGGCGAGGAAGATATATCTCCGAAATTTTTTCAGATAATAAAAAAGCAGAGAACGTTCAAATATCCTGCTGGATTTAAGAACCTAAACAATTTCCTGGTTTAAGCGTTCAACAAGTCTATACCCAGTGGCGGATCCAGGAATTTCTGTCGGGGTGGGCCGACATAAACAGTGAAGTGGTGAAAATGAGGCCGGCACCAAAAGTGGTCGTTAGAGAGTTTAGGTATGTAAGAGCATGAAATCACGGAATTGGTGGTGCGGCGATGTTTTTTGGAAACGTAAATAGAAATAATTTCACAAAAACACAGTAAATCGCATAAAAACAATGAAATAATAGAGAATGAGCAGACAAATACATATTTAGCAAAAAATTTTATAAAAATACAATTTTGAAAACAATCTCATGAGCGAACCGAACAAAAAACTTGTCGAAAATATTAGAATTGAAATTATATCCCTTATTAAAGCATTGTTGATAATAAAGCAACAGATATGCACTATTTATGACACAATAGCTACATTAATGGAAATGCAGCACTCAAAGGTGCGGCTACACTTTTATAATTTTCAAGGAAGAAATTTTGCTCGAACGTTGAAAATGGTACAAAATGTTAGAGTGCAATCGACTAGAACCTATTTTAATACGCCTGTTGGGAAAGCAAACGCGTTCGCAGAAAAGTCAAACTTCTTAGAAACTTATAGTTGCCTTTATTCTTGTTACACACAGGTGAAATGCAAATAGCGCATCAGGCGAAATTTTGATAAATTTATAGGTCGACACAAAACGCTAAGTTTATATGGTTGAGGGACCTTACCAATTTCTTTCAGAAATTTGGGTAAAAATTGGAAATTTACAGCTACAGTACCTCTATTAAGATTTTTTCATTTGATCATGCTTGTACAATTCAATCGGCAATTTTTGACTGAGGCCAGATACGAATTGCGAAAAATTTTGCCGGGCACGTCTGAAGATCACGGGCGGACCGTTTTTCTATGAGATTGCAATGGAGTAAACTTAAGCTTTAGACTATTTTTTGCTTAGGTCTTAAGCTACGCGTGGGCTTAGGCTTAGGCTTAAACTTTAGGAATGTGCTATTACAACTGTTACGGTCCTGTTCCATTCATTGACCCAAAAAATGCGAGAAATATTAAATATAAGAATATAAGTATTGAATGAATACCAATGTCCAACGCTAAGAGTCCTCACTATGCAGTTTTAGACTTTATAATTTGAAAAAATTTTGTTTATATGAAAGGCAGATTCTCGGGCACTCAATGAACCCCAGTAGATTCGACAAGGCTCAATTACAAAAAGATTTATTTGGTCAGCTGCAATGTCATGTTATTGCTTGATTAATTACCAATCCCTATATTTTAATCACAATTCTATTTCAAAGTTTGGTTGTTGTGTCTGTTAATTATAGTATAAAATCTAAGGTTTGCGTGCGGGTTTGACAATAGCAAAATTAAATTTATTTTTGAACCGCGAAACTCTTTTATTATCAAACCCCGACATTTGTCAAAATATTTTACCGGATATTGTGACCCATGTTAATACTTTTATGTGCGCCCCGTTTTGCCGTACGACAGCAATTGAGTAGCCTTACGCTTGAAACTAATCTTTACACTTTTAAGTTTACGTGGAGGTTTAGTTTAATGGTGGCACCATACTTGCCATTCGGCCCTGTCCCTAGCGTCCGTCACCGTCCGGCACCGTTCGACGCCGTCCGTCACCATACGGTATCATACGTGAGTAATTCGAGTCTGATACCGCGTGGTGACGCACGGTGGCGGGCGACGCCAGACGTCATTAAAAGTATAGCGCTCCCCTTAAACTTATCGATGTGCTGAATTCTCAACTGTGTACAGCACGTATTGCCAGCTAGTATCAGGGCCTCAAACCATCGAGTTTAAATTACAGCTGCAGCTGTGTAATTCAACATAGTATCCGGATAAAATGAATATGCAGTTAACGAGCTAAATTCTGAAGCTTGCGACTGATTCCTTCAAAAGTACCACGCCCTATCATCAATCGGAGATATCAGCTATACACGTTCGATAATATTAACACAGGCTTAGGCATAGGCTTAGGAATATGCTTTGACCAATGAACGCGCCAAAATGTAACGCTGATCGCTTTCAATACTGCGGAAACTAATGCGTAAACTTTCAGTGCAAATTAAAGTTTGGTCATTCATTTTCTTCGTGAGTGGACAGATACTTTTTAAACCAAACCAATGCAACTGTTTGCACACAGTGTAGAAAAGGTACTTATTTACTGTGCCTCTCAAATGTATTAATAAAATATGCTATATCCTGAGGTTTACGTTTAGACTCAGGGTTAGCCTAAACATATACCTGAGCCTCAGTTGTAACACAATCTTAGGCTTGGAGCAATAATAGACTTTAGCGTGGGAGTAACTATTGCCAATTATCAAATTAACATTAGTGCGGGGGGGGGCTAAACACCTGGATAGAAAACAGTGTACTCAGGGCGTATGCGGTATGGTAATGAACCGAGAGCAAATATTTAAACGAATGATACTGTAAAAGGTTACATTTGACCGAAAAAACTTTTCGACCCGCTTGATTAGGTTTGCTCGCTTATTTTAAGAACTAAAAACCACCCACAGGAAATAATTTATTATTGCCTTGAAATAAACCAGAATGTAAAGCTTATAAGGACCGACCATGAGGGGATAGGAGGGATATTTGTCCAGCCTTTGAAGTTGCAACTCTGAAAAATAATTCGACGGCTTATACAACAAAGTTACCGAATTTCAATTGGCCTATGTAGCTTGCTCTTTACTCGCTTCGGCCGCGATACTAAGTTTACCGTGGCACTTCAGTACGGCTTCCAGGTTTCTTAGACGTATGATTGTTATGTATTACTAAAACTAAAACCTGACAGGCATAAACTAAATTTTCGTGTTCGGATTGAATGCATTTAACACAAATATACGCTGAATATTATCGCTGGTTTCGCTTGCCAGTTTTTTCATGGTTTAAATCTGGTTTGACTCTTCCTGGGACCGGATGCCCGACGAGCCTGATACAAATGGAAAAATTATACATTAAAATTTAGATTTAATATGTACTAAAATTGCCAATAGATTCTCGTTCATTCCGCTCGCGAGGTTATTCATAACTATTATATTATACCCCCCATGAGAAAATTTTAGACCAGCCACACGCCGAGCAGATTTGCAGGAACTTTTTTGAATTCTCCCCCGTTTAAAATTTTTTTGCTCGGCCTCTGGCGAGGTCGTTTTTACTTCTGCGCTTGCGGTTTTCAAAAACTACTGAAATTCAAATACTGTTTAAACATACTTTTAACTACGAGAAGTTTGTCGTAGACAAATTTGAGGTCGCTTGACTGGACTTAAAGCAGTGCATAACCTACTGATCGCAACGACGAATTGTTGGAGTCAAGAAGATGTATTGCAGGGGTTAAAAACAAACTTGTTAACGAAGAATACTTTTACTGTTGTCAGAATAAAGTTGCTGCCCTGGCAATGCATTAACCAGATTTGTTGCTAAATTTCTTAACACATGACTCTGTAAACATCGATATTATACCTGTTGACGCGTAATATGTGAGTGAAATAGTCTGGACCCTCGCTTGGTGTTAAGCAAAAACACGCATTGTTGTGCCCTTAACGTTAAAAACGAAGTATTTTGGTAACATGGGACGTGGAAAAACGAATTGAGGTCATAGATGCTAATATGCGGTCTACTACCTGTACAGCCACGAACTTTTTGCCTCACCTTTGCCAACTGAGCATACTAAAAATCCTGTGTAATAGTAAAATCAAGCCGTTGGTAGACCTATAATTTTCTGACCGCAGGTCTCGCAAAAGACAACAATGAAAAAATTAACGCGAACGATAAGCTACATGCAAATTCAGTGCTAACTCTTAATACAAAATTTTAGATTGGATCTCTGTTGAGGGGGGTCGCTAACGTGAGTTTTCACTTTGAATCAGACTATAAGCATTATTAACTAAAGGTGACAAGGTATACGAGCCAATATATAAAGATTTTAGCATAAAAATCATACCGTTTTATGGTAGCCAGCAAAGTATTCTGAGAGGCTTGCAAAATTTTTGGAAGGGGCATGAATGGGATTTTAAATGGTTTGCAAACGGAGTCAAAAGTTTTATTTGGGAAGGCAAAAATTTTCTAGAAACGCTGCGCAATTCCTGGCCGTTCACCGGTGGTGGGCATGACTTTGCTTTAAAAAGCAAATCGTTTTAAAATAGGCATCGGGCACTGTTGGTACGCACATTCTGGTTTCAAATCATGAAACTTTATGCTTCTAAACGAAGCTTGAAGAATATTAATCATTTGTGATATAAACGCAAGATACCACAGTTGCGCAAGCTGGTACTAAACTGTCTATAAAGTTTTAAAATTCAAATTGCAAATTTTGACCTAGATTTAGCTAGCAGTTCAGATTAGCATTCGTGACTCCAAGGTGGGGCTAGCCAAGTCACGCCAACAGGTATCATAGCTAAATTTTGCATAAATAAGACGTATTGTACTAACAATTGCGTTTGGCTTCTCGCTCGCTTTGATCGCCAACCCCTTTTTTCACTATTATATTCATATCACGCGGTTCCCTGGTTCAAAATTTGTGGATCTGCCAGTAGTGATTAGTTAGCTAAAGTTTAAAGTATCCAATTTCAATGAGTTGGAAACCGGAAATCGGGATTTGTTGAAACCGGAAAGTATAAAACTTTGTGATAATGAGGATAGAAGTTCAGATGTAAACGTAAACACAGGTATGCTGCGGGTACAGGAGAATGTGTTCGAAACAATAAGGAAAATTAAATTTTTTTCCAGGGGAAGCAAACGTTAAAAACTTACTGTCAGCGGGACTGTTTTGGCTATACAGGTCCGAAGTAAAATTTTTTCCAGTATATTTAGGTAGGCGGCGTACTTTTGATGAAATCCGGCGCCGTCCGTCGCCGTCCGTTACCGTCTGGTGCCGTCCATCACCGTTTAACGCCGTCCGTCGCCGTCCGTCGACGTGCGTAACCGTACGTCACGATGTGGTATCGCATGTGACCATTTCACTTTATGATACCGTATGTTATGACAAGTATAGCGCCGCCCTAACTGTAAGTATAATTTTTTGAACAAACATGACTAGTGCGAAATTTTTTGACCTCTAGAACACAACTGCTTACTTTTGAACCGTATACAAAATTACGCACTGTCAGCTATATACGGGAATTTCTCGCATTAGGTACTCCGTCTCTCCCACCCTTTCTCCGTCTCATATCTGTTTGTACCTGATCAAATTTACTCAGAAAGCTTGTATGTATTAAACAAAGCCCAAACCAGTCGAATGCTTGCTGATTTTCTTAAAATTATTGATCGAAATATGTCACGAATTATTTCATTTCCCGCATACATATGATCACTTCAAAACTTCAATCGACAAGACGCTGTCACTTGTAAACTTTGCTGAATTTATAGTTATTCGGCGCCTAAGGATCATCTTTATGACAAGGCTTCGTGTTGATTGAGCAAATACTTAACCAAACAACATTGCCAAGTTAAAGTCGTTATACTAGGTATTAGCTTATGCTCAACAATATTGTTTTCGATGAGCTTTACGGATACTGTAGTGACTCGAACAATAGGGGGGTAATAAAAGGGGATCCCCATTTTGAGTCATAATCAATAGGAGTCAGTATCCGTAATAAGAGTTCGTAAGCGGGTAGAATCCATAAATACTAATTAGACTCCATAAATGACAATTATCCATAATTGTAGCGTATAAATAACTCCAGGCGCAAAAAAAGTTGAGTTCGAAACTTTTGCATTATCGCTCAAGCTATTGACACAGCACAAAAACATTTAATTCAACCAACGGATAGTTGCAATACGGGATATATATCGATATCGAACGGCGGGTTACACATAAATATCAGTCCGTAACCGAATAACAGGGGTACCCTCTGAAGAGGCAAATAATATCAGCAACCTCTATTCGCGTCATTACAATATACGGCCATTTCCTACGGTGTATTCGGACCGTTAGACAGAGAAGATCCAGGAGTGCTCAGTCCCCTGGAACGGATTATATACCCTTTTAAAAAACTTTAAACATTACTTGCAGGGTACAACTGGAGGTCTGCCTCCGGCTCCGGCAGAAAATCGGCCTCCGCTTCCGGCTCCGGCTCGGTAGAACTTTTGCCGGAGGTTCCGGTAATTTCGGTAGTAAAATTTTGCACAATTTTCCAAAATTTATCTGTTTAGTGCTTTCGATTGACTGTTGTCACAATTTTCTTTTCTGAAAGCATTTCCGAAATTTGGCAGAAAATTAGCGCGAAACCAAACAACTTAACAATATTTTGCAGATATTGGCTAAAGCTAACTAATTAACCATCATTTTTACTACTTAATTTCGCCTCACCTCCGGTTTCGGCTCCGGCAAGTTTCGTTGACCTCCTTACATGCATTTCCAAGCCTAGTTTCAGCAATCCAAGAAGAAGTAACGAAGACATACGTTGGTTTATATCCGACAGTTAATTTGTTGGAGTCCCATGAGTAAACGGTAGTTAATAGTTTTGACGTAAAAAATATAGCTAAAAAACTCGGCCCGTTTCTTTAGTAGCATTATCTGATTTCGTTTTTGGGGAATAATGCAGCAAACAAGAAGTGACACGCGAACCAGAGTTTGAATCCAAAATTTTATTTCGGAAGTGTATTGGCCTGAGAGGGGTTGTAGACGGTAGAAACGTAAAACACGTTTTTAAATTTTAAAACCAAGAGCCAGCCCTACTGTAGTGACCCGAATAACAGGGTGGTGGACTGATATTTATTTGGCTTATCGAGAGCGTACTCCCCCTGTTATTCGGTTAAGGACTGTTATTTAATTTTAATCCGCCTTCCGCCGCCTTTCGTTACTGATGTATGTTCGGCGTTGCAACTCTCCGTTGAATTAAAGGTTTATTGGTCTTATATCAAAAGCTTGAGCGATAATGCAATGTTATACTTAGGAATCTACTTTCAAAACTTAAGTATGTTTTAAAGATTTGAACTTAACTTTATTTGGTCCTGGAGTTATTTAGGCACTACAGTTAGTTACAATTGACATTATGGGCTTTAGTTAGGGTTTAGTGACTCTATCCGCTTACGGACTCTGATTAGGGATACGGACTCCTATTGACTGGGACTTAAAATAAAGACTCCCTTTTATTACCCCTCTTTTATTCGGCTTACTACAGTATCTTGTGTTCTTGTGCTATTTTGCAGCAAAGATTGACAAACTGATCGGTTTTCAGCTATTTCGCTAAAAACACACTGTAAGCTTCAGATGAACAACTCTCTGAATATACCGCTATGATGGAGTTTGCTTTCTAAAGCTTTAAAACATATAAAACTTGATCAGCGGTACAATTAATAATCAAGTTTAAGCTGAAGGAAATACAAAATCATCCCAGAAATCTAAAAACTTGTCAAATACAGCTTGAATTAGCGCCTGATGAAACAATAAAATTAGTTATAAGGGGCTTGGGGTTTATGCCATTATAAAATTTTTTTGAGTTTATGATAAAAGTTTTAGTTCCGCTGTTAAACCTTGTGAAATCCTCCTAAAATAGTTTTGCCGCCCCCCTAGCATGTTGCGCTGGCCACGACGGGCCTGCTAAGAGTTCAACTTTAAAGGTACGCATAGGACAAACTACACAACCTCGATACATGAAGTCTAACTGTAGACGGTCTTGTAGTCAAACGAGAGTTAGAAATTGTTAGATTACCCGGAGACAAAATTTTGTCTCCACAGAAGTTTCGGGACATTCCACTCGAAAATTATGCGAAATCACCTACCATATGCGTTTTCTGAGAACATTCTACAACCCTTTCTAGCGTGTAAAACTGGCCACTGAACTAAATATATGCACCGATTATAATCCAGTTGAGAGAGTTAAAAAATTTGAAATTAAAAATGGTTTAAAGATCGATTTTTTGACCCATGTAAAGATCAGGGGTGGAACGTTTTTCTGTGGGACTAGAAAACAGTAACCTTAAGCTTTAGACTAAGTTTTTTGCTTGGCTTAGGCATAGGCTTAAGCTTAGGCTTAGGCTTAGGCTAAGGAATATGCTCATTCCTACGCTTAGGCTTAGTCTTAGGCTTGAGAATATGCTTAGAATACTTTTCCGTCCCTGTCCTTTACATTGGCCGGTTTTTTGTCATGGAAAAGTACTTATTAATTGGTCATTACGGCTGGTCAATATCTCATGGAGACCAAAGAAAAAATAGTAGATATTGGAGTGTTTCTCAGTCTTTTCAATACAGTCTTATATTCTTTTCTAAAATAACGCAAAATAACAATTTTTTTTGAATAACTTAGTTTCTCGTCTCCCACGCTGGTGTTAATTTGACAGACCATAAAAGCGCCCCACATTATAGTTAGTTTATTAAGCGCACGAGCGCTTTGCAAACTTTCTGATTTAAACGTTGAATTTGTCTGAGAGTAAATTTCGTCTGGTTTCTCGCTCGCTGCGCTCGTGACGTTTTCTTCAACTGATTTTCATGAGTTGGACTGTTCGACATGAACCACTTCACTATATGTAATAAGCGTATACAGGGAGGACGTACCATGTGTGCAATATAACATTTCGTATTGAAACTGAATATATTTGTTGCAATAAAAACACAGTTGGCTTTTCCTTTCAGTTCGCTTGCAAGGATTTGTTTAAGGTTGTATTGATGTTGCCCGTAAACGAGTAAGTATATTTGAATGTTAGCTTTAGTATAGTGATTTTAAATGGTGGCGTTGGGTATTTGGCTCGATCTGACTCGCGGGCTGTTTTCCTTATGCGTTACTGTCTCTCTGTAAATGTTCCCGTAAGTTGTCTCCCTGCGTAAATTGGCCGTTGAAAATTTCCTTCCCATCACCGTAATTTCCCCTGGTGAACTTTTGGAGTCCACCACTGTAACCACCCCGCCCCATATGAAACTCCTGATTGCGACACTGGTCTTAAAAGTAACTTGGGGGTAAAGGTCATTAACATAAGTAAAATGTTGTCCTAAAAGTGAAAATCAAATAAATCTCTCCGCAACCCAACCAATATATTATACATATATGCAAAAGGAATAATTACAGTAAATGTTATTAAAGCATAAGGATATATAATAATTTTGTCTTATTTCACTCGGTATTATGTTATTTTTTTCGGTTTCAGTCGAGAAATATGTTGAAGCTGAAAATCCGGAACCGGAAACTATTGTTTAGTTTTTATTTATTATAAATATCGAACATAAACTCAGCTCAGAATTGATTGAATATGACAAAACTGTGTGAACGATTAGCTCGAAAGTTGAATAGAAATCGAAACGTTGTTGGATGTGGAAAAAATGGTAAAATGCAGCTTTGGTCTAAAGTTGTAATTAAGTTTACCACTCTTACACGTATATACACTACTTAGTACTGGCCCGTAGCCAAAGGGGAGCAGGCAGGGGCGCTTAGCCCACCTGGAAAAATATTGCCCACCTAGAAAATTTTCAACCTCGCTTGTAAGTCAACAAAAACCCTTGTATGCACCTCGTAAAAAAATTTTGCGCCCCTCTTGCAACGTGACCTGGTTACGGGCATGATCTAGTACTGAGTTATAAGGTGTTAACTGAAAAAAGCTGACAACTTACATATCTATTACGTCGTAAAAATACCTGTAATTAAGATTAGTTGTATTGTCAAGGCTAAGGTTCGATACTATAGTGACCCGAATAAGAGGAGGGGGGCTCAGTGGCTGATCAAGAATTTCAATGGGGGGTCCAAAATTTCATAGGTAATAAAGTTATTTTTGACCCATACCGTAGTGAGCCAAATAAGAGGGGGTCCCCATTTTGAGTCCCAATTAATAGAAGTACGTATCCTTAATAAGAGTCCGTAAGCGGGTAGAATCCTTAAACCTTGTTAGAGTCCATAAATGTCTATTACCCCTAATTGTAGCGCATAAATGACTCCAGGGCCAAATAAAGGTGAGTTCGAAACTTTAAAACGTGCTTATACCATTGTGTATAAAACAGAGAAATAAACAGCGTAGAACAGCAATTGACACTATAATTTTTGTCGAGATGCTATTGGGGGGCCACGGCCAGGGTGGCCCCCCATGGATCCGCCATTGGGGGGGGGTTGATATTTATTTGGCCTCAACAGAGGGTACTCCCCCTGTTATTTGGTACGGACTGTTATTTATTTTTGACCCACGCTCCGCAACCCTTCGTTATTGAGACATATATCCGGTACAGCAACCATCCGTTGAATTAAACCTTTATTTGTCTCTTGTGTCAATAGCTTGGGCGATAATGCAAGGTTTTTCTTAGAAACGTACTTTCAAAACTTAAGTACGCTTTAAAGTTGCGAAGTCAACTTTATTTGGTCCTGGAGTCATTTATGCGCTACAATTAGGGATTATTGACATTTATGGACTCTAATTCGGGTTTAGGGACTCCATCCGCTTACGGATCCTTATTAGGGATACGGACTCGTATTGATCGGGATCCAAAACGGGGAACCCCCTCTTATTACCCACCTCTTATTCGGGTCGTTACAGTATTGCAGCAATGACCTATGTTATGAACTAGGGGCGCAGCATCAGATCCAGTAGTGGTGGACCACATACGCTGGGTTGCAATATAAATGGTCAAAGAAACCTCTCAAGCGAAACGAAGCAAGCTAGAAGCCAAACGCCATTTTCATAATTCGAACGTACTTCTATCTTACTATTTACATCTTGCTTGAATTTAAACCTGAGGCATAAGTCAATGATCCAACGTAAAGTAAAACCAAAATGCCTACAGCTGTGTTCGAGATCTGTTCTATACACGGACGCAAATAATATTGGTGAAGCTGCCTTCAATATGGCAGGTGAAAAACACTCTCTTCCAATATTAATAAAACAAATTAAGAGATACGCGCAGCATATACCTTTAGCTTTTCTATAAATCAAATAACGGATCCAAAATGCATGAATAATCAGGTAATGAATTTTCGTGTTAATAAAATTTTAATATTTTAAAATGAAGCAAATAACAGTTAAATATTATTATACTTATAAACAATGCCACTGGCAAATTTCTAGGTAGGAGCGTGTACGTGGAATTAAATATTATTATACTTATAAACAATGCCACTGGCAAATTTCTAGGTAGGAGCGTGTACGTGGAATCGGCCAATGTAACAAACATGGGAGTAACAACAGTATATATAAGCACATTTATAAGGGTTGCGCTATACTTTTTGACGTCCGGCGCTGTCCGTCACTTGTACGGCGCTGTCCGACACCGAGCGGCTCCATCCGCCACCGAGCGACGCCGTACGTCACCGTACGACGCCGTGCGTCACCCGTAGGACGCCGTGCGTCACCCGTAGGACGCCGTGCGTCACCCGTAGGACGCCGTGCGTCACCCGTAGGACGCCGTGCGTCACCCGTAGGACGCCGTGCGTCACCCGTAGGACGCCGTCTGTCACCGTGCGGTATCGTAAAGCTCGGAGTTTCGCGAAGCGTTTTATGTTTTGTACTTGGGGGTCGAAAGGTGGATGTCCGTCCGTCCGTCTGTCCGTCTTTCCGTCTGTCCGTCTGTCCGTCCGAAAAGAATCTCAGGAACGGCTGAACCGATTTTCATAAACTTTTTTTGTTTGAAAGCCAATTCTCCTAGTGTGTTAACCTCGCATTGGGGTTTGAAAATTTTAAGCCGTTTATTAGCTACAGGCTAATTTGCATAACTAATTAAGCCTAAATTAGGATTTTCCACAATATTTCACTAATTATTACAGTTAGAAGCAATCTTATTTTAGCATTAAACGGTTTTTGGGTGCGAGAAATTTCCGTAGTCTGTTTACAAACCTCCAAAACTGATAACTGAGCAGTTAACTAATGGATAATTTGCATATTACATAGTTTGCAAGCCTAAATTAGGACTTTTTACAATATTTCCCAATTATTAAGGTTAAAAGCAATATAATTTCTGCAATAAAGGGTTTTTAGGTGCGAGGAATTGGAAAAGTTGTTTACAAACATCCCAAACCGATAATTGAATAGTTAGCTGATAGCTAATTTGCATATTAGCTTAATGGACAAAGACAAAATTAGGGCTTTTTAAATTATTTCAATAATTATTAGGGTTTACTGAAGGTTTTTTGGTGCGAGAAATCTGAATAAATTGTTTACAAACGTCTAAAAGCGATAATTGAGTAGTTAGCTAATAGATAATTTGCATATAAGTAGAATTGATAAGCCTAAATTAGGCGTTTTTACGGTGTTTCACTAATTATTAGGGTTACAAGCAATCTAATTTCAGCAATAATGGGTTTTCGGATGCGAGGAATCTGAATAAATTGTCTACAGACCTTTAAAAGCAAGTGTCGAATAGTTAGCTAATACATAATTTGCATATTTGCTAAATTGGCGAGACAAAATTAGGACTTTTTAAATTATTCCAATAACTATTAGGGTGGCTGAAGGGTTTTTGGGTGCGAGGAATCTGAGGAAATTGCTTACAAATCTCCAAAACCGATAAATGAATAGTTAGCTAATAACTAATTTGCATATTACCTTAATTGCTTACATGTGTTCGAGCTTCGCTCAATAAATGTAGTCCCACTACGACTGCTACCATTTTTTTACCTACATAAAATTGATTAAGGTATCCAAGGCTTGCCTGCAACTACACTCCCACGCCGGTGCCTGTACGGGACCTCATGATTATTTGCATGATGCAATTAACAAAGTTTATAATGCAAAATACGCCAAATTTGCAGTTTCGTTTAGCCACCGTTCCGTGTGGTTAAAATTAAGAGCCCTGCTCAGTCTCAGTGGCGTAGGCAGCAGGCCATCCCCAGGACACCTTGATAGGGGGCTAAACATTGTTCAGTAGGGGTATGCAAGGGTTTTCAATGACTTACAAGCGAGGTTGAAAATGTTCTAGGGAGGCCAAAATCATTCCAGGGGGTTGAGTTTTTCTCTGCCCCCCTCTTGGCTACGGGCCTGAAAAGATGATTATAAGGACTACAGTTGGAGAGAGATCAAGTAAAAATCAGAACCTGTCAGGCATGTAACGGTACAGCAAGTTAATAAAAGAAGGCAAACAAAACTTTCGGGAGCATACAGTTGTTTCGTCTAAATTGGACGCAGGCCTAAATTTTCCCTGAGTACAATTTTCCAGACTGCTGACCATCCTGAACCTCTTTGGCTACGGTCTTGACCGATGCCAAAAACCAACTGTACACAAGCTAAATCAGATATCTTAATGTTCAAAATTGCTATTTGTCGAGGTTGGAACGTACAGACAATATATTGATGGGGGTACAAAACCGTTCAACCGTTATGGTTTTGTTTATATATATCACAATTATTAATCTACGAAAATATATTATATACAATAGATTACTGGGAAACATATCAAACAAAAAACAACTGGCGGGGGCAAATGAGGGCATGCCCCCTGAATGTACTGTTTGAGTCGTGTAGCCAGTTCACCTTGCAAGGGAGGCTGAAAAAATTTTCAGGAGAGGCATACAAGGGTTTTTGATGACTTACAGGCAACGTTGAAAATTTTTAAGGGGCAAAATTTTTCCAAACGGGTACTGATCTTTTCTAGACTTCCTTGGCTACGAGTCCGGTACGGTTCAAAGCTCTTCTGCCTTGCAACCCTTGGCTACAGGCCAGGTACTACTGAGAGACTGCCTTAGATTTTTAGCAGGGATATTTAGTATGAAAACTCTAAACTTTGTATTCTGTTGCTTCTAAATTGTAACGTTTATTAAAACCTATTGTTCACGAGAATAATTTTTTTCCGAACGGTGTACGTAAGACACAGGCTCGAATCAGTGCCACACTGAGATTTTCCGACGACCAATGATATTTTTGTGTTTTGAAATATTAATTTTAGAACTTACCTTACAAATATGATATTTTAAGATATAATAGATTTGCTCGTGACCGCTTACCGACCGACATCTGAACTCACGTCGACTCGACACTTCGGACGCTGTTCTCATTCGAACTAAGTTTCTGATTATACTCCGGTTTGTGCTTCAGGATATTCATAGGATGATGCTTAGCCTTTAGGCAGTTGTTGTACTGTTGTATTTGCAGTATACTTTTTCAGATATTTGCTTAAAAACATATTGATGCCTTCGTGTACAGATACATATGCTCAGCTGATGCACAGATCTGGCACTGAACCCAGTGCCGGTTTTTAATACCAAACAATCATTTTTTGGCTGAGTACAAACACAAATTGTTAAAATATTTCGCATACCATGTTTGAAAATCATATTAGTTCCTCGTATCCTACGTGCTAAAATCCAACGCCTATGCGCATGATAGCTTTTCGAGTTGAAAAGATCTAAATTAAATTTCTAACCTATAGGCTTTGACTGTAGTGTCGTAGACGTATTTACTACAACCATGCAAGCAGAAATCGTTAGTAGAAAGGGGACGAGAATGATTCTAGAAAAAGCGTTGATGAAACAAAATTTTCCTAACATAGAATTCTTTTAACGTTCTTGATAGATTTTTCGCCCGAAGGACGGCGAAGATGTTCACCGGCGGAGTGTCACCCCACCCTCGCTCGGGTGTAATTATGGCCCTCATTTACTACTATTATTGTTATTCGAAAACAGTTGGAAATCGTGTAACAATGAAGCTAAACTGTGAGCGAGCGAAGAGTGAATTCGAAAAGTGCTAATTTTAAACACGGCAGGCCAGGGTGCCCCGTTCAAGCTGGTGTTGGGTATACTGGGACTAAGCCCAGTGGTACATTCTGAAATTTTTGTCAGGGGAGCCGGGCGATATACTGAAAAAACGCGCTCACGAGTGAAGCGAGCGAGAAACCAAACGCAATTTTAGTACTAAATTTTAATACAAAATGTTGATTTTGGTCTGTATTGAAGGAACCTGGGCCTTGGTGACCCTGCCTAGGATTCGCCTGTGACCAAGCTGTATATGTACCAAAGGTATGACGTGGCATGAATGAAGTTAATCAGGACGCTTCAAAAATATCTCTGGAGATAAGTGTGTCAGAGTATTTTAATTTTTGTTCAAAACGTTGAGGTGGTTGAAGACCTTTTTAAAATATATTATCACAAAGCATGCCAGCTGATGGCAGTGTCAGTATTTCAATTCGTGCTAAATATATTTTGGCGGCTGGAGAGATGAACTTTTCCTTTGGCTTATGCTTTGGAATATGCTTATATTACTGTTGATACCTCAAGGTAAGTAAAATTGTTTAGGTACTATAGAAAATTGCTATATGTAATGTAGAACCTATGTCAGCTTACTTACAGACGACAACACGTTGTTGAGATTATTCTGCTGATGGGTGTGTCTCAAAGGTATTTTTGCAAACATTGCGTGGCTGAAGGGTATTTATATATAAGTACGCTGTAGAAAATGGCTATATATTCGAAAACCCTAATAAGTATCAAATAATTTAGGATTCCAGCAATATTTAATTATCAATACTTAGACAGTTAGGCACGAACGTTGGTATTTAGAAGTGTTGAATTTTTTCATTGTTGTAGACAAAACTGAGAACTAAAATTCAATCTGCTAGCTTTCGTAGCGAGCAAAAAAGTTTTGGTGTTGAGATCCCGAATGATATATCCCCGTATTCCAGTTTTGTAAACACTACACTATTGTATTCTTTGAAAACATTTTCGGTCACTTTATTGTTGAATTTTTGGAAATTATTATATGCTTGGTGAATTTTACAAATGAAACGAATAAGTTATGCACTTTGTTACATTCGAACAAGAAATCGCGCTCAAAATACTAAAGTTTTTAGTGTTTTGACAGAAACATTTATATTGACGCTGAAATAGCGTCAATCAGAATATTAAAGCAAGGTTCATTTTTCCGCAAAGATTGAATCGACTGAAAAAACAATGATTTCGGTTTTTTGAGCAAAACACTGAAAATACGTAAAAAATTGGAAAATATATATCTACTCGTGCTTCAACAAATGCAAATATGTGAGTGGATGCCAGATTTGGTGGCGAAATGATACTGACAGAATCATATAACTATTTTACTGAGTATTTATGATATTAAGCACAGGCTGCAAACTACAAAAGTGTCAGGTGTGAAAAAAATTGCGTCTGCCAGTTAGCTGGCCATTGGGGCGGATTTAGAAAGGGGGCGGAAGCGCGTCCTCCCCATAAGAAACTTTTTACGATATGTGATATGGTAAGTTAAGTATACCTTACTTTTATTTTCCTCTCGTATAATGAACATTATACCTACGTTTGCTTTCTCGGTAGCGAATAACTATTGCTCGTTTAAAGTCAAAAATTTCTGAACCCGCCAAGGGCTTCCACAAACTGGTGAGTTTACGTCTGGCTAAAACCTAAAACTGGATTTGTAGTTTCATTGCTACCTGAGAAATATAATCACAAGTTGAGGTTAAAACTTACGCGTTACTGTTTACCCATTTGTATACTTATGTTGGATCAAACAAAAACACCAAAATTAAACATTAAAAACCTACCAGGGTGTAAACGGTTAGTACAAATAACGGAAACGGAAACGGATTGTGATCGAAATAACGGAAACGAAAACGGAAACCGGATATTTAAGTATATAAATTTCAAATAGGTTTCATTTTCTGCCAGCTCATGGAGACGTGCAAATGTTCACCGGGATATCTAAAATTTTCGAGAAACGATGGCGAATGAAACGAAATTTTTAAGAATATGGATGAATATCATCATTTTGCTTCAGTTCGGACAACTGCACAACATCAGTAGTCGGAAATTGCGAGAAATTTCCGTGATTTATAACTAATTTTAAACGTAAACATAAATGAATTTCCACAATTTCTATAAGGTAAACACGGAGACGGTATTACGAATACCGATTTTTACCTGAAATGGAAACTGAAATCCGGTTACACCCTGATACCTATACACATAAATGTTTTACGATTGAAGGGGTATATACATCATCAAAACGTCGTTAGTGATATTAGGTCTCAATTGAGGAAACAGAAATTATCTTCATCTTCCAATTCAACTCCAATATCACTGCCGCAAGTAAGCAGAAGCAGCAAAAACTAATAATATATTCAATCAAACAGGTTTAAAAATCACGCAAATCGGCGCCCTTGATACACAGTTAAGCGAAACTGAATCCGAACGTGAAGCGTGAGAACAGCAAATTTCTGACAGCTTTTCGCGAATTAAGCAAATTATTCGCTTAAATTAATGTATTTTTATAACAAAAAAATGTTTTTGTTTGTTTTTCCACCCCCTCGGAAAAAACAGAATAAACAGGAAAAACAGTATTGTTTTTTCGGTGCCCAAATCCTGCTATAGTATGCGTTCTTTGTGGCCCCAAAAGTGTATCAGTTTTTGGCTAATGTATACAACTGGGCCGTAACAATAGTATAAGAATATTCATAAGCATAAACCAAAGCCTAAACCTTAGCCTATGCAAAAAATTAGAATAAAGCTTTTAAGCTTACTTACTCTATTGTAGTCCCTCAGAAAAACGTTTCGCCCCTGATTCTTCCATAGGCCCAATTTCTTAGCGGAGGTCACATTAATATATAATGCTTAAAAATGTGCTTAAGATTTTATATAAAGTAACCTTATTAAATGGCATCATGCAGAAATAATTCAGCAACATTAATAATTTTTAACGCACGAGAAATTCGCTGTTTTTTATCTGCACAATATATCATTTTCACAGATGTAAACAACTCTTGATGGACGTCCGTTTTACTGTGGAGCAACAAAGCTACATACTACGTTTGACCTTCAAACTTAGACTAATCTTTACTCTTTCGACTTGTTAGTTTTAGTTTTACAGAATTTACTTTATGCTGAGGAGGTTTAAGCTTACGAATAATCTAATGATTACACGGCCCAATTTCAGAATCGTCCCATTTTCCGGTGCGGGACTGCAAAACAGTAGGTTAAGATTTTAGGCTATATTTTTTGCATAGACTTAGGCTTTTTGGGTTTATGAATTTGATTAATCGACAGTTTCGGTCCTAAAGGTATAACATTGGTCCATTGAGTTATGCTTTATGCACTGAGCACCGCTCGACTTCGTCATGTATTAAAGAAGTTTAGCATGACGTGCGGCAGCTACCGACATTGCGCGATAAGTATAACACAACCCTAACGGTACAGCTATAAAAGTAACATTGGCCGAGACCGTTGTTAACAATTCACACGCTTTACATTATTCTTGAGATCAAAGGCATGTTTTATAAGTAGGTTTTCATATGACACACAAACTGTGGGACCTTATCCAGCACGCGATACCAGCCTATTTGGCTGCATCTGTGATTCTTCGTTGGAAAAACACTGTGCAAAAACGACTGATAGCGAAAAAATTTATATGATTTCTAGTCCCATGACAGCTATTTCGGATGGTTTAAACGTATACTGGGTACATTTACAATGCATAGACAATAGCCAGAATTTCTCATTTCGAGAGGGTATGTCTATAGCTTCATGTATAAATGACAGTGTTTGCGAGCAAGCGTGGCGAATGAGAAATTTTTTGATACTTTGATCGACCCATGTATAAAATATCACGGGCAGAACATTTTTCTGCGGGACTGTAATAGTGTAAGCTTAGACTATTTTGTGCTCAGGCCTTGGCTAGGCTTAGGTTTAGGCGCAAGTGTAAGCTCTTTGTTGTGATTAGGCTTAATCTTTTAGGCTTAAGATTTAACGCTTTAGTCTTAATAATATGCTTATATACATTTTCTGTTGCGGCACTGTTCTACCTATACGGTGGCCGCTTTACGTAAATCCTAGAGTTTGTAAGCGACGCAGCGAACGAAAATTGTTAGCTATGTAAACTTGATCTTGTATATAATGTCCCTCCCTGGTATCATGTGACATATATTCGGTCACTGGTTTGTTCATAGTAAACGTGTACAATGAGCAGGAATCTGCTATTTGACAACATAAGTATATATTTAGCCACGACCGAAGCTGTCATTTCATTTAGGGGGGGCGCCAAACCGGGTTACCAGATATCCGTTTCCGTTTCGTTTCCAGTAAAAATCGGAGGTTGCATTCGTTTTCGTTATAGTCATAACAAAAATTGCGTTGTTATTATTATGGTCATAGTCAGTTGTAATCGCCCTGAAACCATTCTGTTTTCAGAAAAGACGCTGCAATTGTTCGGTTTGGAATAAAAAGATTACACAGTCGGGCAAACATTGCGTTAAACCTTTGTAAATTTAAAAATTTATATTCATTCTTTGTTTCCATTTCCGTTTCCGTTATATTGACCGCTGTCAATTTCGGTGAATATTTTTACTATAACTCGTTGATACGTACTACTAAAAGCAGTCTCGTACCAGCTTCTCTTGCTATTGGGTGGGCTAAAGTTTGTTCAGAAGGGGCATATTAAAGCGTTCGACGACTCGCAATCAAGGTTGAAAATTTTCCAGGGAGGGGGAAAATTGTTTCAGGGGAGGAGCTGAGCCCCTCCTAGCTCTTTTCTGGAGTCGGGCCATCTAAAATAACCACACGAACTTATCAATGAAATAATTTACTTTCTTGTGGGTTGAAATGTTGTCAAAGTATTCTGCAGGTAAACTTTAAAGCATCCGGTCTGCCCAAACCTTTATAAACTCCTTTGCAATTTCTTTAGTGTTTATATATATTCCAAAACACTTTGACTGTTTCAGTATATATGGTACCCGTTTGAGTCCTGAGCAGAATAAATCTCATGTCGAAAAAGAAATTCCCAAGGGTCATTAAAACAAGAAACCTTGTAAATAAAATCTCGGTCAAAAGGAGGTAAAAACCAATGTTTGTCTACTTACATTTTGCATTGAAAATTCAATTTATATGCTCAAAACCGAAATTGGACTTCAGCAAACAGAAGAATTGTAGAGCGGACGCCGAACTTTCAATAAAATTTAATTAGCAGCCTAAATCTTTAATACAAAGAAAATGAACTTAAAACGTCACTTTGTTGAAAACATTGGCACTTTAAAGTGGCTACGGTTTACCATTCGTTCCTTAATGAATAAGTTTTTTTACAACTTGCGGCAAATGTTTGCCTGTATGTCTCTGCTTTTAGGCTCTGCAAAAGAAAGATTGAACACGGCTAAGCAACAGAAATGTCAACTGCACATTGTTGGAAGCCTTAAGAAAAAGGCCGAACATATGTAGATGAAAAGAAGAAAAAACAAAAATGCATTTTTGTATCGTGATTTTGCAAACATAACCAGAAGAGCATAACAATGTCTCAGAAATTCTATTATCCGGTCAGTTTTGCATATTTAGGTATCATTTGCCTGTATATGTCTTTCTTTGCATATTTATGCATGCAAAAAGAACGTCAAAACGGTTCGTTCAGAAAATAATTAAATTTAAAATCATGGTTTCTGCAGTAGTTATAGCCACTATACAGAGCAGTGAGTTGAGAGACCGAGTATTGTTTACCCAAAGCACGGATGAACTAAAAATTGGCCCAAGTAAAACCTATATTCTTAGCTTTCCACGGAGCAGGTGCAGGCCGCTAAATATGTCCGGAAGTACACCAAAATATTTTTGTCATTTTAAAGTATTAACTCTAAAACCAGAAACATTTAAACCTAAATCTAAGCCTTAACCTAGCGTAAGAACAAGCATATTACTAAAACCAAAGCCTAAGCGTAAAGCCTAGCCAAGCAAAAATAGTCTAAAGCTTAAGCTTAATCTATTGAAGTACCGCAGAAAAACTTTCAGCCCCTGATTTTTATATGGGCCTATATTTTGAAACTGAATCAATTTTAATTTTAAATTTCTTAATTATTTAATACAGCGGCACATTTCAAACGGTTTACTATGCTCGTTTTCAGATTCGGCGATAATAACTTAGCTAGGGTGCTTTGGAAATAACTTAGCTAGGGTGCTTTGTAAAAGCGGAAAGTGTGATTTATGATTGCTTTTAATGTCCTGGAAAACTGTAAGGTATTTAGTCAGTAATTATGTGCTTCTACCTACAATTAATATAGAGTTTTCAGATTAGTAGCTAACGCGGGCTTCTGACAGGTTATGGCGGAGGCAGTGTGGCGTGTATGTTTTGCTACAGTGTTGTGTTTGATTAGCGTTTTATTGGCTAAGGCGGACGACCGTAAGTGATGCAGTTACCTTGCGAATACTTTGTGAATTTCAAAATGGTCATTTTAAGGTGCAAGCATAAGGTATATGCTTGTCCGATTTTTGAGCATGTCAGTCTAGGTAGGAACCGAGGGACATCAGACCTTTCTACCAAGCAGCTGGAAAAGCGGGCTTGAGCGGGGATCGAACTCTCAGCCTATAGATCCTTAAGCGAGCCCTCTACCACTGTGCCACGTAGCATCCTGTCCAACTGCATTTTTCGTCGACTATATGTGTCGACCGTATGCTCCCGGCGAGCATACTACACAATGTGCATTGCATTTATTGCATATACACTTGGACAAGCAAGTCTCACATGCGTACAGCGCATACTATGCGATACATTGTACTGTATTTCTTTTTGCCTGCAACTTTTCGTCAACATATACCTGCACTAAATAATAAAAATTCTAAGAAACGTTGGCTGCGTTGGGATGACATTGATGAAAATTGGAGCATACATGTATATGCTGTGTGATGCATTGCACTGTATCTATGCTTGCTGAGTGTATATTGTCGACATATAGTCGACGATAAAGATGGTTGGAGAGGCGGACTGGGCGTACTCTGTGGCGAAGTGGAGAGCGCTCGTTTAAGCGTCCGTAGGCTTGAAGTTGGCAGAAAACCTTTCCGTAACCTGGTTTCCACCTGCATAGTAGTAAAAGTCTGGACCCTCGACCAATTGTACCTAGGCTGTCTGACAGATTGTCATTTATGTTCCACACAGTGTAAGTAGCTTGAACCGTATATACTTTTTTATTGCAATGCACAAAGTGTCTAGAACCTAGAGGACTTGTAATCATATCTGTATATTTTTAGAACGAGCATTGTTTCCGAATATATTCAATTTGGCTTCAAAATCAATAATTGAAGCTAACGCGACTTGCGGTTCAAACGGACAGGAACATTACTGTAAACTCGTCGAGCATGTATTTATGCGGTAAGTATTAGTTACCATGGTATGGTTTGTGCACCTCAAGTTTTTTGGAAGATGCCTTTGAAATTTCGTGCTTGCATTAATCGCACATATTTTTACAACCAATGCTTTGAAACTTTCTGTTCAATTATATTTTGTTTGGTTTAGACAACCTCAGTGCGATATTTGTGACGATGGTGATCCACGTAGACGCCACCCGGCTGAATACGCGGTCGATGGAACAAATCGATGGTGGCAAAGCCCGTCGCTTGCTCAAGGGCTGAAATACGAGTGGGTCACGTTAACCATTAATTTGAGACAGGTAAAGTAACATGCTGTTTGTTAGGGATGTGACGGTGCCACGAATTTACCCAGGGTCGGGGCGAGCAAAATAACCTAAACTTCAAATTTTATGTATCTTTTGCGTATTAAGGTTGTTCTTAGGAGCACGGTACCGTTTTATTGTATCGCGTCACGTGACATTTTGTTGAAAGTCCACGTTTTAAAGTTACTGGTAACGACGTTGTTATTTGCCATATCGCGTCAGCGTTACGCGGCATTTTGTGTATGGTAATCTATAAACTTACTGTGCTGCGTTCGAATCCTGGTTAAATTATGACACGGGACATTTCGCCTAGACATGTGTAGAAAGTTACTGCAGTGCTATTTTAGTGTTCACAAAAAATTTTACGCAGTAGCATTGTTTTGCTATGTGAACGTGTTCATCGGCAGTATTTTTATTATTTTTAGCGGTTGGTTTTTGATGGGCTTTCAGTAAAGTATGGGTTGGAAGCAGGGTACAGAATTGCGATTTCGATTAAAATTAGAGTCACAATTAGTTCTGTCTGATTCCGATTAGAAATTTAAAATATAGCGATACGCTAACTTTTGAGGCCCATTCCTTGTGAAGCCGTTTTAGCAACGTGTTTCATTTACCATTCGAGCGGATAGGTAAATGTTTTTCTGGCATCATATAGGCTCGGCCTTGGCACTACCTGGCCATGGGGCCCGGACCCGGGATATCTCTACTGTTTGCAATTTCTTGTGTTGCTATTATGAATTATATAGTAAGAGAAAATAATGTTGACCCTTTGTTTTTGCTTTTCTTAAAATTTCAGCTACGAACGCTTATTTATAAGGTATTTTGCTTGTCCCGTATAAGCTCAAATTCGCATTTGCTTTCTGTCGTGAGCGTTTCGATGTTTTCTTAAGCAAAAATTGCAAAATTTATTTTAAAGTGTTTCTAAATTCACAGCGTAGTTTAGGCGATTTTGCTAAGATAGGTACATATATACGTAGTTAACTTTTTGTGCGCTGCGCACTACACATGTGTAATGTTTATATTCAGTAAGAGTGAATGCCTGAATGTATTACCAAGCTTTCATCACTGCTCTGCGTTTTAAAACAATATTTTTTCCATATAATATTTATTTATGAAATTTTCTTCTCGAACTAATATTATTGCTGTATTAATTATACTGAAATTTGTTATTTACCCATTTTAAATTTTGCCCTTCCCTAAACCTTTACAGGACAAACCGATTTTGTTGTGCGTTACGGTGAGCAATGATGATTATTTGTGTCTGCAATCTGACTTTCAGAGAATGCAGATGAATTCACAGTTTTACTGAGCTCAACGCAACCTGACAAAGTTGTTGTTAATTATATATTTGCGCAACTATGTGGTTATATAGTTATAAACGAGCCACATATATTTAATTACTAGTAATCCGTAGTTGTTCACATGTGCAACTTTCCTATACTGGGGTTTTTTGGCATATGTTCAAAAGTATCTGTTTTTACGCAAGTCTTGCCTAAGCTTTCCGATTTCAAAGTAGGACTAAGGGTATTTCATCCTTCGTGTTTAAGTGCATACTGTAGAAACCAGAAATTCATTTTGGTAAGCACTTACAAATAAGCCATGTGTAAAAATGAAGGCAGGTTGAGAATAACTGTGTTACAGTGCTTTTGAACAGTACGCATTAAATATATTTAGCTGACTAATTTCGTACCAAACATAGAAAGTTACAGTGGCGGATGCAGAATTTTCTGACACTACAGAATTTAACCAAATTTTTTGAGTCTGACTAAAACATTTACAGAGTTACTAGGAGTGAGGCCCAATAATGGCGAGAGACGCCCCACAAAAGAGGTAAGGGTCCTCGGCTCGGTACTGCATGCATTCCTGGTAAAGAAAAGATTGAACCCGGGATTTGCCCCTAAAGTGGAAAATACACTTCGCAATTTGCCCATAGCTAAGGACAATGTATAATGCATACACGAAACAGCATTTTTCTAATAGAACAAAATATAAAACATCTATTGTTGATTTAATACTTCTATTTAATTTGCATACGGTATATACGTAAATAAGTGAGTATGCTGGAACGCTGCCTAAAATACGTATGTGGTGAGTTTCAGCTTTAATAATATACGTAGACGTGCCACTGATAGATGATAAAAACGTATGTATAAATATATATCTTTTGCAAAACCGATTCGAAGGGTAGATGCAGGTTTTCTAATATTTTTTCCTGATAATCGGAACAGGGAATGTATACCGCATCGGGAACGGAACAATAAAATTTCAATGAGCCCATACTTTTTACGTATATATGGAGTCTTATTTTATGTATAGATCAATTTATCTGTTTTAGGATTAGTGTTCATGTTATTCATGATTCTATGGTAATTTTCGTGCCGATATATGAAATGCATGCTTCGCAGCAGAATTACAAACAAATTCCGCATTCTGATTATACCTGCAATCAGAATCGAATCCCGAACAGGGTTTGAATTGTAATTGTAATCGGAATCGGAATTCCGAAGAGTTAAAAGGCATCTAATTTCAGCACTGAAGGGTTTTTGGGTGCGAGGAATATGAGTAAAGTGTTTATAAACCTGCAAAACGGATAATTGAATGGTTAGCTAATAGCTAATTTGCATATTAGCTTAATTGAGAAGACAAAATTAGGACTTTTTTAAATTATTTCAATAATTATTAGGGTTACTAAAGGCTTTTGCGTGCGAGGAATCTGAATAAATTTACAAACCTGGTATACCGATAACTGAATAGTTAGCTAATAGCTAATTTGCATATTAGCTTAATTGATTAGCCTAATAGACATTTTTATAATATTTCACTAATTATTAAGATTACTGAAGAGTTTTTGGGAGCGAGGAATCTGAATAAATTGTTTGCAACCTCTAAAACCGATAACTGAATAATTAGCTAATAACTAATTGTATATTAGCTTAATGGCTTACGTGTGTTCGAGCTTCGCTCAATACAAGTAGTCCTACTACGACTGGTTTCAGTGATTTTTAGGGTCCCGTTTTTAGGTGCGAGCAATTGAATAAATAACTCGACTAATTAAACAATTAAGTATGCTCGAGCTTCGGTTATTACATGTAGTTCCACTACGACTGGTTCAATGCAGCCGTTGTGGCTTTGAACTAAGCCATGCCCATATTTCTAGCAAAACGCAACATAATGAACTAAAAACCGATATTTGGTCGCTCATACATGCATATGTAACGCATGCAGAATTAATTTTTTTAAATATTTGATTTAACTATTGTCAGGGTACCGCCATGGACATTTTTTAGCATTTGTCGGCGTATTTTTTTAACATATATACAGGCAGATAAGCAGTGTTTTACTGCTTAAATTAAACTCGTGAATTGTGTAGCACGATTCTATTTAATATATATAATTAACTGTACATGTTTAAAAAAATATAAAAATCCGTTAAAAAATTAAGATTTTGCCTTTCGTTTAGTTTTAATTTTAACACTAAGGTATCCGAATATACCATCGTATTCGAATAGTACCTTTCCAAACCGGAACCACATTTTCTGTTGTTGTATCCAGCTGCGTACTCTCATGCAGTTCCAAAATTTTAACAACTGTCAGTTGTGAAGTTTACATGTATACTTAAAATTTTGGCTAGTGAATTTGCTATAAAGGTTGAAAGATAATAATAGGGAAAGTAATATATACTTTTTCTTGCTTGGTTGGTAGAGTTTTAGAATAAATTGTAAAATAAATTTAAGTATATGTATACGCTGTTATGTTTGTTTACACTAAAATTTGAACGATTTTAAAAATGTTTGCAGAAACGACAGTACAGTGCACCCAGGTAGATTGTACACGTATTTTATCGTGCGGAATATATGTATTTAGTTAAGAAAAGTCGCGGTCTGTGTTTATAAATAAATTGGACATCGTAGTTGTTGTGGATGCAGTTAACAACAGAAATGCTTTTGAGTGGCGTCGTCGGTGGTCTAAAACGCTGTTGGAAGTCGGGATCCTTCTTCGGAAGAAGGGAAAATGTTAAAATGTTACTGTGTGGAAGTTGTGGCTCAGATCAGTGGCGGATCCAGGATCCCAAAATGGGGGGGCAAAATTTCACAGGCAATAAACTTATTTTTGACCAACACACAAACCATGAACTATTGCCATAAAATTGGCTTTAAAACTAACGCATCAACGCAATTTAGATCTAAAGAACCGGGTGGAAACATAAGTTCGGATTTGGTTTCAAAGTGGCACAAATTTAAAGGCAGCTGCTTATACAGCAATTGACAGTCTATATAATTTTTGTCGAGATGCTGTTGGGGGGGCCACGGCCGGGGTGGCCCCCCCATGGATGCGCCATTGGCTCAGATGAATTGCGCGGGGGAGTGTTTTGTTTCAGTTGAGCTGTATTTGGAAAGAAGCAGCGGAAATATGATCTGTCTGTGGTATATATTAATGGCACTGGATTATAGAGAGCAAGAAACGATTAGTGAGTGAACTGTGATTTGTATATTTCCTTTTACGTATTCATATATATATATATATAATACGTAAACATATGAAGTACTTAGCGTAAACATATGAAGTACTTAGCATGTGGTCGGTACGTCTTTAATATTGAAAAGGAAAAGGGGTGGTGTTTAGATAAGTTGGGTGATTGGAAAATGACATTATGGTCTCCCTCCAGTGTTATTTTTGAGTTTTTAAAATCAGCTGCCGCTAGAAAATTGATATATGATGTGGCAGGGTTGTAAGCGACGTAAAAATGTTTCGAAGCATATGTATACATGAGGGTGCGTACGGAATTTTGATTCCGCTTACAATTCGGATTCAAATCGAGTTTTGGTTTTCCGATTCGGATTCCGATTGAATGCCCGATTGTATGCATAATCGTATTTGGAATCGTTAAGTTTCATCGTTTCTAACGTATTCAATTAGAAGTTATGTGCGATATTTTTCTGTAGTTCTGTTAAGTTTCATAACAACCGGTCATATACGCATGGCATGCAAATTCATAGAAATATGGATAATAACATTTGCATTCGAACTCCAGAACATTCTGAAACATATTGATCTGGCGCATACGTACAAATCACGTCACAGGTTTTTTTCAAATACGCCGCGATTTCCAGTACATTTTTTAAAATTTAAGTGATTTTTGCTTATTAATTTGTTTTTCCAAATGGAAAAACACGTAAAGTCATGGTTAAAACAAGGAGTCGGACTAAACTTGCGATTTAAACTAGAGATGCGCCGATACCAAAATTTTTGCCGATGCCGATACAAGGGCTATGCGGGTTCGGTCAATAACCGAGACCCGAGACCGACAATTGACAACCGAAACCGAGGCTGTTTGGTCTCGGTCTCGATCAATTTTTGACTGTTACCGAGCATAAATCCGGAAAAAGTGATATCCGTATCCGGTCCGGTATCCGGTAAATTAGTACCCGGTCGCACCCTGAACACGACCCCCCGCCAAAAACGAAGACAAAATATAACTACGCTTTCAGCTTTTTTTTCCAGCGAAAGCGAATCGTCAATTACCACAAAAAGTTTGGGATTTCCTTTTAAAAAGAATCTTCGCTAACGATCGCGGGGTCACCGACGCCTAACCGATCCCGATGCCGATTTAAACTTTAGGACACCATTCTTAATAAACAGATAGGATACTACATTAGAACATTATATGAAGACTTAAACCATAAACGATTATAATTTTATAATTTTATAAGAACGGTTCATTTCAATTAGTTGTTTTTCGAACACAACGCAAGAGAGATAACAGATTTCTCGACCAGACATACTGATATGCGCCCAGAAGCGAAATTGATTGCATCCCAGCTGACGGTTATATGCCAAAAGTATCGACAGAGAATCGGCCATTTTTTAGCAGTGCCGATGCCGTTACTCAGGAAAAGTGCCGATTATTACCGGTGCCGATGCCGATTAGTCGGTGCATCCCTAATTTAAACATCTAAATTTTCTGATTCTGCTCCTGGAATCGTGTTTCAAATAAGAAATTTAGACAAAACCAATAAATTTATTATACGTGAAAGCCAAAATAACAAAATTTAAGTGTTGAAGATTCACATCATATACAAATCGTTTTTGGAGACATTTTAATGGAGTACGTAGAGTGGGACCCAGCTAAAACATTCAAATGCGTATAATAAAATCGTGCAGACAGGCGTGTAGTCAGGAGTTACAATTGGAATGGGTCAAGGTTGGTAAAAGTTACAGGTAAAATTGAGTTTTGAAGAATTCGCGAGCGACGCAAACGGAAAACTTGACACAATTTTAAAATAAATATGTGTCCCTTGAAAAATTAAAGTTTTTTAGTTATTTTGAACAGCTCATTTAATCGAAAGATCCTCAGATTCTCCAATAAAGTACGAAAAGAGCTCGCTAGAGAACGTAAGGAGTAGTAGGTAGACGCAACAACCGCTAAATGTTTCTTGGTTTATGGATAGTTACGTCTTGGACCCCCAACCCTTCCTGACTACGCTACTGCTAGCAGGAGGTGCTCCTCTTGTGCCCCCTTTATTATCACTTGCTGGCTGCGGTATTAGTGTTGACGCGGATACTTTTGTCTTGGAGTTCTGAACCGATAATGCTCGGTAAATTATGCGTCCAAAATGAGTTATAAAATTATCGTTTGCCTGGTTTGAGAAATTAATAAATCGGCCAATGCAATCTTATAGCTACGTGAACATTTTTTTACTACTGTCAAAAGTCAAAATATTGTTGCAACAGTCAACGCGATTTTATTAAAGTTTTCGTTCGGCACTAGGCATGGGCATAGTGAGGATTTTAGAACGGGGGAGACTATGTTCTATAAAAATTTAGGAGGAGGTGTTAGTTGTGTTGTAAACTGATACTACCGTGTCTGAGAAACCATGAACAAAAATCTCGAATGGAGGTTTTGGCAACTGAATCCTCTTTGTTACGTCCTTGGCGCTAGGTGGCATATAAATTTTGTTCTAAATATATTGTTTCGAAATTATGTTTTGAATCAATGTTTACGAGTCCAGGAGCCTTTGATGTGTATCAATATGAATCAAACACTTAATTCTAACATGCATATATATTGCTTTTATAATGTTTTGACTATTTTTTCGTGTGTAATTGAGCGAAAGGAAACTCCGAGCGAAGCTTCGAATTTCGCGAAGCGTTTTATGTTTTGTACTGGAAAGTGTCAAAGGATGGATGTACGGTACGTCGGTTCGTCCGGCGAGCGTCTCAGGAACCGCTTAACCGATTGTGGTTGAATCATTTTTTGATAAGTCTCCAGAATAGATAAATCAAGTTCACAATAGACGTTCTAGCCAGATTGCTTATTACATTGTGGCGGAATTGTAACACGAGTTAAAAAAATTCCGCATGCGGGCCAATATGTACTCGAACAGTATCGAAATATTTTGATATAAACGAACGTTTTAAGGACTGTAAAATTTCGAAAGCAACAAGTATTCGCCCCTACCGAAAAATGTTGAAGCCGCTACGGTTACTGTGTGATCTATAAACAATACTTCTTGTTTCCTAAGAACGCTTGAACTGCCGTTTTTTTCTACGACCTTTTCAAAAATACCTTTTTTCTGTAGTCAGGGCCGTACGATTGCTAGTATTCGTGGGTGCGTTTTTCAGAAAGTCGGAACTAGTACTGGCTTAAACCGGCACGGGTTGGGTCCGGGCGCAATTGTTGGGTCACGGGTTGTGTCCGGGCGCAATTGTTGAGCCCGCTTTCCTAAGCGGGGCCGGGCTTGGTCCCAAACTTTGGGCCCGTGAGGCGAAATAAATCAATGCAGTGCGTGACCTCTTTTTGTCTCGTGAGCCCATGAAATAGACCGTTGGTTTGCCGTTGTAATAAGGTTTAGGTACTTATTTTTGAACCGTAATTCCTTTCCATTTTTATAAATACTGCGGTCATGGCGTAGCAAGGATTTTGAACGTAGGGTTACGTTCTGGAAAAATTTCGATGGAGAGTTTCTTATTTACACCTACGGAGGAATCTGAGCGTCATTTTAGTGAAGGTGACAACGTAGTAACCGGGACTCGCAGCCTTTGGCATCCGTCTGTCGTTGGAACTCTTGTAGCTCTCAAGGAAGCTGCAATGAACAATATTTGGTGAAATATGAAGAATAATGTTTTGTTTATATGGTTTGGTTTCTGTTTTGTTTTCTGGTCTAATCCTATAGAAAAATCGCGGGTCCGGGCCGAAGCGGGCCGATTGTGATGAGGCCGGTCCCGGGCCCTAAAAACCGGGCCAGTAAAGCGACAAGCGATATACATTTTTGATACAGAATTTGGGTGAATGTCGTTTTTCGGATGAGTTGCCGGACATTCGGCACCCGACCCCGACACCCAAGCTGCAACTTAGCTTTTGAGGTATATAGAAAAACAATTCCGCAGAGGAAATGCAATTCGTACGAAGATGTGGCATTATTTCCTTTCCTGTCCGGAGCGCAGTAACTGCACCTTGTGGTCACACTATTGGCAGACACTACAAATTCATTTAATTTGTAAGAAATGTAACAAAATCGAAGATTTGTCAAGTTTCTACGCGGAACTTGGTTCGAGTCGGGAGTGGGGAGGGGAAGTGGCGAAAGGACGTAGCAATGTTTTGCTCGTATTTTAGACTAAACGTACATGCGTGAACCACTAAAAATTGGGTACTTGTTTACTTCATTCAACACTATGACTGTATTAATAAAGTCTCAAGGTCAGATCGCTTATGTTTAGGTGTACGCTAGTTAATAAAATTGCGCAAGTTCCGATGGCTTATGTTTAGGTTTACGCTAGTAAATAAAATTGCACAACGTAAGCACAGTGAACGAGCTGTTTTGTTTTCATTAATATAGGCACTGACGGTCGCATATAATCCGCTTAAGTTCATTTTCTTATGTGTGCAACGTCTGTTATAATTGGAGTTGGAGATTGTTTTATATGAAAGTTTTCAATCGTTGAGTTTCTGCCACCTTTCCTAAGTGGTAAATAAAGTAAGTAAATAAAGTTTGGCGGCGATAGCGCACTGCTATACTAGTGGTTATGGAGTTTATAAAATTGTGTGGTACCTATATGTTATTGTTTTAATTGCTTCACCAGAGTACCAGAGATGGTTTATAAAACATACGTAATTGTTTATTTACTTTTAGGAATATCAAGTCGCGTATGTGATTGTGAAAGCAGGAATTGCGCCACGTCCAGGAAATTGGATATTAGAGCGTTCGCTTGATGGTGAAACGTATCATCCATGGCAGTATTACGCGATTTCAGACGAACAGTGCGTTTTTGTGTACGATAAAAAGCCGACACGTGGACATCCAAGGTTTAGCGCTGATGATGAAGTCATTTGCACGTCGCAGTATTCTAAATTAGATCCTTTGGAAGACGGTGAGGTATGAAAAATGGAGCGGTATTCGAAATTACCGTTTGTAGTTGGATTTAAAAATTTAGATCATTGAACTGATTGGCTCTGCCGAGGCCAGCTAACACGCAAATTGTACCTTAGCTATTATTGTGTTTAAATCTATGGTTTTTCAGACTGATTTCACGAATTGACCGAATCTAAATCCGAATCCATTGCTAATTTGCAGGGTGCAAAGCGGAACAGGATTATACCGGAATCGGAACAGCAAATTTATACCGGAATTGTAATCGAAATCGGAATCGGAAATAGAAACTTTGTGTGATTACGGATAATTTGTATTGACAAATATCATGTTGATCTCGGGTGTTCTGGCTGGCCACAATTTTCAAATAGTTTGCATGAACAAGTTGGCGATTCGTTTTGAATCGGAATTATAATCGAAATCGGAATTCCGGTTGCACCCTGCTAATTTGCCGAATCAGAATCCGAAACGAATCCGAATCTTGCATGGTGCAAAGTTCAATTGTATGTATAATCTGTTTCAGAATATCAAAGTATTGCCTGCCGATATTTCGTGCCGACCTCAGCTTTGAGATTTTTTACGCACGTAGACATTCAAGTAAATGTTGTAAGAAATTATTTTGCATTCTTTTCGTTATAGATACACACGTCACTGGTAAATGGCAGGCCAGGTGTTGATGGACCTAGCGAACTGTTGCAAGTAAGCTAATTCTACTTCTGTATTTAATTATTGAGCTCTTTTTTGATGTTTTGCATTAGATCGTTATGTATTTATTTTATGATTTGAAGCGTTTCCAAATACCGTTTTTATTACAGAATTTCACTCGTGCACGCTATGTACGATTGCGATTTCAAAAAATTCGAACATTGAACGCGGACAAAATGGTGATTTTGAGACAAAAGCCGCAATATATTGATCCGTCAGTTACACGTAGAGTGAGTCTGTTTTAATTGGATTTAACAGCTAGACGGCAGGGCAGGATATTCGGAACCGGCGGTGGAAATTCGATATCCGGCCGTGGTATTTTAGTTTGCCGTATATTTATCGGTGAAAGGTATAGCTAAATTTTACATCAAACTTGTTTATGTATAAATTTATAAATATATCATCTTAAGTTGTTCGAGGTAGCAGGACTGGAGACAAATTATACCATGCAGCTATAATGCTTACGATGGAGTTATACTTCTTGATACGCTCCAGTTTGTTTGCTAGCCGTCACTGTCTAGTTGAGTAATCTGTCTTTGGGCTATCGCAATATTCAGTTCTATGCAATCGCTTTTAACAGAAATATAACCTATCTGTCAATCACTGTGCAATTTTTGTATCGGTATTTCTATGATGAATTCTATTTTAATTTATTCTGTTTTGTTCGTTTTATGTTTCAGTATGTTTTCGCCATCAAAGATATCAGCATTGGTGGGCAGTGTATTTGCTACGGACATGCTGAAGATTGCCCGGCCGATCGGAATACAGGAGTAATACTTTTTTGTTTTTGCTGGTTACATTTATTCTGATTTTGCATTTTGTGAATTTTCGCGGAATTTTATTAATATTGTCTTACGATTGTTTTTGTTTTTAGTTTTGCCCGTTATGGACCATGTTTTGCAGTTTTTTATATTTGAAGTTTAACTTTTTCAAATGGGATTCTACTTTTTTGTGCGTTGTGTTTTGTGTTTTAGCAACTGCGATGCGAATGCAAACACAATACATGCGGTGAAAATTGTCAAAAATGTTGCCCGTTGTACAATCAAGTCGAATGGCGTGCCGGAACAAACGATCAGCCGCAAGTTTGTAAACCGTGTCAGTGTTATAATCACGCAGATGAATGCAAGTTTGACGCTCAAGTTGCGCGTGACAAAACAAGTCTCAATCCTGATGGGGTCTATGAAGGCGGAGGTGTTTGTGTTGATTGTAAGGTTAGTGAATGGATGGTTTTCTATGGTGTCGTGTGTGACACCATTAGTAATGAAACGTCTTTGGACTGGCTGATTACGTAAAATAGTGAGGTACGTTATATTGTTTTGAAAATATCTGTACGCGCTATGGTGCCTAAGATTTTTTGTGAGTGTATGCAGGGTGCAAAATTTTCACCGTTTTAGTCTTGGAACAGAAAATTTATGCAGAAGTTGTAGCTAAAATTTTAAGAAACTATCACTAAGCATTGAACCGTGTTGCTATACAATGACGATACAAATTGTCGGTTATTTTGTGGTTAGATTTAGTAGCTTATTTTCGTAAGCAAATAGAATAATAAGTTAATTCATTGTTCAGGATGTGATGAGAGTTTCTGATATGCCAATACCCATTAAGTAAGCTGGGTTGTAAAGTTCTAATAGTCAACGTCAACTTGGTACGCTGTCTAGTGTCAATTTTGTTATTTTTGTCACCGCCCTCGGGCGAAGACTTTGTTTTCGCTCGCTGCAATTATTAAAGAAATATGTGTTATGAACACAAAATAACGTTTTTGATTAATTTTTTTTGCATTACATATTTTAGCAAACATAGAACGCACCGAAGTTCAGTTTAGCATATAAAAATGAAATGTCCAAACTCTATAATGCTTTTAGCTCAGACACCGAAGCAAGTTTTAAGTTTGAATCATAAATCATCAATAGCATTAGACAACTTCCTTATATTATAGAACTGAACCTATCAATAAGCAAACGTGCCAGCGGTTAGTAACACTATGTGAAAAACAAAACAGTGAAATTTGTTTGAATTCTTGCGATACAACATTAGTGCAAACTGTAAGATTGAAAGTATCATAGTAGCTTAGTTTTAGTCGTAGATGTTCATATAGATGTTACGGAATTGAAGTAGCTATTTTAGGTCATTTATTAAAAGTGGCAGGTCGATAAGAACGTGGCTTGGAAGACCTGATTCGAAATTCGGTTAAAATATCCGAAAGGTTTGGCTTTCGGTAGTTGTTTTTGGCATTCTGACAAAAGTAGCTTGTTTTGTTTTATTTTGCTTTTTGTGTTTAGCATAATACACAAGGTATCAATTGTGAGGAATGCGTCGATTTGTACTATCGACCTGCAGGTGTGTCACAGTTTAGTGCAGACGGTTGTCGCCCTTGTGACTGTGACATGACCGGAAGTGCTGAAGAACAGTGCGTCAAAGATGAAACGCGAGCTATCAATGGGCTGGTATGTTGTTTTGTTTTTTGTTTCTAGGTTGTTGTAGATAGTGTCAAAAATTTAATTTCAAATTTAAAATTTAAAACGTTTTTGTAAGAAAAATAAAAAATTGCTGTTCGAACACAATTTACACCCTGAAGAAATGTGTACACTTTCAAAATATGCTTAACATTCTTTTGTTTATGCAAGTTCACACCCTGTAAATGAGCCAGGATGTGGATAAAACGCATTGCGTTTTTGATAAATTGTTTATACACCTAATGCACCCAGTTGCATACTGTTGTCCAAGAGCCGTTTTGCATAATTTTAGACACTCTAAGCATAGCATAAAACAGGAAAGAACACGGTAAAAGAAAAATTTTCTCCGCAAGAATCGCCAACTAGTTTGCATACCACACACGTATATAATGAGCTGGAACACTGCCCAAAATACGTATGTGAGGCGTTCCAGCTTTAATAATATAGATTTTGGAAGTATTTAAAATTGTTAATTTACATATAATATATACTGAATTCTAGCATGCCGGCGACTGTAAATGTAAGCCTGGCTTTGGCGGTCGTCGTTGTGAAAAATGTGCGATTGGATTTCGTAATTATCCAACGTGTGAGCCGTGTCCGTGCAATCGAAAAGGATCTGCTAATTTTGCAACTTGCGACGAACCGTGTGTTTGCAAAGTAAAGCGTTAAATTTAAATAAATTATTGTGACATATGATATGATTACTTTATCAGAAGTTTGGTTTTAGAGTACAATAATACGTATTACCCAAGGAAGTTTCGAAATAATTTTGTGTGAACTCTTACGTAATTGACAAATAGGTGCTTACTGTACCTGCCAGGTCAAGGAAATTGTGTACTGAGTTGTTTACAGGCGAACGTTGAAGGTGAATTTTGTGATCGCTGCAAGTCGAATCATTTTAACTTGGACGAGAATGACCCAGAAGGCTGTGCGCCGTGTTTTTGTTTTGGGCTCACCGACGAGTGCGAAGCCGTTGAGTGGGGGAAATCACAGGTTTGAATTTTAAGACGGGATAATAATTTAAATTTGTCGCGATACAGTAATGTACATAGGAGTTTAGTTTACAGAAATTGGCACGTAAATGGCGACAAAATCAATTGGTCTTCCAGACACAGTTGGCAATTCGCTATTTACTTGCATTGAATAATTTTTGTTTGTGATATAATATTAGCAACATACGCGGAACTGCTGTCAAATATGAAATATGTATCGTGTGATCAGGGTTTTATTGTCTTTTGATAGTTTGACTCAAGTTAATTTTAGGGGTCTGGTCACTGGGAATCAGGGACACTTGAGGAGCCAGAGACTGACCCAGGCTCTAAAAGGAATGTCTCATAGACCAGGGCTATAACACAAATCTGTTATAGACCAGGACTATCACGAAATTCTTTTGCAATTGACCCGTAATATTTCTTACCGTGCCGCGCGAGTTCCTAAATTAACGAATTTCGAAATTATTTAATTTTTATTCAAGATCACCGATGTTCAAAATTGGACACTGAGTGATGCGAATGTTCGCGAAACTGCGATTCCCGCCGATAATTCCTCACTGAAGCTGCAGAAAGAAGACCGTCAGTTGCATTATTGGAATGCACCTGAAGCATATCGTGGAAACATGGTGGGTTTGTTATTTAGCTTTTACGAAGCTGTGTAACTTTCCTAATAGCAGTGCCTAAACACGTTGTGCTCTCTTGATGTCTATATTATAATTTATCGATGTGCCTACATGTATGTAATGTATCTGTTTATCTACTTAGTTATCAAGGTTCCAACCAGAACTCTATTTTACTGGAAACAGTAACAGGAATTTATTTTTCAATAAAACAGGAATTTCGAGTTTATCGCACCACCGAATTGTTGCGAACTGACAATAGTTCAAAATAAAATATGTTGTTCATCGATTGTTTTGCATTTTCACCTTCAAATATTACGCTGAATCTGTAGATGAAAAAAATTGTGAGAAGAACTTGGAGTTTCGTCAAAATTTTTGAAATGTAAACTTTTATTTCTAAACTTATTCTTCGCAGTTGTAATAAAACCGTAAAAAATTCCGGCTATTTTGAATTTTAGCAGGAATTCTGCAGGAGACGTTTGTTCCATATTGGATGAAAGACGGAACTGTAATTGTTAATTTGTTTTGAAATCTCTCAAATTATTAAAATTTTACCGTGAACAATTTACAGACAATTCGCTATGATATTGACATACGTTAAACCGCAAGTTGCTAAATTCACTATATACAACTTGTATTACGTATTAATTTTTGAGCGTTGGCATTTTTCAGCTAACATCTTATGGCGGAATGTTGAGATATTTTGTTTACTTTGTTCCTGAACAAGAAGGTCCTGTCGTACCTTTAGCTGATGTTATACTGAAGGTGAGAATTTTACACAAATGTTGCGTGTATTTCAGGTAAAGTAAAATATATTTATTTAACAAATGATTTCGTTGCAAATCTTGCAATAATTCAAACGTTTTTTCAAAAGAGGTATGTAGTTCTGACTTAAACAATTAAAGTTTGACTGATCAATTTTTTGTGCTTTTTATCTTCCCACACGAGAGAAAAGTTCTCTCTGCCCATATAAAAATTTTTGTCCTGCACACTTTCCGCCATATTTGTGGTAAATTATTATTAGGCTCAAGCTTATAGGCAGATCTAGAGCTGTCTCGAGCACCATTTTTGCCGGGACCATACAGCTGATATTAACGAGCGAAACAGTAAAAAATTTCATAAATTATCTACTATTTGGGCCCGGCCGCGGGATAGGTCCAGTAGATACTTAGACAGTCTTAAGGTACCTTACACAAGCCTAAACCTGAGCTTGAGCATAAGCCTTGTGAGGGATTCAGGGGTCGACAACCGCCTGAATGGAAAGTAAAAAATTTTAGAACGCGTTAAAGCATTGTTAATGTAAAACAACAGAAAACGAATTTTGTCATCAATTTATTTAGAAGCGTTTCGAAACAGTATTCTTAGTTTAACTGTACGGCTAAGGCCTACAACTGTGTTCCGGACATATACTTTGCGTAAGATGTACTAGCTTTATTGGGTTTAATAGAACTACGGTTAGGTAAACACAATACATGTTAAAAATTGACAATAATAAAGGAACTGAATACTTAGGTTCATTACAGAGTCATCAACGTTTTAGTTTAGATTTTCTTGTTTTCGGAAACTGTGAAACGGACCAATTGTGTCTAAACACCTCGAGGTCTCTTTGGACTTATATCTATTTATCTGTCTATGTATGTATATTGCTTAGAAGAAAAGATTTCTGTTTTACTCGGTCTGTGTACGGTTGATATTTTCATGGTTTAAGGGAGATTATGTTACTGCGGAATACTGGCGACGTGACCCTTTGCGACAACGCGAAAACATAAGCGTCGAAGTTGTGATGAAAGAAACCGGAGAAGGGTGGTATAACGCTGAAAATCGCCAAGCGCTAAGCAAAGCTGACTTTATGAGCGTTTTGGCAAATGTTCGATATTTTTTGATTCGGGCACGATATCATCATTATCAACTGCAGGCTAGGTATGCCTTTGAAATGTTTTTGACAAAGAAAAAGGCAGGTGTTACTGTAATTCTGGGCATGAGCTCCTTGAAGTATAAGTTTGATTGCACACCAGCTCCTGATTTGCAATTAAGAAGATTTCAAAGTTTGGCGGGTAAGAGATTCGCTTTTAATCTTGGACTGTTGGGCTTCTTTTAAGGCCCTCGCTTGGGAATCACAAAAAACCGCCAAGTTAGTGATTTTGGCAGGCAGGGGTTTGCAGGGAAATTACGGTTTTTGCTGGAATGTTCCGGCTTGTCAAGTTTGATGTCTCTGCATTTATTTATGCAATTCGCATCTCAACTTAATATTGCCGTAGTAATGCTGAAATTTTTGTTATGGACCCATCTCGAATTTCTACCTTTTCTAAACCTTTGTACGCATAGCATCCAACTGTCCTATAATTCCTATATTTCCTATTTTCATTTTTCTCCAATATTGTCCCGTATTTTTGGGAAATATCCCGCAATTGCAGAAGTTCATCAGTTTAAAAACCTTCGTTATCTGGTGATAGACGATGTTCGCATTTGAGAATATGAGTCCAAGTTGTAATCTGTTAGTATTATTGCAGTGTGACTGGATTATCATTAGATCTAGCGAAACAATCTAGCGGCTCAGATGAAATGATGTCAAGTGTTGAAAAATGCTCATGTCCGTCGGAGTTTACTGGACTATCGTGTGAGGTAAGAGTATTATAGCAACGCGGGATGGCAACAATGCCAAATTGTTACCAGGGATCCAAAGCAAAGCTATGTGATTATAGATCGGTAACAAATAAATTGTTTATAATCTGCGTTTGAGTTATGGTCGAAATCTAAGTACTGGTCAGCACATAATGTATTGGCTTAAAGCTAAACTTTTGGACTTGAAACATTAGCACTTTTAAATGTAAACAGTTTGGGCGATTGAGTATTAAGTGACGGATCTTTCTAACTTCAATTTGGTATTTGTGTTTTGTCCTAGGGGTGTCAAGCTGGATTTCGACGAGTAAATAATCAATTTTATCAAGGCACATGTGTAGCGTGTGAATGCAATGGACATGCAGATGAATGTGATCCGTTTACGGGGGATTGCATTGTAAGTTTTCTGTTGGTAGACTGCGTGTTAATTCGAAGCCGTAAGGCTTAGCACTTGCTTAGGCTTAGGAAAATAGGGGTGAAACTTTTGCTTTCCTATTAAATTAAGACTAAGTGTGGTTGAGGGTTAACAAGTACCGACCATTTTAATGGTGTGTGAAAAATTAAAAATTCTTTTTCGAATCGGATAAATACAGTTTCGTTTTCAAACATTAATTGCTCTGCATTTTTTCAGAACTGTCGAGATGGTACAGATGGCCCACATTGTGATCGTTGTAAGCCAGGCATGTTTGGAGATCCCAACGAAGGGGAATGCGAGCCATGTGCATGCCCTTTGACTAGCGAAGACAACAATTTTAGTCCAACTTGTACCCTAATGTCCGGTACAGCTGGCGATTATATGTGTACCCAATGTGCGGATGGATATATGGGAAATAAATGTGAAGTGTAAGTTTTGGGCGGTAGGAGCTGAGATATGTGTTGGCTCAGCGTCTTGAAGGGGTTTGTGTGATGAAGGTTTGCATATGTTGCTGGTGAGGGGGTGATACCACTCGAAGTAACATGATGGAGGTGGTGGAGCGGATAATTTCGTTAAAATAAACCTACCTGTTCTTTCTGCTGTCATCTGTATAAGCAATAGTTCTTGTGGGAACAGAGAGAGCGAGCGAACAGAGGGGGAGCACGTTAAGACGAGTATTGCTCGGTTATTCGGTTACGCTGAAGACGGGGCTAAACTCTGCCCACAGCACGGTTGACTTGTGCTGGAACAGTAGTTTCTGTTTCTGTAGCAAAATGTTCTTCAAGAACACTATGTGGTACTGTATTGAATTAACGTAGATTTTAAAACTATATTTCAGTTGTGCCGATGGTTTTTTTGGTTCGCCAATGACGCCAGGCAATTATTGTCAACCATGTGAATGCAACAATAACATTGATCCGGCTGCAATCGGTAATTGCGATGCAGTTACCGGAGAATGCACGAAATGCATTGGTAATACAATGGGCTGGTCATGTGATACCTGTAAACCACATCATTATGGCTCTGCGTTCGATCATACTTGTGAACGTGAGTTGTTGACATACAAAGCTTATTGCCGGTGTTCGTAAAATAATGTGTTTAGCGCCTATCACTCGTTTGCAATAAGTTTTAAAGTAACATATCTACACCAGATAAAGAGCTGTCGACAAAATTCAAAGAATGGTATGGCTAATAGGTAATAGGTGTCACACACTGTTGAAAATACCAACGTTAGATTGGCAACTGGTACCGTGTCCCGCTGTGTCGATAATTAGTAACCATTTTTAGACAAACTGGAAAGTTTAACGTTTAAAACTAGATGTAATATTAATTTTAGCTTGTAACTGTCATGCGCACGGCGCTGTTGACTTACAGTGTGATAATTCGACTGGTGAATGCAGTTGTAAAGACAATTATTTGGGGGAGCATTGCGATAGATGTGAGGTAAGAGAGATTTGTAAGATGGCTTTCAAGATACAAAGTATGAAATTCTGTAAATTTATTTTGTAAGTTCTGTAACAACTCTCTAGCGTTTTACGTATACTTAATATTTTAGGTTAGGGTTGCGCTATACTTTGTTGACTTCCGGCACCGTCCGTCCCAGTGTGTCACAAGTACGGCTTTGTCCGTCACCATGCGTCACTGTCCGTCACCATACGGTTTCGTACGTGGGCAATTCACGTACGATACCGCACGGTGACGTATGGTGACTTAAGGCGAAGTACGGCGGACGTAGGGTGACGGACATTGACGAAAGGCACTGTACGGTTAACAGACGGCACCGGACGGTGCCGCACGATAAGTATAGCGCCACTCTTACGCTTAAGTACGTATTTAAGTCACCAACTTTAATAATATATTAAATACTGATTTTCTAGAATTGAAATAAAATGTATGTTTTGAATCGGCGTGTTATAGTTTTATGCACCAACACGGTACTTTCTTGTAAGTGCATTTGTGTAGTGAACGAAAGCTGGCAAAATAAAATTTCGGAAGTATAGCCATTGTCATGGTATCTGTTTTTACTCCGTTCTGTTACTATTCATAGGAAAATCACGGTGGTGTTGACGACGGCTGCCCGCCCTGTGAGTGTAGCGAAACTGGCTCTTTGTCCGACAAATGTAACCCTGTGTCTGGCCAGTGTTTGTGCAAACCCGGAGTGTTCGGAAAACGCTGTGATCAATGCAATACTGCGTACTATAATTTTACTGAAAACGGATGTACATGTAGGTTGTTATAGCTGTAGTAGCAGTCGTTCTTAGGAGAGGCTATAATCTGATAATAAATTGTCCGCAATTTGAAAATTTTTATGTTCATTTATGAAATTATTCTGAAGATAACAAATTTTTTGTTTGTCTTATTTTTGTAGTTTGCGGTTGCAACAAAATTGGTTCAACAGACGAAGCTTGTGATCAGTCAACTGGACAGTGTACATGCAAACCAAACGTACACGGCAGAGATTGTTCTGAGTGTGAAGTAAGCCTGATCATAAGGTAGCAAGGCTCCAACCGGAGCTGCAACAGGAATTTAATTTCTTTGCAGGAACCGGAACCGGAACAAGAACCAGTATTTGAAATTATTTTCATCATCGAATTATCGTTGGGCTCTTTAGGAAACTTGCCAATCAGATTTTTATTCTTAGTTTATTGACAAAATTCAACCAGTTGCGGAAACATTCATTTCGAGACAGCTGATTAAAGTCTCCAGGAATTCTCGTTCCCATTCCTAAATACTTCAGCAGTATTAGAGTTTACCTTATTTATTTTGGGTCGAAATGTTCATTATCTTTTGCGTTTTTAGCCAGGATATTTCAATTTGACCAGTGGTTCTGGATGCCAAGCTTGCGATTGCCACCCGAAAGGATCCAACACTGATGCACCGTGCGATGTTGTTTATGGACGTTGTCGATGTAAGGCTGGAGTCACAGGGCGCCGGTGTGATAAATGCCAGAACGGTTACTATGGTCTGTCAGACGAAGGATGCAAACGTAAATTCATTGGGATTTTCACGATATTCAATATTCGGTGTTTTTATATTAAAGTTTTATTTCTGTTATATAATTTTTTTATTACATTTTTTGTTTTGAATTAATTTTTGTGTAGTTCGGTAAAATCAAAGCTCACATTTTTTATCTTCGCAGAACAGTTTTAAAATATAGGGCGGGTACAATAAATTAGAAAGAAATTTGCTGTTTTCGCGCAGTTTGCAATCATAAAATATAGTCGTATTTTATATGTTTGGTTTGAACGCTGTTAAATTTAAATAAAGTACCTTAAGTATTCTAAGCTCAACATGCTTTCAGAGTGTCCTCGATGCCCAGCTCCGGGCCATGTTTGTGATCCTGAAACTGGTGAATGTGTTTGCCCGAAAAATACAATTGGTGAAATGTGCGAAAATTGTGCTGAATTCTCGTGGGATTATCATCCGTACGAAGGGTGTAAGGTAAGCACAAGTGACTTGTAGGTTTACTGATTTTGGCGAAATTTAATGCTTAACCTCAGGCTATAGCACGTCTGTAGAAGTATTTGTTTGCTTTCAAGTATAAAATTCATTCTTAAATTTTTTGGTTTCACTGTGCAAACAAGCGTGGCAACCATAGATTGGATTCGGTTTCAGATTCGGCGAAAATTGACAGTATTAGTGACGTCTGTATTAACGATGGTTGTTTTGTCCTTACTGTAGTAGTTTGCCGGTGCGTCTATTGATTGTATTGGACGAGGTGTACCAATTATATTATTACAGTGGTTAGATTTCTAATGGTTGTACACTCTCCTAAATTTCTTGGGATCACTTGACGCACTTGCTAACAGATACTTTATTGTTCTTGTGTTATTTTAGATTTTTGTAGTAGTTTCTAGTTTTTGTTTTTAGGCCTGTGATTGCAATCTTGAGGGTGCGGTTGATAAAGATTGTGATTTGGTGCGTGGAAATTGCACTTGCAAGAAATCGTATACGGTAAGTGTTTTGTTTTTTGGTTTATGAACAGGGCCGTGTTTTTGCTCTAATTCCGGTGCCTTCCTATAATTTAGTGATAGAAGTTGTTTTAATTAGGTTTCCTACTACATCAAAATTTAAATTCAGGTTTTGTAAAAATTTTGTTCCACCTTTGGAACTAGGGTTGTAGTTTTCAAATATGATCGACATGAGTTTTGTGTTTTGACTTTGTGATTTTGGTTTTAGGGACTCAAATGTGACACTTGCCATCGCGGTTGGTACAATTTCCCAGAGTGCCGCCGATGTGAATGCAACTCTCTTGGAAGCGAACCAGCAACTTGTGGCGTAATCAATGGGGATGAAATTGATTGCGCATGTGATGATGAGGGGCAGTGCAGTTGCAAGGTTTGTGGTGTTACTGATTGACGGTGCATTGTATTACGTGTTCTGTTGAATCGGAACTCTTATCGGAATTCCGGTTGCACCCTGTCAAAGGGTTTGCAAGATTTACACAACCATGATGTCAAGAGATATGTGGCAACTTCAACATGGTTCCTTGCGTTAATAACCTTTTCGAAGGAATGCGTACAAAACTAAGTTTCTTCTCGCTGAAAAAAGCGCCCAAAACTCAAATGATGGGTTCTCCAATTTTAATACTTGATAATTTAACGAGCTGTTACATTTTCTCTTTCGCAACAACCACCGTTATGATGTTTGTCGTTTTATATTTTAGGCCAATGTGATGGGCCGCGATTGCTCTGAGTGCCGCGTAGATTCGTTTGGTATGGATCCAAACAACCCGCTGGGATGCACGAAATGTTTTTGTTTCAATCGAACTTCTGATAAATTTTGCATTCAGTCGAATTATTTTTGGCAAAAGGTACGATCTCAAATCGTTGACTTACGATGGAGTAAAGTTGAAGTTTCAGTTGGAATTAACTGAAATAGTTTCTGAAAAGTCTATATCAAAGATTCAAAAGAGGCTTTGACTTCTAGCACTCCCGACTACATGCAGTTTTCTCCATATTTTTTCGGGTCATGTAATATCGTTATGTTATATTTATAGATTCCTGCCGACACCATAGCGTTTGATAGGCGTGCGATTTTTGAACAGCCCCATATTTATTGGGAAACTGTTCACGGACTAAATGTATTCCCAAACGAAAATGGACGTTCTGTGATCAATTCGTATCCGCCAACGCATATTCCTGTTTACTGGTCGTTGCCGAAAATGTTCCTCGGCGATAAGGTAAGCGTGACACCCAGGGATTTGTTTATAATTGGACTTAAGTATTTGCTGGTTTTTGAAATTTTTTAAAAATGGGGAACCAATTCACCCAAGAAGCATAGTGTGAGGGCTTATAGCTTTGGTAATCGGAAAAAACTTAGTTTAAGTAGTCTTGAGAGAATTCTTTAAAAAATTTGTGCTGCGTTGTATTAAAATTGAGGTATGGTGTTAAATCTCTAGGTTGGGTGATATCTGGTTCTGGTTGCGGCTGCGGTATTTTTAATATTTGGTCATGTCCTGTTCAACGATGAATGTTAATTTCGACGATTGGAAATTTCAGGTTCTTTCATACAACGGCAATATTTCACTAACTGTGTCAAATATTGATCGTGACGGACGGACAGTGACTGCTGATTCGCGGCTCTATAATCATCCATTGATGGTACTTGTAGGCAACGATCGTATCATTCTTGAGTATTTTCAGTCGCCGCCCAGCTCTGATGGAAGATATGTGGTCCGATTGAGAGAGGTAGGTTTGCCTGCTAGTACAGGGAAGTTTTAGTTGAAACTAGATTTTAGCTGCGTAAGGGTTTGTATAATTGACACCGTGTAAACGAGAGCAGCGTCGAATGCCGCCCAGACGATTGTCCAAAGGTGTAACTCAGCTTAATGTATGGAGACTAAATATTATTTAATCAACCTCCTCTCATTAACTTTTATTACTCACGATTCAAACAAATGCGGACAATCCCACTAATTTAATTGTACAAAAATATTTGAAGTTTAGGACTTGTGGAAACCGCGTCAAAGACCTGATCTATCTGTGTCACGGCCGACTATGATGATAGCATTGCAAAACGTTCAAGGCATCTATGTCCGTGGAACATTTTCGTTGAATATTCACGAAGCCAGGTAGAAGAGGTTATAAATTTTTTTAATCAACAAGGATTCGACTTATTAAATTTTATATAATGTATGATTGTCACCGGAATGGAAGGAATATGCGCATGCTACAGAATTGGTGCGTAAAGAACGAAAATTCAGACAAATTGTAGAGTTTTCTACGTTTTATGTCACAAAATCACAAGTGTACAGGTTTCGTTGTATTTCTGCATTTTGTGAATCTGTTTCCTATGATCGGAGATTTGGAAGTATAAAATTAATTTGAATAAGATTTTTAAATTGAATTCGTAAGATTGTGAAATATAATTCGAAAGAGATATTGAAATTGGATTCGAAAAAGATTTTGAAATTGCATTTTATTTTGTAAATTCGAAAGTGATATTGAAGTTGAATTAGAAAAAAATTTGAAAAAGCATTCTAAAATTGTTTTAAATTTGAATTTCAAAAACGTTTCGAAATTGAAATAGTAACAGATTTTTATGTTTAATTTGGATGACATTTAGAAATTAAATTCGATGGCGCTATGTGCTTGTAGATTGACAAACGTAGCGATGGATGTCGCAGTTTCTGATGGTTCTCCAACAAATGACGGGGACGAAGAAGATGCTGTAACTGTTACTCGCGCTACTAGCGATACTCGCGTCTCAGCTATTGGAATCGAGCAGTGCCCTTGTGTTGCCGGATATTCTGGGTCGTCGTGTCAGGTTGGCGAAAAGCTGAACTTATTACTGAGAGCAGGTGCGCTCACAGGGGGCGAGGGGCGCTGCCTCCGAGGAAATATGCTTTTGTGTACAGCTGATTTTTAGAAGCAAAACGAATTAAAAATCATACCCAACTTACAACAAACATAAAATGCCACCCCACCGCCCCGAAACTAATCATGGGACTGGCATTGACTGACATATTGATGATTTGTGAGGCCACACTGTTATGTAACTTGTCGATGCTAATAACAGAGTTTGTTACAGCAGCACTCAGGACAGTATTGGTTATTCTCAGTAATTTTGACTGGCTTTGATCATTGGTGTAATTTTGAAGGCGCTCTTACTGCGTTTCTATTAGTAAACTGTTATGTTTATTTCGTTATAAATTTGCCCGTTGTTCGGCACCGCTACGGACGATTTTCCCACCCCGTTCGGTAACGTAAATTCTTAAAAATTGCAGGATCCTGCGGATGGCTATTGTCGAAGAAAGAAACCGCATTATCTTGACAGTCCGAATGAACTTGATTTAGTTGGCATTGCGAAACCGTGCGAGTGCAATTCACATTCGGAGATTTGTGACAAAGAAACTTGTCATTGCAAGGTTGGCGCTTGTGTCGTAACCGATATTACTACGCGAGGAATTTTGCTACAAATGAGAAAACCTTTGGAAATTACTTGCGAGGATGTATTTTAATTGTGTATCTATTACCGCATCTGATCACAAAATATTGCTATTTGGTAGTGCGATTTCTTCGGATGTAGTTTAAGTTTTAAGTTCAGGTCAAACTGTAGTCTTGCAAACTAGTAAAAAAGTTTCAAAAATAATCTGCTCCCGCATTGGGGCCTGGTTTGTCACTTGGTGTCCTTCCCACTTATTATGGACATAATAGGAAATTGAAATTTGTTATTTGTTGCTAAGATAGATTGTGATATTTTAAACAGGAGTGCAAGCATAACACAAATGGCGAGTTTTGTCAGCATTGTGTCGATGGATTTTATGGCGATCCGACTGATGGAACCGCGGACGACTGCAAACGATGTGCGTGTCCGACTCTGGACAATAGGTAGGCTTTTTTAGTTTTTAGATTATCCCGGTTTTGGATAAGGTGACTGATATATTAAATTTTATTTCCTGTTTACGCACTGGTAGAATTGAAGTTTCCATTAAATTCTTTAATATCGGTTCTATAAATCAGTGTGCTTGTAAAGGTGGCGTCCGAGTTTTGTTAATATAGAATGTAAAATTTTAATGCAATATGTCTATGCAAGCCTGAAATTCAGGATATTCTATTGAATTTATAAGGCCTTTTGTTCTAGAGCTTACCACCATTGAGTCATTGTGTACTTAAATCTATCGGTTGCTGAGCCACTGTATTTTGTGTTGTTATATTTTTAGTTTCAGTAAAACGTGTGTAGCGGTTCGGCACGGTAAAGGCTATGTGTGTAATGCATGCGATTATGGTTACACTGGTAATTATTGTCAAAGGTAAACGTGGTTGGAGATGTGATTGGGTTTGCTGGGACCTGTAATTTAATTGAATTAGCAGTATGATCTTGTGTGGATAATCACAAGTACGTAATATGGATAGGGGTATTCGGTAATTTCGTATAAAACCTGGTTTGTTGCTTAAGGGTGTAACACTTCTAGACAGGTTTGAGATTGTTTATTGAGCACGCCTTGGTTGAGACATGGTTAAGTATTCTCAAATATGTTCAGCACGTTATGGTGCTGGTATTAGAAAATACGCGCATCACATATTAATACATCGATTCAAAGTAATAACATTTTTGGTCTCTACGTTATAAAACCGTTTATCTCTTGTTGGTGATGAGGGGCTGCCCACGTTTTGAACCAGCATGAATTTTCCCGTGTTTCAGTTGTATCTCTGGTCACTATGGCAAACCAAACGAAGGGATCGCATGCCGTCCATGTTCGTGTAACCGTGACGGATCACTGAGCGTTTTGTGTAATCCACAAACTGGCCAATGTGAATGTCGACAAGGACTTCGTGGCCGAGATTGTTCAGTTTGCAAGGACCGACACGCTTTGATAGGCAGGGATTGTGTCTGTAAGTCTTGATAATAACTATAGTTTTTTCAAGCACTCCATTAAGGGTATTATAGCCCTATTCAAACGTGCAAGTTTGGTTGCAGAGAACACTTGCAGTGCCAATTTCCAAGTTCAAATTCTTGAAGATAGAAGCCGCAGCAATTTACTCGCGCAAGACTTTTGCAGCGAGTGAGCAAGTTCTTCTGTTAAGATGATTTTTAAACTGCAAAATTTTTGCGTCTGTTAATAAACATTTGATTGTCTTATTATAATTCAATTCTACTGACAAATACAGCCTCTTTTAGGTACACAGCTAGTGTTCTTATGCAGTGGTTTTAAAATAATTTTCGTATAATTCATGTTTTGAAATATGTTTTGTTTTAAGCATGTGATCAAGGATGTACGTTTGATTTAATGAAAGAAACAGACGAGCTGGGATCAATCTTGGGTGGATATAATTTCACTGGACTAGTAAGTACAATTATTATCCAGCAAAGAATAATGCGAAAAACATGTAAAGAGTTGCTTTAAAGAGCAATTAGAAAATTGGTCTAAATTAGGTTATAAAAAATTTAACCTCGATAAACAGCGAGCAAGTTTAATTTAAATCCATTATATTTAAAAGCGACTTGAAACTGTTTGACAATGTTTTTGCTGAAGACTATAATAATCGTCGAGAATTTAGTCTAACTCTACCCATATTAAGAGCACCGGAGTGCTTTCTGAATCATACAGCAAACAGTGGGTTTGTTTCTGTAACAAAATGTAAATTAGCCAATACTTTTTTCGCAAATTTTGATTTGTTCTGTATTATTCACCTTCCGTCACAGAGTGGAGGGCAGGGCATCCTGTGTCACCGCTAGTATGAACTCCACTGTAGATAGTGATATTGTTAGGAATAAAGTTATGTGATTGTTTAGACAGTTATCGAAGATGTAAAAAATGAAACTTATTAAAGGTTCTACTTTCCCAAAGTAAAATTCCTTCACCGCCAATCGTGTTTTTGTGTTATTTCAGTTACCAGCGCCATGGGGTTATCTGGGTTCAGTCGAAAATCGAACTATCGCATATCGGGCAGACATGAACGCTAATTCAAATGCACAAAAGTTGCTCGCCGGGGACACTGGATTTGAATCAAAGGCCAACAATGCGTTGACTAATGCGAAGCAGATGGTCGAAATGGTAACCGTAATATTTTGAATTTGATAGTTATTTTAAAGTTTGGACGAGGGTAATGTCTCAGGTCCGTTCTCTCTCAAGTATGTTTAACGCCTGCCACCAGTTAGTTATAGACCGTTTAACTTTTGAATACTGATAATGGAGCTTTAAAACACATTTACGCTCATTTTTTTCACCTGCAATGTTGAATTTCAAATCCATAGCTTTTGCAGTTCGGGTGTCTCACAGTTTGTTACAAACTGGCAATATTTGCTACAAATTTGAGAATACGACGCCTATACTCGATCAAAATATACTTTTCGATGATTTTTAAGTAATTATTTAGTTTGAGTCGGTGAGACGAGTCATACGTATTTTAAACATATAAGGTAAAATAATCGGTTGTCTAAACGTTGATGTATACGGGATGTTGGAAACATTCATTGCATTAGCCAAATAACAATTTGAGTATTTAGTTTTGTTTGTTCAGGTTCGACTTGCGTTTGAAGAACTTGAAAAAATGGCGGACAAATCGGCTGAAATTGCGAATATTGGCGAAGATGAAATGCAACAGATTGGAGAAGTTTTGGTACAGTTATCAAGTAGGTTCTATGTTTTTAATTTTTCTGAAATTACAAAAATGTCTCGGTTTTATGCCCAAAGTAGTGAATATTCATATTAATGTGTAAACTGTGCTTCTTGGTATATTTAATTCTGTCATCTCGGTCAAGAAAGTGAAGGTGATATTTTGTAGTTTAGCTCATAATTAATAGTTTAATACAGTTGGGGTTGAGCTGTAGCGCAACCCTTATAGTTTTAAGCGATAATGTTATACTGCAAACGTGAATGCCGGGGAGCAAGTGCGAAATGTCGGTTTTGCCTCATGCAGAACTTGGTATCATTTAGCAACTTACTGACTGCGTATTTACCGCTGAAATATAGATTGTCCACGTTAACAATAATTTTGTTTTTATTTTCAGAAGAAATAGCGTCTTTGCGCGACTATCGAAACAAAGATCGCAATCGACCGTTAGATGTTGACGCGTTGGTTGCTCAAGCAGAACAGTTGCGGACAAAAATTGTCGGTATCAACAACGACTACATCCGTAAACGATTCAATCGTGCGGAAACGGAACTCAAGTAAGTATATGAAACTAGAATTTTTTGTTGAAGTATGCTTAGGTTGGCTACCATGTTTAAGTCATATGCATTTCGAAATTATAAAAAACTGTTGTAGTTTAAAAACTTGGTGGATATAATTAGAAATCGTGTTCGGGCTTTGTTAAGAAATCTTCATTCGGTTAAGGTATTGTACATTTGCCGGCTATTTATTTGTTGTAGAAAAGTTGGAAACTAATACTAAAAACGGCGTGACTAAATTCTGCTTTTGTCTAACTATGCAATTTATGTCTGATATAATAGGTCAATTTCTTCCCCGGCTATTTCCTCGCAGTGGAGGAATTGTCCTCGGCAAATTTTTGCCCCCGGAGTAATTTGTCACCGTGCTTCTTAGGCAGGAGGAATTGCCATAGGCTCATTGGCGGAGAGAAATTGGCCTGTAAAGGACTGGAAATTAACGTGACAGTGGGAAAGGAATTGAACTAGCCCAATTGTTTTGCGAGAGGAGAGGAATTGGCCTGTGACACACACTCTGGTATTTTTTGGTGTCCTGTTACACTGTGATGTGAGTTGAGGTATATGTTGGCGTTTTAGTAGATGGGAAGGTAGGTTGGGTATTCTGATTGCTTTCAAATAATTGCCTAAATTGCTTTATATAATTTGGTCTTTTTGTGACTGGCCGTATTAGCAGCTGTGGGTTTCACCTGTAACCAGTTTGTAATTCGTTTTTAGACAAGTCGCATATATATTAAAAAATTTGGCGACTCTTAACGGTCGAGATAAAGTTGTAAGATGTAGCAGTGTGCTTAAAATTTTAGAGCAGCTCAAAAACAACTGACAAGTGTGTTGAATAAAAAGCTGAATGAAACCCGGTACGAAACGATGGACGAACAATTTCGAAAACTGAATGTGGATTTGGGCGAATTGCGGAGTCGGCTGTTCGATGAAGCACGAGGGAATTTGTCCGAGGCGAAAGGAATGAGCAGTACTAGCGGAAAAGCAATGGATCAGTTGAACGTATGATAGGAGAGAATAGTACAATAGGAATGAGAAAAATGATGTACCAAGAGGAATAAAAATTGAGGGTGAGAGTGTGGGACCTGAGTGATAAAGAGTCGGATGGTGGGGAAACTTGAGAGAAGACGAGCGGAAATGGTATGAGACAAGGCAACCGACGGTAAAACTGTAGATCTGTTGCAATCATAGTTGTTCTATGAAGGTAGTGAAAGGGAAAAATAAATTCTGGCATAAAGAAGTATATGAAAGTAGAACAGTGCTCACCAATGTCGTTTATGTATTATTTCAGAATAATATTGCTAAAATTGTCGAATCGAAATTTTTGATCGATCGAGCAGTGTCCGAAGGATTTGAAACGGTTACAAGCGCAAAACATCTTAATTACGAAACATTACGGGAGAGCGTGGTAAGTTGCATAAACGCAGGCAGTGACGGAGGGCTCTACCATCTAAAGATGCTGAGTCACCGTAGATTATTTATTGCATAACTTGTGGAACTAATTTCACCGTTTGGAATATTTGTGATATAACACATACTTTGATATTTTTTCTTTAGAATATGAATGCTACGTTGGTCACAGAAGTTAATGATGCGCTCGTACAATGTGAAAAATTAACCGGACAGTATCGAGATTTGTTGCCAAAGTATCAGCGCGAATACTTGTATCCGGCGCAACGTCATGCTGTGACGCTGGAACGCGAAGCTGCAAATATTCAACGGTAATGTTTCGATCTTGCAGTTGAAAAAATTTATTTCAGTGATAATTCGGTGTAACATTGCTAAATAAACTTGTCTAGTTATTTAATTATGCTGTGGGCCTGTTGTGTACATTGAGCATTGAGTGGGGTGAGGCTACAATCAGGGCCCTTGCTTCGCAACTGGAAAAAATCTTGAGTGAGGGTAATTTTAAGGAAATGTTTTTATGAAAAGTTTTTTGACCATTGACCATGAGGGGGATTCGGTCGAATGTGGGTTCTCCCCATTCCACTCCGTAGAAGGCCTGCACGTCAAGTTTCAAAACACGAAGTTTGGTTTGGGGGTCCTTGGACAACACTAGTCCGAGACCTGGCTATTTTGGAAAGTTTGGATTTCTGTGTTAATCTGGATAGTTTTGGCTTTGGTTTTCAGTGTGTTTCAATCGTCGAAAGGTCACTCAACACTCGCAGTGCAAGCTTCGTCCGCGTATCAAGATATCGAAACACAATTGAATAACGCAACTGAAAATGCACGTCAAGCAAGTATAGATGCAGAGTCGGCTAATACGCAGGTATGAATGGCAGGACGATTCTTTTTAGGGGTTGGAATTGATATTTTTTCATCATTTGACCGTATTCTCAGCACCTATCGCTAAGTTGTAATAAATTTAGAAATAAGAGATTCATTGTACTGCGGAGAACAGTGATGTCTTAAGTCTGAGCTTCAAGCATTTTCTCTAAATAAGAAACAATGTACCTCCACTGGAGTTACACTTTCGTAGAAACAAGTAATCGCTACGCTGTCACATCGAAATTCTGCTGTGGCTTCGATTGACTAAATCAAGTTTTGACTATCGTTTTAGTTGAAAGTTTCAAAATTTGACGTTTTTGGCCTGCGTAAAGTTTTAAGTTATTATTGCATTGTATGCGTAGATTAAGTATAAACTCAGACGTCTCTGACAACATCGGGTAATGGCCCTTTCGACCCTCAACTGTGGCTACGTCCGTGAAATGTGCGCATATTTTCTATTTACAGAGTGTCGACAATTTAGTGTCTCGTGCAGTTGAGTCACGTGGACGATCGCGTGAATTGCTCGAAAGTTCTCGCCGTCTATCTGTAGCAGACATGAGAGATAAACTTGACACGCAACGACGGCTGATGTCCGAACAGTTGTCTGACGCCCAAGCGAAACAAAATTCGACACTCAATGGGTTAAAACAATCCTATAGCGCGTTTGATAGTGAGTTTATATGGGTGTTGTTTTGGTCTTTGGGTTATATTTTCAGTTATCTGTAGCTCCTGTTGCCAGTCTGTTATCAGGTTCTCAGTAACTGCGAAAGCTGCGAATGTGAAATTCCACGTCGTAGCTGCAAGTATTAATTTATTCAATTCGTGTTTAAACTGCCGTTTTTATAAACTGAAATGTATAATTATTTAAATTAAGTTTGCGAAACTTACTATTTGCTTAATTTCTGTTTTTAGGTTCACATCGAAAAGTTGAAAACGGCGTTGAAATGATGATTAAAATGAAAGAAAACGCAACTCAGCAGTTGTACAAGGCAGAACAGTTGCTCGAGTCAGTTGGAACGATTGAAGGGCAAGCGAAAGATTTGAGCCAACGTAGCTCACCAGCGGTTGCAGCGGCTATTGAAGGAGGCGAGTGCTGGAAAGCGCTGATATTAGCTGGATTTTTTAAATAAGTTTTGCTTTTGTAATTTCAAAGATGTTTTATTTTTCTGCCAACACAATTGAGGTATGCAAACACCCATCAGCTTTCTAAAATTTTAAGGAAAAAACTTCGGATGCACGTAAATTTTTATTATTTTTGATAAATTTCTAAAATTTTATTTCATTTCGAACAATCGCAGCATATCATTAATGAAAAATTGCGAGATATACTCATGATTTAAAACTAATTTTTAGCGTAAGAATAACAGAATTTCCGGTATTTCTATAACGGAAATGGAAACGGGCACCGATTTTCATCGAAATTGGAAACAGATATCTAATTACACCCTAGCAACTTATGTATAAAGTGACACTGTGAAAGGATTTTGAAACCCGACGTAGTTTTAAAATTTTGGAATTAATTTCACTATTTCTTTGATTAAAAATTGGACTAAAATGCATTATGAAACAGTTTTCATTCTTTCGTGAATATTACCTTTTCAGTCGCTGAAGCCAAACCGAAAATTGAAAAATCGCGAACTGAGCTTAAATCGCTATCGATAAGATCCGAAGCTAATACACAAAATATCACTAAACTTGGCGAAATGTTAGCTGTACTACGTGAACGAGTCCAAGAATTTCGTGGAAAGGCGTCATTGGTTAGTGTGTTTGAATAATGTAGTCAAATTAAATAGTTATAGCCCCACCTTAGTACCCTACACGAATTCCCGCCCCTTGGGGCGTCTTTTCTGTGACTAATAGTTATCTGGCAGAATTCTTTATAGCACTAATATATCAGAAAGTATTAGTGAAAACAGAACTTACAAAATGGAAAAGCAATTCTCCATGCTTGAAATGGTAAAACACGGGAGAGTAATATGAAAAAGTGAAGTTGTTTTCTGTAACGTTGTAGATGTGCCTGAAGTTATCCGTAGAATCTGTTATATCAGTTCTAAATATATATAGTATATATATTTATATATAGTATATATTGTATATCTATATAAGCTTTGAATCATTTTTCAATTATTTATTTGAAATCACAAATGTTATATTGTTATATTCATAAAAATATAAAAAATACTTCTCCCTTAGACTCAGCAATATTCATATATACCTCAACTGTACTTCAATCTTATGTGAATGGACGAAACGTTATTTTTAAGTATAGTTGAAGTAAACTACTAGTCTGTTTTACTTATTGTTACTTAGCCAGCTTCTAACGTTCACGTAATGTGTCAGAAAATTACAGCGATACTTTGTACAAAATTTTTTGCGGGTCTTCTGGATGTCCCAAGCGATAGTGGCAGACCAACCAAATGTATAGTCAAACCTTGGCGGGATCGTAATACGCGTAAAAGTCAAGCTGGTTTTAGACCGGGCCGTGGCAGTTTTAATAAAGGCGTACTAATTGGCTGTGATGCCGGCGAACATTTTGTACTTACGGATCTGACTTTTGCTGACTATATCGCGTTACTAGCCGAATCGCCAGAACAATTGCAACGAATGTTAAACCGTATCTTCGATAACCCGTCCCGCACCGGTCTTATAATTAGTACTGCGAAAACGAAATTGTTGTGTTGCAACAGCGTCTTGAAACCCATAATTACGATGGACTCTGAGCCCCTTGAATACGTCGAAAACTTTACGTTCCTCGGCAGTGTTATTTTCCCCACCGGGGACGAAACGGTTGAAATAAACACTCGTATAGCGAAGCGTATAACGCCATGTTGGCGTTAAAGTCTCTATGTGGAACCGCGGCATATCCTTAGCGGTGAAACGGCGCATTTATCTAGGGGCTGTCCGCCCAGTCCTACTATTTTCTTGCGAGTCGTGGCCATTGAAAGCCGAACATGAACGTCGTCTTGATGCTTTTGACCATCGTATGATGCGGTGGATACTTCATGTCTCGTATCTCGACCGGGTCACAAATGCCGAAGTCCGTCGTCGTTTCTATATAATCGAAACGATTTCCGCTAGCATCGAATGCTCGCTTACATTGGTTTGGCCATGTCGCGCGTATGAAACAGAACAGGCTACCTAACATGTCTCTGTTCCACCCTATCCCCAAGATGAAGCGTGGGTCAGACCGGTCCGCGGCGTTCGCAACACTTTGCGACGTAAACTTTTCAAAGATGTGGACTGCCGACCAGTGCATCGAATTGTGAACCGAAATGCTGCCACTTTCAAAACTCACCATCTAACGCTTATGAAAGACATTGCAATGGACCGATTTGTATATGCGGAGTTAATCGATCGAGTTGTGAGCACCTGATGTCGAATGTGGATATGCAAATGATGATGATGATTGACTCGGAGGACAGAGCTGGAAAGAAACTAGGTCATTTCAGATTAACTTCAGTAAAAGGAAAGAAGAGGAAAAAAATTCCTACAGAATGGAGTAATGTATGAGAACAGAATGCTACAGTCCACAGGTCCCTACCTAGGTTTTAAGAGCTTACTAAAAATTCCTTGCAATGTTTCGAGCAAATCCTTTTCGCTGAAGCCTTGAAATTTTGAATGTAGCTTTACTAGCTAGCATTCACAAAGAACATACCAAAACGTACAAAAACAAATACTCACAGTCGTCATCAGTGACTTCTATTTGTTCCAACGAGGTCATCGAAGCACAATTATTTTAAAAAGTCAAAAAACTCTTTATTAAACATTTTGCTAGTTCTAATATCGAACTAAGAATAGTAATATATAATCACCAGAAACTTATGTTTTTGTTTAATTTCAATGACAAAATCCTTGCGCTTTTGTGTTCATATGTCGTTTATCCGTTCACTTGTTCCAATTGTAAGTTGAACTATGTCGGTTCAACGAATCGACAACTTTTCAAGCCAATATGTGAGCACAAACGTATATCAGAGAGCACCCTAATTAGCAATAATTCCACCCTAAAACTAAAGTCCGCAATCTCAGATCATTGTGAAGACAGCAGCCACCTTTGCCAGTTTGAAGATTTTAGTATCATTGCCAAATCCCCACAACAATCGTCTCGAAGTTCCAGTAACTTTGCTCGTCAAATTTTAGAATCACACCAGATTAGGAAGCTTCAACCTAAAATAAATATACAAAACAATGTGTTCAACTCTTGTCCACTTCCACTATGATATTTCGGTTTTACCGGACTATATTATTTGTTTCACGGAATCGGAATTTTCACATTTTAATTTTAGGCCTACTTGTTGTGATATGTTGTATAAATATTCTGGATTATTTGTCTATTAAATTGTTTTCGACGTGTTAACTTATCAATATTTGATTGTAGTTTAGATTTACAGAGCCAAAAAATTATTGCCAATTTGTTAATGAGACGTCTTTGAGAATTGTTGCCAGCCAACAGACATTCTAAATCAATATTATGCTTTGTTAATACAAATTATCCGCATAGTCTCAAATTTTGCAGTTCCGATTCCGGTATAAATTTGCTATTCCGATTACACTTCCGGTATAATCCAGTTCCGCTTTGCACCCTGCTAATTTTGTCCACCAAAAAGAAACACAGCAATGTTATACGTCTATATTCAGTAAATTTCTCTTAAGAATTGTGCATTTTAGGTGCTGAGCCAGTTAATAACAGATATGTAATGTGCGAGTAAATTGAAACGGCATTCAGTGCAGAATTTTTGTTCGTTTTCTGGCCTTCCTGAGTGATACGCACAATATTCCTCGAGAAAATGACGTTCCAAGAAACGGACTGGTGTAAAGCCAGCCTGCCCAAGTTCAGTGATTTGCAAATTGCGATTTCCAGTTCTACATGGAACCATTTTGATGAACGAGGTTTGATCACTCCCCTTAGTGCATACATATGGTTCAGACAGTCGATCAAACACCCAGACTAATGCATCTTCAGCTCGGCGAAACCCGTTGCTTGCTGTATCATAGGTTCCATTCATTCGAAGCGCAGAGGTAGAATGAGTAAAGAACCTTAACTTAATTTTCTAGATGGTAGTATAGGGTTAGAGAACGAAAATGAAGCCTCAGACGGATTGCGCACAACAAATCTGTGTAGGATTTAGACTAAGATTGGTGAAACACCGAAAATACTTACTTAAGGCTGATTTCTTGTTGTCGGTGGTTGAGTTGAAGTCGGCAGAGGTTCGGCGAAATCGAACCGTCAGTTTCGTTGTAACGAATGGTCATCCGTCGATGTGTGCAGTGTTGAGAATGACTGCTGCCATATTGACAAGGTATACAGCTTCCGGGTTCGCGTGATCCTATATCGTAAGCGCCAACAAAATTGCTGGTGTATCGTAAGAGGACGAATTTCGCGTTGATAAATCAAATAGTAAACAGGATAAGATGAAAACATAAAACAATGATTTCCTGAACGAGAAGAAACAAGGTCTTATATAGCATAACTGCTCCAGGATTTTGTTTACTGTTATTAATTCTCAAAGTTATTTAATTCGATGAAAAGAAACACAAGATTTGTACGAATTGACACAGACACCAGATTAAAGAAATTTTGAAGTTATACGTCATCCACATTAATTTGCGCACGGCTTATGGAAATCAAAAACGCCTTTTTCCAACTTGAGTTTGGAAAAAGGGTTGCAGTGGGAAATTGAATTTGAAAACTTCCAATTTCCCGTTGCCGTCGATTTTATAAAATCGAGTAGTAAATTAATGATTTATCAACTTCAATTTACAACTTCCGAAAAAAACCGTAGATAAAGTTAATTGAAACATTTCGTAAATTAAATTTCCCACTGCCCTGTTAAATTTTGTTATCATATGGAAAATTGGTGACGTGACTAAACTTTAGCACGGAAAACAATATTTTCCCTTTTATCAAATAGATGAGTAGTTTACACAATTTCACTTGTCATATGTACCCTCAAACTATAAAATTTAGACGGAAATATAGGTCAAATACGTAAATGACCTTTCGTATTAAATGCGTGTTGGTGGCACAAACGCAACGATTGAAGTTTCACAAAACTATTACCAACTCCAATTATAAAACACGTTGCACACATATGAAAACGAACTTAAGCAGATTATATGCGATCATTACTACCAATATTAATGAAAACATTACTTGGTGATCAACCCTGTAAAAAGCTCATTCTTTGCTTGTGCTGTACAATATTATTTCCTTGTAATTTCCCACTCTGTACTTTTCCACGCACATGCCAAAGCTGAAGTGTAAACCTAAGCCTAAACCATCCACAGGGTCGGAGAAGCCACCCCCATACCACAATTTGGGCCCCCATGCGCCTCCACCCCAACCGGTTGAAACAAACACCGCTGCACTAGGTTCCTTAATGTTAACAAATTTTTTCGCTCGCTGCACTCGCAGTTCTGCACTTTTACTTAAGATAATATAACTCACCCGAAATGAAATACTCAAGTACGGTAATAAAAACAGTTTTGGAGTGCCATTTTGCAACTGTTTTTCAAAGGGTGTGCTAACAGCTATCAAAGACGAGCGTGAGGTCGAACAACCTCACATCAAGCACCGATAACTTCTGGATCCACCTCTACGTTAGGATCATCCACCCTGGAGTTTGAGGGGGAGCCCCCACCCATGTCACTAATATAATAAAATAATCACTGGGTGAACTTGAGTCTTCTATTAAAACAGTTATAGTGTGGAGGGAAGTAAACAAGTACTCAACTTTAGTGATTCACGTATATAGATTTGGTCCAAAATACAAGCTTAACATGACTACGTGCTTTTTTCAACTCAATATTCTCATTTTTGTCCTTCAGGCAGAAAAGGTCAAGCGGGTATACTAATTTTCCAAAACCATTGCACATTTAACTAGCTTAATAAGAATTAAAAATTATTTCCGTATTTTCATTAATTTTAAAACGCAATTATACGAACAATTGTTTGTTAATAACGGAGCAGACAATACTCAAATCGACTATTTGAACATAGTTGAAATTACGCCAAGTCTAAGTTTCTAAGGTTGTGCATATTCCAGCACCTGAAATCATAACGGCATTAAAAGTATGTGTGCCATAATTAAACGGACTGATTTTTATTGAACGATGTGCGGATTGCATATGTCGCCGACCCCTCCAAAATCCAGAGGTCTAGGACAACACTACTATGCGTACTTTTACGTCATATACCGGGCGTTCTTCAGTATGAAATGTTACGGCCCATGTAAAGATCAGGGGCGGAACGTTTTTCTTTGGAACTGCAATAGAGTAAACTTAAGCTGTAGACTATTTTTTGCTTGGCTTAGGCTTCGCTTAGGCTTAGGCTTAGGAATATGCTCATTCTTACAGGGCTTTAACGTTAGACTAAGCATGTTCTTAAGCCTAAGCAAAAAGTCAAATCAAATTGACGTTGTATGCACTCAAACAATTAAAATACAAGTAAACACGTTGACCTGACATGTTTACATGTATTTTAATTGCATGACCTCCATTTGACCTTCCACGACCCCCCAAGTAGGATTCCCGGTTTCCGGTTTTCTAAAACTTCAAATTCCAACTGTTATACAGTTTACTTGCATCAAGTTAGAAATTGAAGCAAATTTCTGGTCTTCAATTTCCCATTGCGGTAAAGCACTACTTTTCAATTTCCTTTTCACTATCTTAAAAGTGCTTATCAAATTACTACTCGAGTTTAAAAACTACGTCAATTTCCCATTGCGGTCGTTTTTATTTTCACTATTGGGAAATTGAAATTCGAAATTGCTGGTCAAATTCCTAGCACGTTTTGTAAAATGTTTCAATTTACCCATAGATCAAGTTTCGTATTTTCAATTTCTCACTGCTACCCTTTTTCCAAACTCAAGTTGGAAAAAGGCGTTTTTGATTTCCACAAGCCGGGCACAAATTAATGTGGATGACGCATTACGTGCTATTTGTAGAAACCAAAATTATGATACTTACGCACGATCTAATTTTCGTGAAAATACCACGACGGCCAATAAATTACGTTACCGTGCTGGTTGCAATTTTGCCACACAAAGCAATCTGGGTTTTTTTAACATGAAGACTACTATTAATCACTTATTTTTACGAAAGTTTACGAAATCAATGCTTAAAACAGCGTGGATTAAAGTACAAAATATGTACGATCAAAAGTGTAAAAGAATACGAAATCAGGCCGGAAAACGACAGTTGCTTTCAGAGTTGTTTTGATTCTGATAGTGTTTTTGAAGAAGTCTAAGGTGATCTGCAATCGGAAAGTTACCTATTTTCCACCGAAGATCATTGCTATAATTCATACACTAGTTCAAAGGCATGGCAGCGATGCAACCTTAGCTTTACGTTTAACCTGCGCTTGAAAACGTAAAGCTATACTGATAAAATCTTAAATTTTCCGAACCGATAACAAAATTAAGCGCATACTTAATAGCAAATATTTTAAAGACTTTCCGGATGTTTAAATATTATGTTATTAAATTATAGCCCCGCCGGCGCTATAGGATCCTTCCTACGTGAATGTGTTTACCACAGAGTTATAGGATGATGGTTTTCTGGATAGGGTGGATACAAAAACACAATTAAGGCCATCAGTGCGAGCCTATTATTTGCAGGAAAATCGGCTGTGGGTTTTAATAGCTCGTGTCTCCAAGCAAGGATAACCGAGCCTTCTAATCCGGCCCACAAATACCTGTAATCTGGTTGTTTATTGATAATGGAATTAATATGGCAAATCACGATAATAATAATAATAATAATAATAATAATAATAATAATAATAATAATAATAATAATAATAATAATAATAATAAATAATACAGACGAGTCCGTAGGCAAACCGCAAAAATCGGAAATTAAGTTGAAGTCCGTAGCCTGTGTGGAGAATTCTGAGCCGAAGACGATTATTAATATTGGCAGCTACCTGCAGCCGTTTAACCCAATAATAATTAAAATAACTAGGCGCTCGAGCGCGAGTTAAATTGCGATACAGTTAAGTTACATACAAAACCTGAATGCAGTTCGGTTAAGACCATATCCAATGAACCTACCGCGTAAGTGGCTCCGAAAAATAACAGTGTAATACATATAAACCAACAGAAATTGGTGCGCATTCCACCTTTTCCGGATACGTGTAATAGTCTTCTAGACACGCATATCAGGCTTTTAGCCACACGTAAATTCGTTCGAGACACTCGTAGCGCATTAGATAGCGGAACTTAGGGTCCGTAATGTAACCTATAGTTTTCTTAAAGTGTGTCTTTTTGGTTAAGATAATTTTTATGTCTTCAGGTAGAGAATACTCTGAATCGTATAGATATTTGATTTGCGTTTTATTTTTGAATTGCCAGTGGCGAGGTATTAGCCTTGGAAGTTGTTTCTAGTTGCTTGAAACCCGTTTAAAGTAGGTGCGAAATACAGCGTACAAATACACGAGAAATAGCAATCGAGGTTGGACCGCGGGCCGAGGGTTCCCTGGAGCTTGAGGGCCGGGTTTATGCGTGCCGACCGGATAGTTCTGCAAGAACCGTTTTTTAAATGTTAACCATAAATGATTAACGACTATTAGTTGCACAAAAGACCCCCACTCCATTGGACGTGTTCGCGTAGGATCTCATTGCTAGGCTATAACTACTAAGTTATTAATGCATCTTCGCACAATGACTTTTGTACATCATGCCGCAATTTTCGGATGAGTTGTTTATAAAATTAAAGATGTACAATATTACGGCAGAAACAGTGCGGTTATGGTGAAGGTAAACCTTTTCGACAAGAAAATGGACTGAAGAGATGCCGATGCCGGTGCCGGGACCAGGCTCGGAGTCTCCTTTGTTTGAAGACTGTCGGCGCACATGTGAATTGTCTGATTTGTTTCAGATCAAACTCTCTGTCAGCGATAGTTCTCCAGTTGGTTGTGTACGGTCGTTTTCGGTTCCGATGGTTTCGACGCCTGTCAACCGGATTCACTTGATGTATCGACCTCAGAGTGACGACGTCCCAAATACGGTGCTGTTTTCGCTCTTTGGCCGCAAACGGGTAAGTTTATTGGGCTAGACTGTTGTTTTAAAATTTTTCTGTGAACTTATTATTCAGTTACATTCACTACGTACAAAGCTTGATCTGTTTCGAAAAAAAATAATTGTCAAAAATTATTTTTACTATAAACTTTTTGATGCAAAATTTTGTGACATCTAAATGTCAGAAAATTCTTGCCAAAAATACCGGATTAAATAACGAAATCATGTTGGAGTCGGAACTCTGGCTGCATCGGGAAATAAATACATGCATACCTAACAGCCCTTATGTTCTATTGCCTATACATCAGGACCAAAATTTCGGTAACGGTGTAATTTAATTACAGTTTTTTTTCTGCTCAACGTTCACAATATAAATTTTTTTGGCGTAAAATTTCAAGCCGTTAATTAGCTACACTCAAATTTGCATAACTGGTTAAGCCTAAAATAGGACTTTTTACATTATTTACTAGTTCTTATAAGGGTTACAAAAATTAATTTCGGTATTCGAGGGTTTTTGGATGCGAGGAAATTGAAGAAGTTGTTTACAAATTTCCAAAACTGATAATTGAATAGTTAGCTAATAGCTAATTTGAATATTCGCATAACTGACTGATAAGCCTAAATTAGGACTTATTAAGTTTTTCACAGATTATTTTGGGTTACTGAATGGTTTTAGGCGCGGGCAATCTGAATAATTTGGTAATAAACGTCTAAAACCGATAACTGAATAGTTAGCTAATAGCTAATTTGCATATTAGCTTGATTGGAAAGGAAGTGGGTCATGTATTTTACAAGCTTGGAACGTTTAACTAGACTTATTAAGAAGTAAAGTATGTCCGAGCTTCACTGAACACTTGTAGTTCCACTACGATTGGCATATTTTTGTATTTTCAAACACTATCATACACTCATGCTTTAGTTTTCAGAAATTTTCAGAAGGGGAAATGCTTACGTTTTTAAAGTTCAGAAACGTTATAAGGGGAATGCTTCACATTTCCTTATGCCTACTTTCCTGCATAGCTGTGCATTTGTTGGATCCCGACGTAGTGGTAGAGTCTTCAACTAGGGGACTGTCCCGTTTGCAATCGGGAAGAACGAATTGAGTGGGGTGATTTTCATTCACAACACTACAGAATTGGGGGTTGTGGCTTTCGCCGAGTGTGGATTCCCAAATCGCCTAATAGCGAGCGCCTAGCGTAGTATAGCTCTTCAATTCATTGCTCTGTTTTATGCGGATGTAAATAGTAATGGCACATGCATAATATATTTTCTTCTATTATAGCCAACACCGTATTACATTACGCTGGAGTTGCGTGACCGGCAAGTGCTGGCACGGTATAATTTTGGCTCTGGAGAGCAACGTTTGACTGCATCCGGAACAGTTTACGGACTAGGGCGCTATGTGGCAGAATCGTCACAACCTCAGCACTGGTATCATATAGATTTTGATCGGTAAGATGAATTCTTTGGCGTAATTGTAATTAAGACATAGTATTTTTCAAAATTCGGTGCCCAAATACCATCATTTATGATCTGTATATAGCAAGGATATTATACATTATGTAAGTGCATTATTTTTATTTATAGTTTTTCAAAGATTTCTAGAATTGTCTTAGTTGTAGTCTCTGGTTTGCATTATATAGTTGAAATTTATAAACTCGTTTTAAGTGCCGGAAAACGGGTAAATTTGACCGTTTCGCGGATGATTCGTGACAAAAACGGGCGCGACAAAATTGACGCATTGATCGGGACTCAAGTAGACGAATCGCTCACTAATATCATATTCGTAGTCCCACCAGAAGGCGCCCTAGCGAGCATTGGTATTCCAAAGATCGAGGCGTCGCTGACAGAGTTTGTAAGTTGGGATATGGCCAGGGTCGGAAGGCCGGGGTGTAGCTTGGGAACGCACGAATTTGAAAGCTCCGTTTCCGGTAATTTTTCAAATCCCGGTTGCGGTTGGTTGCGATTCCGGTGAATTGTAATTCCGGTTGCATCCCGGTGGTTGGTACGTCCTGTGTAATTTTCGCTGCTTTGGTTAAAGCAGATGTTTTCAAAATTTTTGGGATGTGTGAAAAATTGTGCGAAAATTTTTTGAGGTCTGCATAAAAGATAATTCAGCGGGCAAAAACAACTAAATTTGATTCTAAATATTTAGGAACTTTAATACAGTATTGTGCATGTAAAATAGCGAGCGCGAAAGCAGTCGCGAACAGAATTATTTGCGCGTTGTGTGCAGCAATGGTGTCGCGGTTTTACAATCACGGTTGCATTTTTGCTTGCGACCAGTCGCGTCTATGGACGCGATTGCGATCGCGTTCATAAACGATTTAAAAGTAAATACTAGCAACGTCGGATGCGGTCGCATTTGTGATCGCAGTAACCGTGAACTGTTCAAATCGCGTTTGCTAGCTATTGCATCCAAGAAACGAACTCGGCTGCAATTGCAGTTAATTCTGTCTGTATTTGTATATGTCGCGTCCTGAATAGGTTTATACTTCATCCACTTGGCAACTGGGCTGCCGCATGTAATCTGTCCATCCTCTGCTCCAACTGGTTAATGTGCCGCCAAAAACACTAATTTTTCTCTAAAACAAAAAATCCTGTTTTATTTTTTCACTGTACAATCTTAATCAAATTACTTTCCAGCACGTTCCAGGTGCCGTTACTTATAGGATGTATGTACGTCAGTATATTTTTAAGAAAAATTGCATACTGAGTGATAGATGTATTGTGATTTTTTGACAACTACGAGCTCAGTTAGCATTTTTTAACACACGCAATGAAAACGTTTGCAATAAACGTATGTCAACGAAAGTTTAGAATATAGCTCATAGTATACCAAAACTTAATTGAGCATGCTTTCACACTGATTTTCGATTGAAGGGTTGGGACTTGGCATTGTGGTTATACCGAACAGTAACGTTCGCAACATAAGTTTGTTGTTAGATATCATTTTCACTGGTTGTTATGTTTCATAGATGTGATTGGGGGAGGTGTGTCTGTGTCCCCAAATTGTTTTAATATTTTGCAGTTGTCGCTAATTATATAATATAAAGTTGTTAAAACGAGGTTAAGTTCTTCGCAGGCCTGAAATTTATGATTTTTACTTTGGAAACATTGGAATTAATTATTTGATAGAATCAAAGGCGAACTATTATATCGTTTTCTGCAGGGATTGAACTTAAGAATTCCCAGGGTTGTTTACTTATTGCCTGTAGAGTTTTCAGCCGGCAGCCGATAGTTATACAATGATGGGTGTTATTGGTCGCATAGAGCTTGATGGCGTTGAAATACCAGTGTTCAATTTTGTTTACGATAATTCACAGTTTGGCATTAGTGATAATTGTTTGGGTCGGGCACCACCGTAAGTTGGATTATTTTTTAAACGACAATGATTTCTACGGAGCGGAAGTCGGAAGTACTTATTTTTGTCAGTTCGAACTAAAGCCATTGCGAAATATTATGATTTTGGTCATAAACATTAATTTACTAATATAGAGTGTTATGTTTTAGTTTTCAGCGATTAATATCTGACAATGTAAAATAATGCTGGTGTTTTGCCGGAGTGGAGCAATATATTCGCTTGTGTCTTCCGGTGTGTTTGTAAAAATGACGAAAGCGAAAGTAGAATGGTGGTTGACTTTGTAAACGAAAAATAAATTTTTGTACACTGTGGGTCTTGAATACTTCCATTGTGGATATTTTTTCGAGCACCATTTTATTTTTTGCCGATGCCGATGCCGATTCTTATTTTGAAATTTTGCAAATGCCGAACCGATGCCGATGCTGATGCCGATTCCATATTTAGTACACCATGCTTAATAAACAGATAGGATACTACATTACATGAGGAATTTATCCTTGGCCATCATAAAATGATTGTAATTTTATAAGAACGGTTCATTCCAATTAATTATTTCAAACACAACACATGAGAGACAACAGTTTTCATGACAAGACACACTGTTATGCGCCCAGAAATGAATTTGATAGCATTCCAACTGACTGTTTGCGCAAAAAGTATCGGCAAAGAATCTGCAATTTTTTGCCGATACTCACAAAAAGTGCCGGTTATTACCGATGCTGATGCCGATTAAACGGCGCATCCGTGTTGGAAAGCACATTGAAAATGTATTGAATTCTTTTTTCCGAAAGAACTGCCTTAGTGTTTGGTCGGATTCATTGTTTTTTGGTTTTAGGTTGTGATTTTATTGACATTATTTTGTAGAACCAAAGAACCTTCGAGTTCGGTTCGCGACTCGTTTCAATTCTCTAACGGTTATGCCGTGATTCCGTCAACCGGACAGGGCTATTCAGCATCCGAGTACGACGTCGAATTTCGGTTTAAAACTGTTTCACGCAATGGGCTAATGTATTTCCGTGGCGATCCGGTAGTTCAATTCATATTAACCTTGGCCTAATAAATTGTAGACTCATAGTGCCTCTTAAAATATATAAAGCAAAACTCTGGCTTCTTGTTATGACAATGGCTTTCATTTTGGCGGTTATTTGTTTTTGATCAAAAAGTTAAATATTTACTTTAGTCGGCGACTTAAATAATTTCGATATCAAATTATTTACCATTTTGATTACAGACCCTTTTAGCTTTTCGGATTATCAAGTTTTGTGTTAATTAATTTTTGAAATGTTAGTAATACACGCCGTTTTTCGAACCTTAATAAATTTTCAATGAGAAGTTTCGTATTGAAATCAACGTTTTCGAAGCATTGTTGCAATTAATAATTCTGCATCTTAGGCGAAAAAAGATTTCCTATCGATTGAAATGTCTGAAGGGCACGTCATCGTGCAAATCTATCTAGGCGGCCAATCCCTAATGTTACTGCGATCTGGACGCGAGTCTTACGCTGATAACAATTTCCATCGCCTGCAGTTTCATCGCAAAAAACTCAATGCCGAAATGCGACTCGACTATGAAGATGTTGTTCCAGTCGCTGGACCTGGAAAGCTGACCGGGTTGGACGTGAAAGCGTCACCGCATTACCTTGGTGGTGTGCCGGCTAACTTTGATACTGCACCGTGAGTTTTTGGGCAGAGGTGGACCTCTTGATCGGAACAAAGGAAAGAAGGGAAAGGACCGGGGAGGGAAACAAGAGCAGTTGATGATTGAACAGAAGGAATGTACATGTGTTTATGATTACAGGGAAAGTGGTCTTTTAGTTTACAAGATGAGTTGATGAGGGAAGAAAATTGTTTGTGATTGAAGTTGTGAGAACATGAAAGGTAGTATTTTTGAAGGAAATAGAATTGGCGACAGAAAGCATAAAAACATAGTGTTGGTGATAATATGGGAGTACATTTTGAAGACAGATAACAGAGAGCTCATCTGGCCTAGGAAGAAAACATGTGTACGAAGGAAGAGTTTTTTTACCTAAGGAGTCTTTTGGTATTGTGTATTAAGGTGAACTTGGATGGGGCCACCGTATGTTGAAAGCGAAAATTACATATTGATTTTGACTTCGTAGCTTTTGCCTGCAAATGTGAAAACTTATTGGTCTTTTAAAAGCTATTTTGACTGCTTTGGTTTTGCCTTCTAGATGGTCTCAGCGTAACATTATATGGCGTGGCTTCGTTGGCTGTTTGAAGCAAATACGCATTGACGGTAGTAGTGCAATGACGTTTAGCAGCGCGTATCAAATGCTGAACGTCAATGAAAATTGTGGACGAATTGTGAGTTTCGTATTCTGGTGTATGATGCTACCAACCGCATAGTCGGCTCGGGCAAAAAATTGGTGTCCAGTTTAAGTATTTTTAGTATTCGATATCATTTAATTTGTCAGTTGCTGCAGCTTAAACACGAAACTTTACGATTGAAAAAACGTAGTGTGGTCGTTTAAAGTGTAAGGTAGTGACCATGATTTCTTTACATCGACGTAGTTTAATGACTTGGGCTGATCTTAACACAATAATGTATTTGTAAACGCATGCTGTAATTTTCCTCGTGATTGTGCTAATTGGTTTGGATTTTATTATAGGTTTCACATAAAGTTGAATGTCTCAGAATCTGTTTCATTTTAAGAATACTTTTGAAATTCAGTAAATGGTTATAAATCTGTAATATTCGTATTTTAGGGCACGACCGATATTAATTTTGATGGCAATGGTTTTGTTGCGCTGCCGGGGATCCGGTTTGGTTCCGAGTCAATGCTGTCGCTTAATTTCCGCTCAGAACAAAGCGATGGCGTCATTTTGCATCAGTCGAGTCAAACGGTGCCAGCAAATGAGAAGCCTCGTGATGGTGTAGATAAGGTTGTTTTGATAGAGTATTTAGTTTTTACTTTGATTTTTCTGTGTTTCCGGAGTTGATAATGTGTAAATTTTTGAGCACTGACCTAACGGAGTAGCCAACTTAGAATTCAGATTACAAAGCTGAGGCCAGACACAACACATTAAGGAAAAGGAAATACCGTATGGTCTTATTAAATCAATGTAAAATGAGTGCTCCGTTTTGCACTTTTATTTGGAGTTCAACACAGCAATAACGTTGCAGTTGAAAACCATAAATTGAATTTACATCAACGAGTAATTACTGCACCTTAAATCCGGCCTATATGCTTAATTTTTTCTTATTAAAATATAATTTCAGGGTTTCTTGACAATTTCAATGGTGGAAGGTAACTTAAAAGCGGTTATTGGTTCAGATCGCGCCGGCAAGGTATTGCTGACAACCGAAGAAAGTGAACAATATCGAGATGGGTTAGTTGGGCAGCAGCATAATCTTCAACTCAATCGTAATGGAAACAGGTAAGTGAAAATTATTTTATTTAATTTTGTAATATTTTCATATTTTTTGCTAAGGAGTAAATTATGTGGAAAGCTGTTGTGTTCTGTTATTAGGGTGCTAAATTTTAACAAACGTTAAAGGTGTTATATAACCAAGCATTTTTTTTGATAAAGCTTGGGCATATTATAGCCTATTACCTTTCGAAGCTTGACAGTGGACGAAGCAAGTTGGCATCCTGATTCCGATGAGCACCCAAATATCTGGCAATATTGAAATTTTTTTGAGATTTAATGACCTGAGGTGTTCAAATTGTTTTTGGGGTGGTTGCAACCCTTATCCTGTCCCGTACGCGTAGAGTGGTATAATTTTAAAAATGGCACTTAAATATACTACTGATTTTGGTGTTTATAAAACCAAACTGAGGACTATATGCTTTTAATAGGGTGTCACTTCTTGTGGGCGACAAAGAAGTTGATACGGCATTTTTGGAATCGAGCGACGCGATTGGCTCATCAGATCATGAAGTCTTGTTATTGGGTGGATTTGGATCGCGCGTTCCAATAGCCAATGAGATTTTGACAAAATCTGGATTGAACGGATGTTTGTCCGGAGTGTATGCTAATTATGAGTAAGTGTCACTGACCAAGCTTATCACTTAATTTTGTCCTCATTTGGTGACTATTTTTCAATGGCCTAATTGTCAAAGCCATGTAGCACATACAGTCAGTTAGTGATTGAGAATACAAGGAAAAGCTTGTAGTCACCCATGTCACCACCTTATATATCAACATTTTTGAACGGAAATGGAAACAAACAAACAAACAAACAAACAAACAAACAAACAAACAGTGTTCACATTTATTGTTTTAGGCGAATTGATTTGAATCCAGTTGAAATCAAAGATGTCAAAATTGGCGAATGCAAACAAAGTTTGGTTCATCCAATAACCGATTCAAGTTGGTTTTTTGGCGTACTTTAGTTCATTGCAAAACGAACCCTTTGCTGTTAGCGAAACTCTAGTTACTAGGATTTGGGTAATAGACATGATTCAAATGTTTAGAATTCTGTTAGTGATGCATCGTGCGTCCAGTGCGTGCAATTCTTGAGTTTACCTTGCCGATGTTTTGGTCAAGGTTGTTTTCAGACATGAAAGCTGTCGTTATTTTCCAATTTTTGTAGCAATTGTTCATTTTGTGCAGTGAAATATTTTCAAAACATCGGTAATTTGTTGGTTTCAAGATTTAGTTAGCACGTACCGCATAGCCTTATGTAACAATACGTTGGTCCACAGCCGCTATGAGTATAAACGCAATCCAAGCAGTGTGTGTTGTCAAAACTTCAATTCTAACCGTGGACATTTGCTTGCTAATTGAATGCAAAGCTGTTTTCTCACTTGAATACTTAATTTTTTATGTTTTACTGCAGTTTTGTTTTCAATAACAGCAGTGGTTGCTAGATATGGTTTATTTTTCCGTTTCCACTTGTGCACCTATGAACCATGAGCGTAATCAGGATTCTGGAAATGGGGTTACGTTCTATGCATATTTAAAAGGGCGTTTGCAGTGTTACAAACTCAAAAATATTTGAAACCCTTTTAACACATTTCCAAAAGGGTGGGTTGATTAACAAAACCGCCCCCTCACTACATTCTTATTGGGAACTCCTGGTTGTTTTGCCTCTAGTTTCTTTCAATTAGAACTGCACCACAACCGGTCACTGACTGTAACAAACAATCCCAGGGTTTCGATTTATATTCCAATTTGAAAAATTTAAGAGTAGCACATAACGATGATTTTAATAAATTTTTATTTTAGAGCGTTTGCTTGCTGATAGCCAATTCACATCATATTTCAAAAAATCAATGCTGCCACATGCAAAATTAGTGTATCTTGAAGGTACGAGAAAATATTTATGGGTAAACTTGAAATATAACGTTTCCCAGCAAGATATTTTTTATTAATATTATTTTTGGTTTTAGTTATTTTAGTTATTTTAATTTTGCTGTCACCTTTTACAAGTTTAAGTTTGAAGTTAATTTTGTATGTGACCATCATCACCTTTGCCCGTGTTTTCAAATGTGTGGAGCACCAATACCAGTTAGTAATATAAGTTTCAAAAGTGCTAACTACTACAGTGCTGCATATATCAAAATCGGAACAAAAGTAGAGCAGATTTAATACGAAAAGTGCTGTGTTTTTAACGTCACTGTTCGCTAATTCGATGGTTACAAAACATGTCATTAACTGGTGACGATCACTTGTTTTAGTAGTTTTTGTTCCTTTTGGTTTAGCAATAATGGTAGCACCTAGGAATTCTTTGTCCCAGATGAGTTCCAACTACTGAGGTGCAACGTTTTAATGCTGTCTCTGCAGGATAAAATGTTTATATACCATGGTCCGGCGGGATATCCGGCACTTGGGCTGGGAAATTAGTTGCTTAAAACATTAGCATAAGTAGGTACTTTTATTAAAAGTCTCAGAAATAAGTAGTCTGGGAAACAGTTTATCGCACGAAGTGCAGTTACTATTGAATTGAGTTACATTAATTTGTGTATTCTTATTGAAATATCCGTTACTACCTTGCTGTTGCCGGATATGGTGATGTCGGGCTTTTTTGACATTTGTTGGTAAATAGTTGCACACTAGTCAGTGTGTGCGTTGTGTTGTAGTTTTGACATCATGTTTTCAACCTGTTTATTTTAAACATTATTTTAGGTAGACCTAATACGACAATTTTTACGATAGATTCTGCAACACAGACGCCAGAGTACGAGCTTGGCGCAAATCTGCAACATTCAATTGTTACTCCAGTAGTTAAACAACAGGTCAGTGCCATTCTCTTAGGCCTTCCACCAAATGTTTTGAATGTTGGATGATAATATTAACGGTGACCGTCGAAGTTTAATTAATGTACCCACTTGCATGTTTTGGTTTATTGACCTTATAATAAATTTTTGTTGGAAGTTGACTGAAAAGGGCTCATGATGTATTCTGCGTTTTTCTAGCTCTGGCAGTGAGAAATATTGAGTTTGCTCGTGTAAGTTTTTTGTTGGGGATATCATTAAAAATGTGGTCCCTCGGTTCCGAAACATGGCGCTAACTGTTGGATGGATACCAAAATTCAGAGATTCATATTTTGTACAATATAATTGTCCGAAATCCCAGAATTATAAAAATAAAGCTAAATACGGTTTTAGCATGTCACTTGCGATGATACACCTTTTGTATCGGAATACGGAGCAGCTGATTTTGGTTTGTCGAAGCAGAGCTATGCGTTGATTCGATACCGATCGCATGCTTCTGTCGCTGAATTGCCAATGAAGCGCAAAAATTTCCAACGATCGTAAGTACAGTCACGGACTGAATTAAGTGCGCAGAAACCGCGACTGCGTCCACTGCGGTTGCGGTTTTGTAACCGCGGCTGAATTTTTTTTAGTGGTCGCGGTTCAAACGCGGTTTGAGACCCGATCGTAGTCGCGATTTTATTTGCGGTCACAGACGCGGTTATAACCGCGGCCGAAGTTACAGCTGCGGTTGTTATTTCCACAAAAATTAACAATATGAATTAAATGAAAAATATTTGGGAATTAAAATGAATCAAAAAATCTGTTGGCAAATCAGAGACTGGTATGGAAGAAATGTTGACAATATGTTGCGGGAGCACTTTGCATAATTTTATGTATCTTAGGTCAAGTTATGCTAAATCACCATGATTTAAAGTGTAAATTTTGTGATATGGCATATATATGAATTGTCTGCTTTGGCTTCACGAAGCGTTTTGTGTTTTGCACTCCGGGGTCGTTGGCCTGTGATTACAAATTTCGACTTATGCAAATTAGTTAATAGTTGACTGCTCCAGAATTAGGCTTCATAGGCTTGTAACGTTAAACGTGACAACTAGAAAAAAGTAAGTGGACCAAAATATGCGCTTGTTCTTTACAAGCTTTGAATGTTTAACTAGACTATTAAAAACAGTAAATATGTCCGAGCTTCGTTTACTATATGTACGTTATGGACAGAATTAAGTGCGCAGAAATTGCGATTGCATCCACTGCGGTAGCGGTTGCGGATTTCCACCCGCGTCTGAGTTTTTAATCATTGCGGCTCAAGCGCGTTTTGAGAAGCGATCGTAGTCGCTATTTTAATTGCGTTTGCAGTCTCGCTTTGTACTGCGGTCCAGTCACGGTTAGAAATGCGTCTGTAATTGCAGTTTTAAGCGCAATCTGCAACCGTAATATTTGCTGCGTCTGTGACCGCAATCATAACTGCGTCTATTACTGCACTGCGAAACTGCGTGCGCAACCGCAGTTTTGCGTCCATGCAAATAGCGGTTGCGAGCGGGCACGCTCGTGCATGCGAGCGATCGCAAATCGAACCGCCTTTGGGTCGCGATCGCGGTTGCATTTAATTTTGTCCGCTACTACTGGGCAAAGTGTTTTTCAAAACTTATGTTTAAGGTTCAAAGTTTCATTTGAGTTTCGGCCGTTGGACACTGAAGGTGTGTTGCTTGTATGGTCAAGTCGTGCTTGGCGTCAGTTTGTGACAGTCAATTACGCTGACAGCCGGCTTTGGGTTAGATTCAAAGGGCACAAAGGACCATCGCTGGAGTATAAATCACGAACTCGGTTGGAACTGCGTCAGTGGCATAAGGTAAGTTAATCTTTTTGACCTAGTTGTTCAAAATTTCTGCTCGTTCATGCTGAGTTTTAAGCACATGATAACTTCTTTTAGTAATTGTGCTGTGTTTTGTTTATTAATTTGGTAATGGTTAAAGTTGCAAGCTAAATGAGAAAAATTGGTCTATCACAATTTTAAAAAAACACGTTTTACTTCCTTTAGATTCACGAACTAGGAGGGTAAACTGTTTTGCTACATTGGTCATAACGTGAAAGCAATGTGCAATAGTACTACCATACCAGATCTCTCAAAAATAAATTGAAATAGTGTTCGTAACTTAATATTTCTTGTTTAGTATCTTATTTTTATGACTTTCCTAGCTGTTTGTAGGTTTTGGTCGAAAAAGATGAATCAAGTGCACGTATTACAGTCGGCGCGGAGTCAGTTTATATACACGATATTCCTCGAAAAATAACACTAAAAACTCGAATATTCGTCGGTGGACTTCCGGCTGAAGATTTGAATCATTTTGACTGGGTAAGCAATGTTTTTCAATTTGGCTCAGTTGAGCAAGTTTAAAGCCGTATTTTACTGTATAAAACACACCTATTGCAAGTTAGTAATACACTCACAGTATTAGCTCGATGAAGGAATGCAAAAAAGTACAAAAATTAAAAGTTTACTCATAACTATTTTTAAATTATTATTACTAAAGCTGGAACACCCCACATTTGTATTTTGGGCATCGTTCCGGCTGATTTGTAAATATGCAAATTAAATATAGTTTTTATGTTCTTATTCGTCGTTTTATGAGTAAATAAATAATATGCAAGTCAAATGTGAAAACCTTTTCGCATAGCTTATCTTATTCTATGATTTTTAAAAACGGCGTGCTAATGTACAGAAAAGGGCAATCAGTTTTCGATTTCAGACAAAAGTATATACAAGGACCCTGATTTTAAAATAAGTTTACAAACTTCAAGCATTTTGACACCAAAGCACATTGGAACTCCCATAGACGTATTTATATACTTGAAAGTTGCACATGTGTGCAACTACGTGTACAAGTTAACTTTATCTGTCACAAACTGATAATTTTGATGGTGCTATACTAATGTCAGAATATGAGTACTGCTTGCGCATCAAAATTACTAATTTGTTGTGTTTCCAGGCACATCAAAGCTTGGACGGTTGTATTCGTCGGTTCCGAATTAACTATGAACGCTACGAATTGAACAATGAAGAAGGTGCATTTGTTCGGCCTTGTTTCCGTGATATTGGGCCTGGGACATTTTTCCCTGGTGATGCTTACGCACAGCTAAGTAAGTTTTCTGGGCGATAGGTAACAAAATACTGTGTGCAATGCGCTTAGTCACGATTACAATACAATATTCGGCGGTTAAATCTTCCAGGCCTTATCTAACTCCGGGTGGCTGCAATTTTGAAGGGTGGTTTGCCTTTAAAGCGTTTTCCAAGCACTGATGAATGCAGTTGTAGTGGTGGAACGCAGATACTCTATGTTATATTTGCAAAAACAGGAATTTGATTCTCTTAACTCATTTTTGATTTCAAAAACAATTTTTATTGTAATATTATAGTTAGTATAACAGCGGCAATGATTTCTATTTATTTTCTAAAAGCTATTCAAGTTATTGTTCGCAGACACACAGTACGTACTCTGGTATCCACAAAAGATTGTTCTTTTCAGAATTGACTCTACCGAATGACAGTGAGCGACACACTAGCAATCGTGTTTCGAAGGTATTTGCCGGCGGTTCACTGCCGTTTGAATTGACGATGTTCTTCCGAACCGGAAAACCAAATGGTCTGTTGGGTGTCATTTTGAACGTGGAGCCGAAAATTGTCATTGAGATTTCGCGTGGCCAGGTAAGTATAATATTGCGTTTAATCATCAAATTTAGCAATTCTAACTTTCGGCAGTTCGCGAGCCAATTTTAAACACTCGTGCTGTGCGGTAGCTATGAACGATAAACGATGCTTGCAGCTCATATTTCATGGGCATGTTCTCTGCTTTGAAAGTTACAAGTTCTATCTGGTTCATAGGTGCTATTAATGAGCAGTTGAGAATACTAGTGCCAGTTTATGGTTTGACAGTTCGGATATTAGTCCCATAGTCTTCGATGTGTCTAGCGTCTATCATCAGCTAGAAATACGTCATATAACATTAGAAATAATGATGGTCAGTTTTGAAATTGGCACATTTAGTGTGTTCAATCTACCCTGCTGCAGGGGAAAACCCTTTTGCTAACTGGCAATGGGCGCTCACGCTACAGATAGTTACGAATACGACTTCTAGATAACGGTATTTTTAGGTTGTTGGCAAAGTAGGCAATGTCCGCCAAGCGACCAATCATAGTGAGTATCGTACAGTGTGCGATAACCAATGGCATCGTGTTGTTTTTCGACTTCAGCCTGAAACAACTCCTGATGGTCGTTCAGAGCAAACTGTAATGTCAGTTAGAGTTGACACCGATGACCCATTAACAGATGTATTAGCTATGCCGCTTAATGTTTATCCTGGCCAGTTGTTTTTTGGCAATGTTCCAGGTGAGTTTTTTTATGGCGGGTTAATAGAGTTTGGTTTAGAAGGTTATCAATCAAGCAACAAACAAACAAACAAACAAACTACATGTTTTGCGGCCTTCGTCTCCCTTAAGAGATTGGACGAGGTTTAAAACGTAGTCAACCAATTGTTTTTTGTCAATTTAAAATGTGTTACGTATTACTTTTAAGTTTACAAAGTTTTTTATAATTTCTTAGGTCTCGTTTTTATGCCGGCGCGTCAGGAGTGTTCTGTGTATTTTTGGAAGGGTAGCAATATTTCTACAGTTAGTTTCCACAATATATGGTTTTGGAACGTTGGTTTATGTAAATCTGTAGAGGCATCCTACTGTACGTAGTTCGGGGATCGCTTCAGCAAATTTTCCTGCACACATGTTCATGTTAACGAAAGATCGAACAAGCAAGTCCGCTATGACTTAGAAATTGGAAAGCTGTATTCTTTTAAGATGCTGGTGGTGCAAACATTAAAACAACTTTGACACAGTGTTTATTATTATAAAAGTATTATAGGGGTCCGCACACTGGGAGACTCAGGCTTGTGGGCATGTCGCTATAATAAACATGGAGCATAATAAATATGTTTGTTTTGGTCAAATTGGCATCTGAACTGTTGCGTAAATCCAGTGTAATCATACTTCGATTTTGTTACTAATATTAGACTGAAATTTTGTGAATGTTTTAGTTCAATCCGCGTATAAACTAGACATTAAACCGTTGGTTGGATGCTTGAAAGACGTTGCGGTGAATGGCCGTCCTTTGAACTGGACCGACGCTGTTGTTTACAATACGTTCAGATCGTGTCCGAATTGAAACTCAACCTCGAGTTTAACTTTTGAATACGCAGTGCGTACCGAAAGATTCATTCGGGTGCAGATACACTACACCTACCTCCATGTGCACCGAACAAACATGGTGTGCATTATGTGCTGCAAACCGGTAAAAGGTAAACATAACCAATAAAAGCCAAATTTCATTACATCGGCTGTACTCGAACAAAAGTAGTTGATCACAACAGAATGCACCTCGATAACAAGCCGAACGCATTACGTTCAGTATTAATGAACACAAGTAGCCCATTGGCGAGATGCATGCCACCGCTAAGTGAATGTTGGAGGTCAGTGTAGCTTATATACCTGCACCTTCATTTGGTGCGCTACGGCCCTAAACACTATAATTTTTAAATGATGTTGGCAAAGTAATTATTGTGACCAATAATTAAGACCTTGCTTTTATGTGACAGTGATATTAATTCGTGTTGAGGGATCACTTCATTTTTAATACCCCTGTTTGTTGGATCGAAGCAAAATTAGATCATACTATGCGTACGACTGCGGCTTCAGAAATTGTGTCGAGTATTATATTTTTTATGTTATACTGTTTTGGGACGGATTTTTAATATTATATTATATTTTTTAATTCCGTATACGTAATGGTTGTGTTTGTGTTATTATGGTTGTGTTTCTGTTTATTCTTGTTTGGTTGCGGTTGTAATTGGATTTGTTACATAGTATTTTGCGTGGACATTTCAGCCGGTAAGCGGTCGCTTACGATTTTCATGGCCGAAAGATAAATTCTGAACCCGAAATGGTTTCGATGATCAAGTTTTAATACTGGCATTTCTTGGGCCGTACAAAGATCTTTTATGTCCTCCCGGGTCAATGTAAAACTGTTGAGACGCGGTGAAGCATATTTCGACTGTTATATTTGTGAGGAAGTAGTTTTTAAACGTTTTTGCCAAAAATAGTTTTTATAGATTTTTCTAAAAACTGACTCACATTAATATTTCAAAATATTTCAAATTTTTGTTCTGTGTTTAGTCTAAATTAATAAACGTATTTTTATTTCGCTGTTATTGTAAGCATTGTTGGCTTAAATAAGTCTATGCAATTTTTTTCCTTGTTGTTGTTAACTCACTGCCGTATTATGTAATTTTTTTATTTTGTCGTTATGTATTTTGTTTTAGAAAGAATGAGTTATTTAATTGTTTGCATTTGTGCCACCTCCTGTTACGGTTTTAGCTTGACTTACGCATCGGTATAGCCGGAGGGGATCTAAAGGAAACCGTTTCCACACAATGATTTAGGCAAAATTGTTCCTGTAGCTATGTACGTCAGCGCACAAAAATTGACTTTTTGGCAAAAATTACAATACACATAGAATTAGTGTGCCCACCCACCAAACCAAAGTTCTGACTACGCCTATGTGCTCCCCAGCACCCTATTTATTTTAGCTGAAGAAATGTCGAAGAACAGAATATAGAAAATATATCATAGCTTACAGGCTTTGAAACATAATCTCGGATGTCTTCGCTGTGTGTAGAATAATGCTAGCTAGCTTTTTCTTGAGTGTAAAGTTGTGTTTATTTTGTGCTAACCTACAGTGGTGTGTTATTAAATGGATTTTGTTTGAGTAACCGAAGGTATAAAATCATTTTATTTAATATCCGTTTTCCGGCCAGTGGGAATCACAGAATTGACTAGGTGTGAATATATCATTGTGACGATATAATAAGAAATTTGTGTTTGTTGACGAATGATTTGATTTTGTGTGTCTTCCATAATAGTACCTACCTATTCTGAATTCATGACATGTGTCTTTCGCATTTTGTCATTCAAATTTATTGTTAAACATTTACGTCGTTTTTTGCCCTTTTATCTACGCTGCGATCTGTCTTTCACTTCATCTCACTGAACCTAATGCACATGTATATTGACCGTATGGTTTGGGTAAAGCCATTTAAGGGCTGCTGAACGTTTCTAATTCTAAGAGACAGGCAAAACATTTTACCGGTAGAACAATCAGATCACAGGTACATGGCGGCATCGCGATTTATCATCACAATGATAGGCTTAAGTCCTCCATGCTCCGTGCATTTGGCCCTGAATATGTTACTGGCAGTTTCTATTATAATGAAAATGTGCCGCTCTGGCGCTGGGCAATTATTGCAGTGGTACATCTACATGTGGATGACCCATAGAGTTGTAGGTGGATGCAGTGCCGCAGCTACCACCCCTTACATTCGGAGGAGCAACGATAACTGGGGTTCCCGGAAAAACAACCCACCATGCGATTTCAAAAAATTTCCGCCTTATGAGAGCAAGTCACCTTTAGCATTACGTTATTCAAATTATGTTACGAAACTGTTTTACTTGAATTTTTGAACTCCGAATGTTAATTATATTGTGGTGTTTTCCACTGCCATAAAATAATTTTTTGTCATGTTTATTGTGTCATACTGGTGGGGGGTTCGAACTTATACGTACATTGACCCGTACATTTATTGAAAAATTTAGTTTTGAACTGGACTAAAAACAAGATCCATTGTATGCTGTGAAGGGTTAGTGGTAATTTCAGGCGTTGAAACATATTGCTCAAGCACTTAATCGTTCTGATAAACCTAGATCTAAGCATGAATATAAAAGCCTACGCGTGATTATTTGCTGTCCCAAATGCAAATAGACCGTCCATGACATCGGGCCTTGAGAAAAAAAACAAGTTTGGCTCCGGAGTCAGAGATGTAAAATTTGAACGCAGTTAAAATTATGTTGAATTGGCTAATGTCAAATTTTTGGGTTTCAGAATTCGAATTTGCGTACAGCAGCCGTCTAAACTGTTAAGGCTTGGAAAAAGTGAACTGCAAGTAGCAATAAAAAACGATTTTGTTGAAACGTAAAAAACTTACTTGTCGGAATCATATTAACCAAGAGGCTATCCACTTTTCAAACTAAGCCAATCGTTAACAACCTGCTTCATTTCTACCATTTTGCTTCTTTTATTGGCTGATATATACTTAGTTTCAGTTTAGAATAAAGTTTACATGTTTTTGTTGCAAGTAGGGCGTGTAGCCCAACGGGACGGGATGGTGCGGGCGGATCAATATCCCATTGGCTACCGGCAGCCGTTTCATTTTTTTACCTGGGTGTACAGGTCTGTCGTTTGCTCAGTCAACGAGGTTTCAATTCAATATGCTAGATTTGTTCAGTGATCTTGCTCGCATTCAGCAAATCAGGTATTTATTTATTAGTGGCGAAGGGCGGGGTGAAAATAAATAACAGTTCGTATCCGAATAATGGGAAGGTACCCTCTGGAGAGGCCAAACAAATATCAGTCCCCCTCTTATTCAGGTCGCTACAGTACGCACACATGTGCCCAATTACAAATATTTTCATTTTCCAAATCGAAGTACATTATATTCTGGATCAAAAATTATTCGTTGTTGACCAGTTTGTTTCTGTTTAATACGAGGTAACAGCATACAAAATACACCTCCTTGCGCGCACAAATTGTGTAACGAAGGTCTGTGGATGCTGCGAAACGGAGCCAAATATAGAAGCGATCGCGGTTGTATGTGACTTGATTGTGAACCATAACTGACTTTTGGTATACCAGCATCTATAAAATGAAAGAATATACTGCAGGGACCCGAAAAAGGCTGGGAAGTAAGAGCTTGGAGTCCGTTTCGGATTTTGAACAATAAGAGTCTTTCCTTTAAACATATGGGGTCCTAAATTACAATTAGACCATAAATGTCAATAGTACACTGATGATATCGCGTATAAATGCTTCTTGGACCTAAATCAAGTTCCGTATAAATTTTTTGGCACATGTTAATGGCGTCCAGGTTTCTGGTGGGTTCATAAAAGAGTAGATTTAGATTCTAGATTACATTATTTTGCTTAAGCTTATGCTTAGGAATACGCTTAATCTACTGTTATGCCCTTTAAAGTAACATTGGCCAACTTTTTAGTGAAAGTAATAATAATGTGTATTAACCTAAGTATAGCTACTTGCAGCAGCGTACTCAAGTCTTAGAAGTATATTTTTATAGTGATGAAATTTAAACGTTGAAAATGGCTGGAACAAGTTAAAGACGTATGGCCAAATAACTACAGCTGGATTAAAAACAAAACAGTCCGGATACGAATAGCTAAAAGGGGTTCCTTCTAGAGAGACGAAATAAATATCAATTACCCTCACTCCTGTGCAGGTCACTATCGTAACTCTTCCAGCATAGAGTATATCATGCATAATTGATCCGCTATAGCAAATTGTGCATATGTAATCAGTACAATTCATAATGTTTTAATAGCTACTGATGGGCATCGGAGGTGTTTTCATCTGGAAGGACCTTATCATTTTTTACAAAAGTTTTCTGAGGGGGAAAAATAATTTCTGACGGGGGCCTATGCCTCACCGCTCCCCCACTATGGATCCGCTTGTGGCCACTTTTTTACTTACGCTTATAAGGTTTAGACTTATTGTTTACTTGGGCGTAGGCTTAATGTTTGTTTTAGACTTGTGGTTATTACGCTGAACAGGTTTAAACTTTAGGATATATGCTTTGGTTTTTACATAGCTAAAAATATATTATATTGGCGCAAATCTTCGGGACCTGCTCTAGTTTTAATATATCAGGACATAATGCCGATTTGGCTGCTCATTACCACCTTGATGATTTTATCAGTTCTGTCCGAATTTGAAAGGACACTAAAGCATGATGGCAGGGGCGGCTCCGGTTAGTTATTGCAACAGCTATGTTTGAATGTGCTTTTTGACTCATCAATATGAAAACGTGTTTAAGTAATAAAAACGAAATGAAATGAAACATTTGTTTTTCTTGCTTCTTGAAAGAAAAATAAAAAGTATTTTTATATTGTAACAGGGCAATGAGACTTTTAAACCCAAGGTGTAAACCGGTCGTAAAAATAACAAACGGGTTGCGATCAAAATGACGGAAACGGACGACGGATATAAAAGTAAAGAAAGTTTCATGACTGTTGTTATTTTTCTGCCAATTCTATTAAAGCATGCAACTATCAACCGGGCTTTCTAAGATTTTGAACGAAAAATAGCTGATGCACTGAAATTTTTTTATGATTTTGCGCCTATTTTACTTTTTGGGTGTACCCGTTTTCTCACACGACTGCAATTGAATAGGATTACATTTTAAAGTATTTGTGGTTAGGCTTAGGCAGTATTAACACTTATTTTTTCGCTTAAGCTTTAGGCTTAATCTCAGGAAAATGCTATTAGGCAGTTTGTGGATCAATTTCGTCATTTTTATTTCATATTGAACAATTGCAAGATATTTGAACTGAAAAACGCTCGATTTATACGTGATTTAAATCTAATTGAGAGCATAAAAAGTGCGGACTTTCCAATACTCCTATTACGGAAGCGAACATCTATTTTTCAAAACGAATATCTGGTTACACCCTTTTAAACCCTTATTTGTTTCAGAGCGCAAGGGAAAATGTGAAAATATAACCTATTTCCTACCGCGTGCCATTTACATAAAACACATTTCAACATCACTGGTATATAGAATCAATCTTTGAATCATTTCTAATCGAAATTATGTTTTGTTTTTCTAAATTGGTCTAAAGTCACAAATCGCGTACAGTTCGATACAACTTTTACTAAAATTTTTTTCATCAAAATCGCCGGAACTTCCGGCAAAGTTCAACCGGAGCCAGATCCAGACGACGACGTTCAGCCGGAACCAGAGCCTTTGCTCCGATTGCGCGTTACAGCGAAACTAATATCGCAAATGCACATCTGATCACACTTACCATTCCTATAATTGGTTTTGTTCATCATAAGCAGTGAAGTCATTGCTAGTGTTCGTGCAAGGAAATTAGCATTTGTCGAATTATACATTTTATGAAATAGTTTTTTTTTATTTTTAAAATCATAAAAATAAATGGAATATATGCGGTAGCTTAAATTATTACGCGGACTATTTTGCTACACCAAAAAGAAGAGCGTAGAACGCGTCTAATTACTACCAACGATTGATATTACATAGGTTCAGTAATTACTTGTGACATTTTTGCGTGATTGAATAATATGTAATACTCGTCGTTACAACGGTCTCCTGCTGAACTCCTGGCAATTGCTGGTTGGCACGTCAATATGTAACTAAGCACGTATAGACAGTTGAACATTTTGCTTGTAGTAAAATACCCCGCGTAGCAATATACCCTTACGACATATATACCTACCTTAAACTGCAAAGCAAACGTGAAAACAATTTGGTCAACTATGTACACTTCAAACAGAATCAGAAACTTTAACTTCGGCTTCGACGTAGGCTTTAGCATTATAGGCTTTGGATGTCTTCCCTAAGTTATAACCTAACCATTTAGCCAAATCATAGCCTGATCATTAACCTTAAATATGGAGGAAAGCGTACAAATTACAAATTTTGCTATATTAACACGTCACGTGAGTTTTTGTAGATAAAACCACGAATGAATTGTATCTTGCACATTTCATGGGTTAAGCTGTCGCCAGAACTTGATTTTATTGATTGCTGTTTGCTCAAAATCATTCTATTTACCCATCGTGAGAAAAACATCTCTAAACCTGAGAAAAGCATTTCACACTGGGCTCCAGTGACGATGAAAGCGTTTTTTGAAGTTGGTGGAAAAAATGATAAATTTGCCTCTGCTGTAAAACGCATGTTTCATGTTTTAAAAACACATTCTATACCGTAGCAACTTTGGAGCAAATCCCTTCAACAGAGTCAGAGTTTTGCAAAAATATTGATGGTTCCGCAACGGAAAACAGAAAAATGCCAGATGTCACATCGGAACTGAATAGTGAAAATACCATATGTATTGAACAGGTGACCGTGATCTACGAAATTAGCTCACGAACAGCAGAATACATACTACTTTTCTTGGCAGACAGGTGTCAAGGTATAGATACAACAATAAAAGAAACTTTCGCAATTGAAACTAGCGACAAGTCAAATGCTTGCCACGTTTCTAATAAATTCGGTGCCATGGCTCAATTCTGACTATAGTTCCAGCAGATTTCGTTGGAAGAATTGTCAAGAAACATTTGCGAGCAAAGTAAGCGAAAAGTTAGACGCAACCTTTGTGTAAAATTCTTTAGGGGATACACGTTTGACTGATTTAGTTTTTTTGCAAAATTAGAATTTGAAAAGGTTGGGTCAATGTATAGACCAGGACCGTTACCGTAGTATAAGCATATTCCTAAGCCTAAACCGAAGCCTAGCCTAAACTTAAAAAATTGTCTGAGCTGAATGTTTTTATTTTCTTGCAGTCCCGCAGAAAAACGTTCCGCTCCTGATCTTTGCATTGACTGCAAAAGTTGTATTGTTAAATGTTCTTTGGTCAAAAAGTGGAGTTAGGGGTTACGCTGTACCCCAACAGCCCGCCGCCAAATATGCACGTAGAATTTCAAAACAAGACAACAGATTGGTTTTAGAGTGCAACTAACATCTATTGACATCAGACTTTTCAACACTGATGCCCGAACTCTTTGTTTGCATTCATAAGTTAGTAAACAGGACTATGTCCCGTAGTCAGAGGTCTCCAGATAAATATTGACCGCCGCATAGAAAACGCTTGCATCTACTAGAAAACTTTTGATCAACCTGCAGTCGTGCAAATTCTCTATACGTCATGTGTAAGTTTGTTTTGACGCCATTTTTGAAATGTGGAACTAGACTTGACGGCTGGAGCGGGCCCGATCTGAGAGAAAATAGAAACGGTGTCTTTCGAAATGAAACCTTTTCAAAAAAATTCGTTCAACTAAGCACGTTTTTATTAGCTGAGCTAGTTTCCAAGTTGTCGTCGCGAATTTTCAAAAAACCTTTACTTTAACACATCCCACCATGTTCCCGAGTCACAAAAAGTGAAGCGGAATGCTGTTGAGCACGGGTGTTCATAAAAAACATCATTAATTTTAAAAAATGTAAACATAAAATAGCAAGCTTCGAATGACTATTAATACTAAAAAGGTCAATTTTATATGTAAATATTTTGGGTTATATATTTTGAAGAATATAGTGGTACAGCAAAACTTAATATGTCTGGCTGAAAATCGACCTCCTTCTTTGGTACCATTATTGCCGAAGGATCGGTTTCTGGCAATGTTCGTTGTGAAATTTATGGAGTTATTTATGCACACAAGGGACAATTGATATTTATGGGCTCTTAGCCTTCTCTTTACTATCCCTCTTATTTCAGTCAATACCTGGTTTTAGTTCACTTGCGGCATCCACACCGTTCCATACAGAAAAAATTTGCCCTTCGTGATAATTCGAAATTCCTACATACCCGTTGAGAAATTTGGGTACCTTTAATGTTTTGGGATGGCACTGTAGTGACCCATAATAAAAGAGGGTCTTCATTTTGAGTCTCAATCAATAGGTGTCAGTATCCCAAAACAAGAATTTCTAAAGCAGATAGAGTCCTCAAACTCTAGTTAGAGTACAAAAATGTTAAAAATGTTAAAACTATGCTATGGCGGCTGTGTCCGCAATGTGAAACTTACCTGGGCCCTGCGTGGCCATTGAATATTATTGCATATTGTATCAGCTGAAGTTGCGAAAACGACATAGCTAGGCTATGTCAGCACCCAATATGGGTGTCTGTTGTTGTTGTTGTTGTTGTTGTTGTTGTTGTTGTTGTTGTTGTTGTTAATTGTTGTTGTTGTTGAATAGGAAGGTATGGTGTACAGGATATGTGGCTCTGGACCTGGTTTAACATCGGCGGACACGCAATTTTGGGTGTCGGTCTGTTTGTAAATCAGGTCGAGATGCAAACAGGGTAGCCAGGACCGGAATCAGTCTATAACTTGGACCTAGTGAAAATGGTCGTGAGGATTTTTCAGTGAATTCTGTGTGTGCTATATAATTTTTCTGTTTGAAATTGCTCGGACGGTTGGAGTAAAGGCGGAAGTCGGGTAAGTAAGAGTGAATTGCATATCGGTTTACAATGGCCACGGTGGCATAATATGTGAAGGGAACCAGGCGTACAGTGTTTATAAATATAGCGCAGGGCGCTTACGGCTACCCGGTATTAAATACTGGTGTTATGTGTTAATTGGAGAACCGGAGATTAAAAGGAAACCTGGGAAAACGTAGTTTAGTAAATCTAACGTGGTTAGGTTTACTATTCTACAACGGATTGGCCTAATCTAACGGGGTTAGATTGGTCGGAAAGATTTGGGTGTATCTATAACGTGGTTAGAGTGCACGGTTTTGTACTTTGGAAACTAGGGTGTAATTCTAACGGGATGTTTGCTTGTAATAATCCGTGTTGTAAAACGTATTGGGTAGGGATAGTAAATATTGTCGGCCATGTTACTGAATCAGAGCTATAAGCGTACATCGAGAGAGAACGGAATAGAGGCGTGATACAGCATACCGGGTTAAGTCAAAACCACGAACTTCTCACATGGTGACCACGACGGTCTTGATGCTGATTTAGTTGGTGGTCGGTCTGAAAAGAAATAGTTGGAAACGGAAAAAAGAGTTTTCGGAGAGTAAAAGGATAAAGGTTGTTATTGGAAACACAGGATTTGAACGATCGTGTTGTTGAATATAACAAGGAATACAGACATGTAAACGGAAAAGGTTGTTATTGGAAACGCAGGATCTGAACGATCGTTTAGTTGAAAATCACAAGGAATACAGGCGCGTAAACGGAAAAGGTTGTTATTGGAAATCGCGTAGTTGAAAATAACAAAGGAATACAGGCGTGTAAAAGGAACAGGAGTATAGGCGAAAAAGGAAATTAGCGATATTGGGCTGTAAACGGGTCTGGTGCTCTGAACGGGTAACAGATACTTAAATCATCGGATATTACAGGCTGTGAATTAGTTCAACGGATATACTTGGGGCTACGCCGCAAGTACGTGGAACTGATTCAGGTGTAAGCAAATTGGAACCGAAAATCCCCGGGGTAGAGAGACGAAAATTGGAAAAACGGGCATAGATTGGTGAAATTGGCATACTTCGGAACTATTGTGTTCGTAAGTACAGGGCTAAAATTTAGGACGGAACGGTTGCGTACATAAAGAGTACGGGTCAAAAACATTGGTAAAAACGCCAAAAATTCGGTTGTTTTTGGACCGGGTGAGGTGCAAAGTTGTGAAAACGGCAAAAGGAGTACAGCATTGGAGTTAGGGAGTATCAAACGCTTAGCACACGAGTTGCAAGGGTTTACGGAAAATTCGGTTGGTGCCGGCACGAATTCTAGGTACTTGTAACAAGTAGCTAGCTAATAAGGAGCTATTTTGGTGAAAAATCGGAGTGAAACGGGTGCTTGGCGCGGAATAGCGGCTAGCCAAGGTGAATAAAAGTTGAAAAGGAGTTCACGGAACCATTTGGTTCCATTATACTTGCGGCTACGCCACAAGTTTTCAAAAAGGGTGCCGTATTCAACAAATGAATAAGGCTGTTGTACAGGATTTCGGGAGTAGCTAAGTGAAAAAGTCGAAAAATTGTTGGAAGTACTCAGGGTTGAAATATTTAGGAGCTGTTCGGTTCGTAAATGTCCGGCGCACGTTTTTAAGAAAACTTTTGGACCGGGTAAAAAGTTTTTGGCCAAAAATTACGAAAAATTGGCGGTTTCGAAAAGTGGTGTTTTATATATATAAAACACAATAACACGGTGTGGGAAACAGTTTGCAGAGATTGGGTGAAATATCGAATTCGGAGACAGAGAATGCCGCTGTACAGGACCCCAACTACTGCAGGGGAACAGGAAATAGCGGCGCGGCCGACGACATGGGAAAGCAGGGTGACAACACGAAGTATGACACGCGAGCTTCAGGCGGAACAGGGTAAGGAAATCGAACAGATTTCGTTACCGAGCACGATTTGTCGTTAGGAATCATTAGAATCTGTATTTCGGACGAACGGGAATAATACGACCGTGAAATCTACTATGGTTGCACGGGGATCACAGGCGATGACGGAAACAGGGTTGAGAAGAAATGTAGAGGAGACAATAGCGCCGGGTCTAAAGATGTTAGACGCGCAGCGCACCGGAATGAGAGGATCAGAGGATACAGGCATACGGCAAGGGAGTCATGGACTCGCTTATGCATCGGAGGGAAGCATAGGCCATGGTGGTGTAGTAAACTCAGGCATGTTCTACCCTCGGATGATGACGGAATGTCATAATGGGAGCCAAGGATTGGAGGATTTGGGCGTATGCAGACTAGAGCCGTGTTATGTGTTACCGAATCCGACTATGATGGACGGCAGTAAATTCACAATTATGTATGAGATGGATGTAGGCAAATAGCGGGACGGAACCGTCGCGCGGAATGAATATGATTAGACCGCATCCACAGTTGGAAATGGATGGGCCGTTGGCAAATTGGTCGGTGGAACAACGCATGTCCGTAGGGCATGGGTTGCAGCCTCAACAGGCGTTCACCCAGGTACAAGGAGCAGGAGCAACGGGTCAGGATAGTGTAATGGTAGTGAAGAAGATAGAGGTCGTAGTTTGGGGGTGCCTCAAGCACGCGCGAGAGCGACGTCTATCCAGGAATCGGAGGAGGAAGACGATGAAAGTAAGGAATTGGCTCGGGTATTTGAACAGGCATTAGATTCAAAACATAGTCATAAATTTCGGAAATGGTGGAGTAAATTGGAAGTTGAAATGGGTCAGAGACCAGAGTTACGGCAGAGTCACAGATCAGTCAGAATTAGTCAGGTGTCGAATAAGGACGAGGCTGACCGGCAACCTGTGGCAATGGAGTATCAGGAGACTGCAAGAATGCATGGAGCGGGAGAACAACCCTGCTCTATGCCAATAGGAAATCAACAGGTGAATCAGGAAATGTTTAAAGGATGGGCGGTACCCCACCCTGTCCCTTTGGGTTACAGGCGGTTGAGTTACCCAGTTCTGACCCAACCATTGGCACCGAACGCTTATCATGCGCGTCCGACTCAACCGGCAGTGGCTCCGCAGGCGAATGCAAGTTGGCAAGAACCCGTCATGCAAACACCAAGGATGACGGATTTAGCGGAGATGCCACAGGCACAGCAATGCAGACGGCAAAGATTGGCGACAGCGAGTCCAAGATAAATAACTTTAGAAATCATGTGAAAGGACTGGCTGATCAGTATCTGGATATATTGGAAGAGCGGTATGGACCATGCGGCTCAGAGGAGTTTGGGCAATTATTCCATGAATTCCAACAAAGGTTTGGAGAGTCGACGGACCTGTCAAATCGGATGGCAACGTTCCAGAGGATCAGGCAAAAGGGAGACGTGAGCGAATACGCTGACGAACTTCAGTTCTATTGGATCAGGTATTTGGAAAAACAGTTTGCGAATACGGAGGAAAGTCGGGATTTTTTACGCCAGACTTTCGTGAATAATTCGTTCCCGGAAATGAAGCAAAGGTTGAAGCTGGATATAGTAGAATTATACCGGGCTATCAAGGATGAACTATCACGAGTAGGCTAGTGGAGAGCCAGTCGGACAAAGGCAACAACCCCTGTCCGACCAGGCGCCTCTGGACTCAGAAAGAGTCAGAAAACCGCGAGAAATTGGATCAAGTCAGATAGTTTTGGGCGCTGCCTACCCTCGGCAACTTTCTGCTTATGCGCGTGAAAGATGGATCGAACACTGCATATCCCGCTAAGCCCGTGACTGGGGTAGGTCTATCCGGCGGTCGCGACACACATAGAGTTACGAGGATTCGAAAAATACGCAGCATCTCTCAGGTCAACCCTTGTAATTTTGAACGGCCAACCGGTGTTATTCTCTAAGCGAATTGCTGTGTCGTTGAGCACAATACGAAATTCAACAAAATTAAGCCGAATGCAATATATGATATTATAAACAAGAAAAAACTAAAAACACCCAGTATCGGTGAGACGAAGCAAAACTACATCAGTACATGTCCTGTTTCCTCAAAACTGCAGCGACCACAATATATGCTGATGTCAATACGCTAGCTACCTATGCAAATTGTTTCACATACTGTGACACTCTGAGGCCCAAAAAATGGCATCTACCTGAAAAAGTAACCCCGGCTGTTCTTTCTGTAAGCCATTGAGTGTTTAGAAACCATAATAGGAACCGTTTTTAGCTCAGGTACTTCTTCAGCACATCTTTTTACGACATGACGCAAACCTCGATGGCATAGATGAAATTTGTCGCTATCGTACAATCCATTATTGATGCTGCCTGGCGTGGCCCCACAGAATGGCCGATCTGCCGTTTTAGACCAATTGATGCATTTGATCGATGAATTCGACAGACGGTTTTCGATATAAGACGAATGTGCAGCTACTGTCGGAACCTCTGGGTGGGGAATTGGTGTACAGATGACGACTTTAGGCCCTTGCTGTTGTGCGGCCAAAAAATTCTCAAACTTCAACCTCGATGCTTTTCGGTCCTCAACATATCCCTGAGCGTCGTTAATTCCACATAATACGATGATGATGCCATAATTTGACCATTGAATACGAAATTGACTGATTAGATTGAACAGATCCTCGTATTGAAACCCAGAAATTGCATACACATCGCCACCAACGATCGTACCCATATTTCTACCGAGACTGTCCGATAACCACAGTACGGTGCGGCTGTAACCGGATCGCTGAGAAAGCTCGCGATAGAAATTTTCCGGTGCAGTTCCAATGATGCACGCCCAGTTGGAGTTGAAGTGACGTTGGACTATGATATCAAGGCACTCGCCGTAAACGATGAATCCCGGCAACTACGGAATGACACTGCGATCTTCGGGTGCACGGTGACCAGATGACCAACTCATCTCACCAGAAGCCGAACACAAAATAAATTTGATGTCATCAGGGGCTTTCAGTGCTTTCACAATCGACTGGAATGTTTTTTGACTGGATTTTTCGGCCCCTGTGGGTGAAGCAGCTCAAGAAGAATGTCGGTCATGACTTGTTGCGAATGGAAAACCCATTCTGACGTGAATCGAACACCTTTTAATTGCAACCACTTCCAGATTTCTGTTGGACGTTCCACGAGTCGTGGCGTTTCTAGCATTGTGTCGGCTATGCACTGGTGCCCCATTTGATGCAAAATGACGTATGGCTGAATCATCTCGACAGAAGGAAAGGAACGAGCCACGAATGGCAAAGCGTGAGCCCCATGGTTGTAGTATGGCGACAACAAACTTTCATATAGGATGTAAAACGGTCGCATGACGATTTGCAGAAACAAAATAGATAAATACCAATATTATCGATAGCACCTCTGCTCAGAAATGTATACTTACTGAGTACCCTTCGTACTCTTATCAGTTTTGACTATGCAATCCAGAGTACCCTGCGTACTCTATAGTTAACTTAAACTACATTATGAGTACCCTTCGTACTGCATTTCAGAGTTCGACAGACACCGTATCCCATCCGCCATCTGGAGAATTCACTTGGTTTGGGTTCAAAGGGTTAGAATGGCGCGTTTGACCGTTTTGTCCTGCCGGCTTGGTGGCTCATGTAATTTTGAACGGCCAACCGGTGTTATTCTCTAAGCGAATTGTTGTGTCGTTGAGCACAATACGAAATTCAACAAAATTAAGCCGAATGCATTATATGATATTATAAACAAGAAAAAACTAAAAACACCCAGTATCAGTGAGACGAAGCAAAACCACAACAGTACATGTCCTGCTTCCTCAAAACTGCAGCGACCACAATATATGCTGATGTCAATACGCTAGCTACCTATGCAAATTGATTCACACACTGTAACAACCCTTGCCAAGCCACATTTGCGCTCGGGAACGAGCAACTTCGCGCAGCCTTAAGACAGTTTAACTAAAGCTAGGAATTTCAGCTAAACGCCCTAGGCCTAAGCGTCCTAGCAAGCTACTAATTTCCGAAGCTACACACCCGGCTTGACAACGGTGCTCTAGGAAACCCTGCTTCGGATTTGACTAGAATAGCAAGAAAGCTCCGCCAGCTGACGTGAGCTTGCACGGGATCCCCTCGCTCCTGATGTTATCATCAAAATTTCCGTGCAGCCCGAACGCTCACACATTCCCTCGAAAATGTGATCCCAGCTATTATCCTCCTAAATTCTGCTAAGATTGAGAGGCGCTGGGTGCAGTGACATTTGTACAGATAGCGCAGGGCGCTTACGGTTACCCGATATTAAATAGTAATGTTACGTGTTAATTGGGGAACCAGAGATTTAAAGGAAACCTGGGAAATCGTAGTTTTGTAAATCTAACGGGATTAGGTTTACTATTCTACAACGGATTGGCCAAATCTAACGGGGTTAGATTGGTCAGAAAGATTTGGGTGTATGTCTAACGGCGTTAGAGTGCACGGTTTTGTACTTTGGAAACTGGGGTGTAATTTTAACGGGGTTAGGATTGCACGGCTTTTCTGTGAAATTGTAAAAGGATTGGTATTGGTAAAGCCAGTGGCTGGACTAAGCAGATTCAGACATAGGCTTTAAGGATTTCGGATCAGGCTACAAGTTGAATTGCATAACCTGTGATTTGGTTGTAGTAATCGGTGTTGTAAAAGGTATTGGGGAGGGATAGTAAATATTACCGGCTGCGTTACTGAATAAGAGCGATAAGCGTACATCGAGAGAGAACGGAATAGAGTCGTGATACAGCGTACCGGGTTTAGTCAAAATCACGAACATCTCACAAGTAGCATGTGAACCCACTCGAGTATGAATAAAAGTCGCTGTGGTTTTGGAATATAAAACTATTGGCAATAAGAGAAAACTTGCATATATATACTGTTCTGCAAATGTACATGGTAGCTAAAAAAATACCCCGGTGATTGCAATCTGAGAAAAAGCCTTTTACTATATTTTGAGCGGCTAGTATACTAATTGGTTTTAGGGTACGTGTACGCATCCTCAAATGACTATAACAACAGTTATTAAAATAATCCTTCGATTCGCCCTTTGTTTTCTTTCGAAATCGCAGTCGTAAGCGAGGTTATTTTGGTTTTGATGCACAAACTACACAGTATAAAATTAGATTGACAAATTTTTGTTTTTAGCCTAACTTTTAAAACTTGAATCTTTAAAAAATTATGCAGCCAAAATAATAGGCTAATTAGTGACTATTTGCCGAATTGTAAGCGTTGTGGCTGGGCAACTTTATCTATAATCTTTACTTGCTTAATAAGGAGGCCTCTTTTTGTTTAAAAATATCGGAGACGTATATTCAGAACGACGTCCCTAAAAGTAACATTGGCCCCGAGAAATATCCAGAAGGTTCTTCTAAAACCTATTAAGTGATTTTTTCTTGTTTCTCCAAAAAATTTCATTAAAAGATATATTCTCTTCATCCCTTACTTTATGCCGCTGAAAGGTGTACCACTGCGTTACCATACCCAAAGGGGTTTTTTTGGGGGGTTTTTTTTCGGGTTTTTTTTTGCTTTTGTGGAGCCTTGCGTTTTGTTCTCTTGTCCTGGGGTTAGAAAATTGTCATAGGCGTTACGGCCCATGTAAAGATAAGTGGCGGGACGTTCTTTGTGGGACTAGAATGGAGTAAGCTTAAACTTTAGACTATTTTTTGCTTAGCTTAGGCTTACGCTAATGAATATGCTCATTCTTACGGTTAGGCTAAGGCTTATGTTTAAAAATATGCTTATAATACTGTTCCACACCTGTCTTTATATTAGCCCTTAGTATTGAAGAAAAACATTCACACCACTCCACTTATTGCACCAAGTACCATTTGAATGTAGCTGAAATTAAAAACGATATCTTGTTTCTAGAGCTTAAACAAAGCAAAAAGCAATTGTACTTATATAGATATTATAAGGTAAGTATCGTGGTAATTGACAAATTGCGTTAATGTATGCAAACCGCCCATCTAACAATTCAAACACAACCAAAATAGCTTCTTCTGACCTTGATTACGGCTTTAACACCGACACTACGCAATTCCATTCGTCAATCATTTGAATCCCATTCTCCACTTCTTTTGGTAAAATATTCGTCCACTGTCACCATTCGCCAGCGTTTTCAGTAATGCGGAATGGGGGAGCATGTGTACTTACCTAAGATGTTCCTATGCTTTGCTAATTTAATCTATGCATTGCTCAAACTTTACTACCTTAGCTTAGTTTCTCAAATTATACTGCTTAGTGTATTGGTGCCGTTTCCCATCCCACACATGCACCTCAATAGTTCTGTTACCATACAATTTACGAATTTCTGCATTGTTTGCAGATAGGCGACCACCTTCATTTCAACTGATGTATGGTCAAATAAAAGTATACGGAATACTATTAGAAAGTTTAATTTGATTTTAATCTTTCCAATGATATTTAACAGATTTTAATTGACCATGCAACAGCTGTGTAACATTACTTCTAATATAGATCGCTAGGCTAATGATGGTGCATGCTACTTTTCAATTTTACGGTGATTCAACCCCTCATTTACAATTATATTCCTGAATGAATTTTCCTGTTTACTTCTGCATGTTATGCAAAGAGGTGCCCACCCCCATCACACATTGCACTTGAATTTTTGCAATATCTTGGGTTTATATTTTTTCTATATTCTTCAGAAATGAAAATATCAACGGTGATTTTTGTTTTTTACTCTCAAACTTTAATTCTAGGGAAATATTGCCATTACCATACTGCAGAGATGTGCGGTCTTGGTCTCGGCAAGTCTCGGAATTTGGCCGGTCTCGGTCTCCGCCTCTGTCTCGGTCTTTCTGAGTCTCGGTTGTATGCGAAACCAAGACCAGAGGTGAAAATCCGATAAACAAGTTTTGACGTTTTTCTGCCCAACGTTTTTACGCTAATGAACCAATATTTATGGTTTTGATGATTTTTAAATAGGTTTTGTAGTGCCTTTAAAATAATCATCTTGGTGAACTGGTTATATGTGTTGCAATGAGGTAAACTTAGCGGATGTTTTTTCATAGGGCAGGAAAGTATTTAAGCTGTCGCATGTTCTTCGAAATCACTATCCACACTATCCGGTGAATTTAACAGTGCGAAAATTGAACATATATCATTTGGTTAGAAATAGCCTAGCATTGTAGCAGTAGAGAATTCATCGCGCATTTTTAAGATCCTATTCGTTAAATTCTACGCTGTTTCGCCAACAGTCCTGCAGATAACACGTCTCGAAACAGTTAACCCCTTCTCACATTGAGTTGCCTGTATGCAACTCAGCGCAGTGTATATACGTTAAATAGTATATATCGCACCGTGTTTAACAATTGCAACACGTATACATAGGACTAAATCACCACAAGACGTGAGAGCCCCCTCGGGCTCGAGCGTCAAGCTCCTATAGCTGAGTGGTGATGGTATACGCCTCCCACTCCAGTCACTGGAGTTCGAATCCTAGCATAAACGTAGGTCTCAGGGGAAATAGAAAATATTCATGTGAGAAAGGGTTAAGCAGCTTAACAAGCTGGCAAACCAGCTGTGTGATTTAGCTGAGAGTCAAAGTCTCAGGTCAAAGTTAACCAAAGGCTTGCATACTAAGCGTGAACCAAACCTTAGCATAAGAATAAATCTCGCATACCAATTCCTAAGTCTTTAGCTGTAAATTTCGAAATGTTGGGACTCCAAAAAACTGCAAGTCGCGTTATGCACACAATTTATTAAAATTATGGCCCAAATCATTTTCTTTAAATATTAAGCAGTAGAAGCCCAGTTGGATAATTAATACCTGCATTTTTTGCTTACCAAAAGAAAACAAAGTAAAACAATAAAACAATGTTAACTACATAGCTAGTAACATTGCAAGTGAAAGAAGCGGTGGAATGAAAACTCCTGTATTAATATCTGGGGAGCGGAAACCAAAACATAAAAAGAGAACAACAGAAAATTCTACCACATACCAAAAAAGAAGGAGTGTTAGGAAGCTGACTCTTACTTCACACTTATATATTTATAAACTGGTTACCAAATTATAACCAAATGTAGCTTTTATCTTAACAGTTGTAACGCGGGTTATACAGCTCTACTCACTCAGTAAAGGGCCCACCAAAAAAGTATACAATTTTTGTTTTCATTATTTTTATTACCATTAGTTTCCTCACCACACCATTTCCACATTTTATTGTCTGTTCACGCTTAGATTGAGGTAAATTCAATACGTATATATAAATAATGTGCTAAAGCGAAGCTCTGTATGTAGGTTTTTCAAGCGTGATAGTGAAAATCACGCGTATGCTATATGTAAATTTTGCATCACAAAAATAAAAGTTACTGATTTTATTACTAAAAGGCTTGAAAAAACACCTAAAATCAAGTCATAGCAAAAAGTTCGACAACATCGAAACTTTGACACTTAAGTCTCGGAATGATAACGATGTTGGCGACACTATTGACATTACAGAGCAACAACTACACCAACAACAGCCAAACTGTGAGGAAACCGGTACTTGTAACGATCTTGGTGTTATAAATATTAATGATTCAGAAACTGTCACAGATGACATGTAAACTGACAACGGTGATGATGGCCAATGTTACTTTAAGGAACGTAGCAGCAGATTAAGCGTATTCCTAAGCCTAAGCCTAAGCCTAAACGTTGCAAAAATGTGTTCCTAAGCCATAGCCTAAGCCTAAGAGGTAGCCTAAGCAAAAAAACGTAATCTAGAACTTAAACCTATTTTTTTATAGATCTATAATCGAAACGTACTCATTTATAGACCAACCAGAAAGCTGGGCGCCCCTTAACCCTTTCTCACATAAATATTTTCTATTTCCCCTGAGGATTCGAACTCCAGTGACCGGAGTGGGAGGCATATACCATCATCACTCAGATGCAGGAGCTTGACGCTCGAGCCCGAGGGGCTCTCGCGTCTTTTGGTGGTTTAGAACTATGTATACGTATTGCAATTGTTAAACACGGTGCGATATATATTATTTAACGTATATACACTGCGCTGAGTTCCCTATAGGCAACTCAATGTGAGAAGGGGTTAAAGTAAAGTGGGTCGTGATGATGATGATATAAACTGCAGACCTCAGTGCAGATGTTTCATGCTGTGCACCACCACGGACCACCAACTCAGGTGGCTTATCAGCATTATATATATTAGACGTCAATTCTGAGCAGATAGAAATATTTACAATTTTTGTTAGAAAATTATTTATTTCCGGTAACGGTTAAAAATTGGCCGAGACCGAGACCAAAAGTCACGGTCTTAGTCTCGGTTTATTGACCGAGGCCAACCACCCCAGTATACTGTACAGGTTTACCGGAGCAGTCCAAAATTTCAAGGCGTAGTTTGTTTGAGTAAAGAAGTTGGCAGTCTAAAAATCTAATTATTCTGGGCTCATAAAAAGTATAGGTGCAGAAAGTCCGGTATTAGGAATTAAAATGAGTAATTTTTTCGAGATGTCATCTATAATTAGATACGCAATTAAGTCAGCTTGCGAAAAAATTTGTTACAGTACCGTAAATAAACAGTTTGTCACCATCTAATAATCCATAGATGACGTATTTTGTCAAACGAAGTACCCTCTGCAATTTCTTTCATTGATATATGCTCAATTTTGCCTCCACATGTACAGTTTATGGTAATTTTTTAGTTAAATGATCGTAACTGTAATTTACCTATTTTGCATGGAGTTTTGGATTGCATATGATTAACGAAGCACTGGTTGTCATAGCAAACTAGTAGATCAAGAGTCACTGTATGAGATATATTGTTTTATGAAGAATAATAATTGAAAGAAATTCGGATTTTGTATATTATAAATAGGGTGAGAAGTAATAATTTTAGTTAGACCCACTTGATAAGGTTTCAATCCAAAGTTCAAGAAAGTGGACAGATAACATTCAATTACATGACGTTGAACTTCAGATTCGAGAAATACGAATGTAATAATATTTTTCAGCGTTCAATGATACTTTTATGATTAACACTGAACTTATATAACTATGCTCAAAAAATTAAAAACACAGCAAACACATATTTATCTTAATATCTTAGTTCTTACAAGCTGAAACCTAGCCCTGTTTTGAAATTAACAGCACTTATCACAAAATAATGATATAAATTTTACAACTTTTAAGTCACTGAATGGTGAGCATGAAATTTTAACAAATTTTAAGGTATAATTTTCCTACTTCTGTGCAAATTTTAAGTCCTCAACTGTAGGAGTTCGTGAGTTTAAAATCATACACTAACTATTGATAGGTGCTATACACATTTGAGAATATTGGCTCTAAAATTACTTAATCGTGATTTTTTTATTTGCGACCAAATATATGTTTGCACTGTCTGAGGCAGATATCCAAACTATTTCTATTGAGGTCAATGGCGGATCCACGGGGGGGCCACCCCGGCCGTGCCCCCCCCCCCCCCAACAGCATCACGACAAAAATATATAGTGTCAATTGCTGTTCTACGCTGTTTATTTCTCTGTTTTATACACAATAGTATAAGCACGCTTTAAAGTTTCTTGGCCCTGGAGTCATTTATGCGCTACAATTAGAGATAATAGACATTTATGGACGCTAAACAAGGGTTTAAGGACTCTACCCGCTTACGAATTCTTATTAGGGATACGGACTCCTATTAATTGGGATTCAAAATGGGGACCCCCTCTTACTTGGGTCACTACAGTATGGGTCAAAAATAAGTTTATTACCTGTGAAATTTTGGCCCCCCATTTTGAGATCCTGGATCCACCACTAATTGAGGTAGGTTTGTTTTATTGCGTCATGATTTCTTAACCTCTATTCAGATCCATGTTCATAGTTCAACAATCCAACGGTGTACGGCTACTGTCCCAAACTCTAGGACTCCATTGGTTTTGTTGGCTCGTTCGAGCGCTTTTTAGGTACTGAGCTTGATGCGGGGTTCATTTTATAAATGGTGCAGCTGGGTCACGTTTTGTCAAGTTGTATATATTGGGTAACATTTTGTCTGCGATATAACCCAATGATATTAAAAAAACAGAGGTTGTCTGCTAACATCACGTATCGGTCACGTTTTGTCTTTCAATATCATATGATATTCCCTACGTTGTCTGTCAATATCATATGATTATTTTGAAAATGTCTATTGAGTCAGTTGCATAACTAGGTTTGGAATATCATATAATACTAATCGACATGTGCCGTTAGTATCATATGATATTACAAGACAGTGTAAGTAAATACTTATATTATGGCGGGAAATTTAAATTATGGCAGGAAAATTTAAATTTTGACGGGAAAGTTCAAACTTTGTCGGGAAATTCAAATATTGGCGGGAAATTCAAATTTTGGCGGGAAAATTTAAATTTTGGCGGGAAATTCAAATTTTGGGGCAAATTCATATTTAGACGGGAAAATTCAAAATTTGGCGGGAAATTCAAACTTTGGCGGGAAATTCAAATTTTGGCGGGATATTCATATTTTGGCGGGAAAATTCAATTGGCGGCAAATTCAAATGCAGGCGGGAAAATTCAAATTTTGGCGGGAAATTCAAATCTTGTGGGAAATACAAATTTTGGCGAGAAATTTAAATTTTGGCGCAAAAATTCAAAATTTGGCGGGAAAATTCAAATTTCGGCAGGAAAATTCGAAATTGGGGGGAATATTCAAAATTTTAGCGGATTGTTTTATGATACGTCTTAAACTACATAATAGAATATCATATGATACTTCAAATCCGTCTTGTTGAATATCATATCATATATGTGTTAATTTGGAATATCATATGGTATTCCACAATATGTCTGATTATGTCACGTGACATTCAAACACTTGTATGCTGAGATAACCTGAATACCCGTGCTTTGTATAGCAATATCACATGCTATTCGACTTTTGTCTGTCCGTATCATATGATGGTAACAAAAATTTATGTTGATGTCGAATCAACATGTGGCAAAACGTGACCCGACTGCCCCAGTTATAACGTGAACCCCGCATGAATCTCACCCTTGTGCAAATAATGTCTTGATCAGAAATGACATGATTCAAAGTTCATATCAACGACTCATCCGCATTTTCAATCCCCCTGCTCTCGAAGTTTTCAGTACCGGTCATTTTCATTGATGAACTACACTGGAAGACTTTTTTCAAATACATAAGCGCGCGTTATGGAGCGTTCACATAATACTGTGCTCACAAATCCTTAAATTTGCCAACCTACCTGGTTTCAAGGGCAGTAAAGATGATGAACATAACTAGTAGGGACAATGTAGGGTGTGTTTTAATTGTATAGATGACATTGCACACGAATCCGCTCTATATTGTTTTAGAGCCAACCTATGTTTATTTCCACGCCTCTCATTCTGTGATATTCCTTCGATATCACACGACAAAATATTTTTCGTGGACGCCTTTATAATCCTGGCCGTTATTTCCGCATGTTTTTCATTTAAAACTAGAGCGAAAAAACGAGGTTTGCCCCACTCCCTGCCTAACACCGTATTCGGTATTCAAAATTCCAACGAATGGCAAGGGTGCTGTGTCCTCCACAATGGTAACGACGCTGATACGTCCCTAGTCACTGGGGACCTTACCGGTTTAGACTGCACCTGAGGCATCACTTTACCTCTGCCGTGCCCCTTTGACCATTATCCTCGAATTGTTCATCGACGCCAACCTGTATTCGTTGCTAAAAATCGACGCCAACCTGTATTATCCGTTGATTCTCGACACCAACTTGAATTCTTCGCTTGGAATACGCAAATAAAACAATAACTTTTGTAACCAATAATATTGAGCTGATTGAAAATTCTGAATTAATAAAAAGTATTAACTGATAATATTCTATAAAAAGAATAATGTCCAAACTTATTAACAACCGTCCTGCCGTATAGTCAAGTGGGTAAGTGGGTGCCTCTATTATTACGGAGCAGGACGGGCAGTACCAATTTTGTTGGGGGGTTCCGCTTATAGCCGCCCGCAAGCAAAATGGTACCATTCCAAACATAGACCGCAATGAATCCAATCTATTTCCAGATCAATGTCCACGACTGTGACGTATGTACCTTTACATACCACACACGTGGCATCATCCGCCGCCTTTTCTGTCAATTGCGGCCGGAGCCTCCTTCCATACTGCAAATAATCCTCGACTGACCATCCAAAGTGTTTAACCAATGCCTTATTATACCATGTCTCCCATTGTAGACACTGATCCCAAATCCTGCAATTTCAAATTGAGACCCTCTACTTCCCGCACTCCAAACAATCTTTCAAGTTGCGGTTGGAATTTATTCGCCAACCTTTTACTCGATATCACTGTACCCGGTTTTTCATAATCACTATATCCACCACTGTAAAATCTCTACCGCCGGCTCTCCTATCGTAATTGATTTATACTGCGTCTGTGCCCGTTGGATTTGCTTGGCTGTAATGTTCCAGGCTCCGATAGGTGGTCCTCTAAGCTTGCACTGTTGCTCTAACCGGATCGGACACCTCCGTTAACGGTGCCGTAAACCTATTTTCCCCGGCAAATCCGGATCCCTACTGTACATTGGAAAGAACGGCGTCTGTCCAGTGGACGAATGAATAGTGGTTCTATACGCGAATATCGCCGCTCCGAAATAATCATCCCAGTTTTTAACTCTGAGTTCCATTAACGGCTTCAAAATCTTTATCAACGTTCGATTCCAGCTTTCAGTCAACCCATTCGCCTGGTGGTGATATGGCGTACAAAAGACGACTCTCGTTCCCATGCTTGCCATTTTACACTTCTACAACTCCGACACAAAACCAGCCCCTGGTCCGACAAAATTACCCTCGGTGCTCCGTACGTTGGCAACAACTTATCCATAATTAAACCCAGGATAGTTCGCGACGTTTGATCTTCAGTAGCATACGCCTTCGACCACTTGGTAAAATAATCCATAAAGAACACGATGTACTTATTACCCGTTCCCTTGGTAACAGTGGTCCGATTATATTCACTCCCAACACTTAGCACCCGAAACCTGGCTGAATTCCGAATTTCCGAAAAATTTCTGTCGCCAGTTACTTAATGGAGCCCAGGCACCAAATATAATCTTTTATAAAACGCAATTCGCCGCTTTTCTTCCTCTTATTTTTTCAAAATTCCCGCTAAAAACGGCACCAGTGACGTTTTTCGATATTTTTCGCCCTGTATTCCTGATACAGCGCGCTCCAGGTTCTCAAACTTGACAAAGATACTTACGAACGTTGCAGTTCTTAAGACTATCAATGTCGCCCGTCTACGTTCCTTTTTTCCGATTTTTCCCAATTTCCTTAACGAGGTCACTGGCAGCGAACCCCGCGGGGACCTGTACAATGTCCTGATTTCTTGCGGCCTAAGCCCCAAGTCCACAATCTGTTTTACTAAACAGTTTATGCTGTTCACGCCTGTATTGTCTGTTACCCGTTTCAAGTACCAGACACCTGTCCCAGTCCAAAACCCAACACCGGTAAATTTGACAGTTGTTATTTAACTAAACCTAAAGGTAGCTAACCAAAAATCAAACATGACACGATACATGTAACATGGTTATACTGCCGAGCTTATTCACGCTATTGTTTCGAAAGTTTCTTTTTAGATGCGTTTTGCACGTCCACTCCGATCACCTTGACATGTTGTTCTACTAAGCCACTAGCTCACACCGTACTAAACAAATGCAAACTCTAACGTGACAACCAAATCCAAAACCCTGTGAAATCCCCAAGTAACCGTACAAAATCTCCGAAACCCTAAAAAACAACCGAAACTATCCCGCTAGAATCGACTAACCCAGAAACAACACTAAATATCTCCCCAATGTCCCCGTTTACAACATGCCCCAATTATCCCGATTCCTCAGGTACTGCCCGTAGGCTCTGTGAGAAGTTCGTGATTTTGACTAAGCCCTGTATCCTGTATCTCCTGTATAGTTCTTTACCTCGATGTATGGTTATCGCTCTGATTTAGTAAAACGCGGCCGGTAAATGTTTACTGAACCCCAACCCAAATCCTGTACAATACCAATATCCAATATTTAACACCAGTAAATCACAGGTTATGCAATTTAACTGGCAACCTGAGCCGGAATCCTTAAAGCCGACGCCTGAATCTGGTTTAATCCAGCCACTGGCTTTACCGTTACCAATATTTTCGCCGTTTTCCAGAATCCGTGCAATTCTAACCCCGTTAGAATTACACCCTGTTAAACCGTGCACTCTAACCCCGTTAGAGTTGCACCAAATTTCCGACCAATCTAACCCCGTTAGATTTGGCCCAGCCGTGGTAGAATAATAAATCTAACCCCGTTAGATTTATTAGACTACTTTTCCCAGGTTCTCCGGTTTTATCCCAAGTTTCCCCTTTAACACATAACACCAGTATTCTATACTGGGTAAATCCTGCGCCCTGCGCAACGCCAATTAACTCCGAAACACCGTGGTTTCCTTCACATCCTATGCCACCGTGACTACCCTTAGGTTAATTCAACTTCAAGTCCTACTTACCCAATCTACTTCCGCCTTCAACCTTTGTGCACCAACGTAACTCTCAAAATATAGGTATAGCGCAACTCTCCCCAAAAATATATCCGACTGACTTCCACTAGCTCAAGATCAAGAATGATTCCGGTCCTGGCTACCCTTTTCGGCATCTCGACCTCATTTGCATTTCGCCGACACCCACAATTGTGTGTCCGCTATGCATTTGAGGACCAGAGCCACACACCCTGATTCTCCTTTTCCTTGCCACAAAACACCACAACAACAACAACAATATGGTTATCCGCACAACCAATCACAAAGCACCATGTTGGTGCTGACATAGCCTAGCTATGTCGTTAGTCGCAAAAATAGCCAACAGCATATGCACAATTAATCAACGACATTTTACGGCCACGCAGGGCCCAGGTAAGTTTGACATTGCGGACACAGCAGCCATAACATCGATTTAACAATTTCTACGCCTTGTAGCAACGCCTAAGCCTAACTTAAGTTCTAAGAGAGACTAGGTGGAGCCAGGGACTCCCTTAAGGTGTGGTTTTGATATTTGGTTTTATTTTATATTTTAGTTTTAGTTTGACAAAGGTTTAAGTGTGGCAGAGCCACCTACATCCCCCCTTCGGCACAGATGCCGACCCTGGCATCGAACAAATTTTTATGGCCCTATTTACTGCCTTTTTTGCCAGTTTGAAAAAGGTTTAAGTGTGGCAGAGCCACCTACATCCCCCCTTCGGCACAGATGCCGACCCTGGCATCGAACAAATTTTTATGGCCCTATTTACTGCCTTTTTTGCCGTCGGTAAAAAGCGTAAATCCACAATAATTAACAACAATAACAAACAACAATTTTTATTTTCATTTTCTTTCCTTTTATTAATTTTTATTTGATTTTAGAGTTTTTGTCCTTTTTGCCGCATAACAATAACAACCTATAACGACCCACGACAACTTGCCAATGCGTCTACCCATAAAGTCCGACTAATTAATTCGCGTACCAGCGCAACTCAGCACCCGTAGCATCACCCCCGAAACCGTCACCTACTTAACGCCCCAAACACAAGTCCATTAATATCCATCCACAAAAATTCACCCAGCGTACCAGTCCTGCCCAGCACCCCGTAACACTACCCCCGAAACATCACCTTAACAACCCCAATAAAAGTCTATTGCCAATCCATCAAAAGTGCCTCCGTCGAATATCCCGAGGGACGTCTGCATAATAAGCGTCCAACTCCTCTTGTGTCACCCATGGATTGTCGCGTCTCAACGATCGCGACGCCCGTTGTTTCTGCTGTTGTCGTTCTATTTGGCGACTTTCTCGCATCGCCTGCCGTACATTTTCCACCTGCTCACTATAATAACCACGCCCCGGTGCCACTTGCGGTTGTCCCATTCGACAGCCAACCCGTACTGGGTACCGCTCGTCCGACCAGTTTGCCAACGGCCCATCCATTTCTAATTGTGGATGCGGCCTAATCATATTTATCCCGCGTGACGGCTCCGTCCCGCTATATGCCTGTGTCCATCTCATGCCTGTTTCCGAACTATTTCCTTCCATCATACCCGGATTCGGTAATGCGTATCTCGGTTCTGGTCGACATACGCCCGAATCCTCCAAATCCTGTCTCTCGTTCTGATATTCCGCTGTCATCCGAGGGTAGGACATGCCTGAATCTACAACACCGCCATGTCCTATGCTTCCCTCCGATGCATAAGCGAGTCTATGACTCCCTTGCCGTATGCCTGTATCCTCTTGCCCTCTCATTCCGGTATGCTGCGCGTCTAACGTCGTTAGACCCGGCGCCCTTATCTCCATCGCCTGTGCTCCTCGCGCAATCATAGTAGATTGCCCGGAAATACCATTCCCATTCGTCTGGAATACTGATTCAAGTGATTCCTGACGACACATCGTACTCGGTAACGAAATCTCTTCGATTTCCTTACCCTGTTCCACCTGAAGCTCGCGTGACATACTTCGTGTTGTCACCCTGCTTTCACGTGCCGTAGCCCGTGCCACTGATTCCTGTTCCGCTGCCGTAGTCGGGGTCCTGTACAACGGCATTCTCCTTCTCCGAAATCGTACTTTCAGCCAATCTCTGTAAACTATTTCCCACACCACTGTTGTTGTGTTTTGTATATATAAAACACCACTTTTCAGAACGGCCAATTTTCGTAATTTTTGGCCCAAAACTTTCCGCCCGGTTCAAAATTTCTTTCAAGAACGTGCTCCGGGTATTAACGAACTATACAGTTCCTAAATATTTCAGCCCAAGCACCTTCGACGATTTTTCAACCTTTTCACTTAGCTACTCCCGAGATTCCGTTCAACAGCCTTATTCAGTCACTGAATACGGCACCCGATTTGAACACTTGTGGCGTAGCCCCAAGCAAAATATTTCTGAATCGTTCCTTGAACTCCTTTTCAACTTTTGTTCACGTTTGCCAGCCGCTATCCCGCGTCAGGCAGACTTTCAGCTCCGGTTTTCACCCGAGATTGCTCCTTATTAGCTAGCTACTTGTTACAAGTACCTAGATTTCGTGCCGGCACCAACCGAAATTTCCGTAAACCCTTATAACGCAAGTGTTAAGGGTTTACTTCCGTCCTTGATATACCCTGAGTCCAATGCCGTATCCTTTTTGCCTTTCTCGCACGTTTTCACTTCACCAGGTCCAAAAACAACTGAATTTTTGACAATTTTTCAGATGTTTTTGACCAACACTCCCGATGCCTGTAACCGTTCCGTTTCAAATTTTAGCCCGGTACTTACGAACACAATAGTTCCTAAGTATGCCAATTTCACCAGTTTCTGACCGTTTTTTCCAATTTTCGTCTCTTTACCACGGGGATTTTCAATTCCAATTCACCCGTTCCTGAACTAGTTCCACGTACTTGCGGCACAACCTCAAGTATAACCGTCGAATTAATTCACAGCCTGTACTGTCCGGTAGTGTCAGTATCTATTGCCCTTTCGCGCGCTAGATACTCACAGCCCAATATCACCAATTTCCTTTTCCGCCTGATTTCAATCCGTTACTCCTGAACCAGTTCCACGTACTTGCGGCACAGCCTCAAGTATAACCGTCGAACTAATTCACAGCCTGTACTATCCGGTAATGTCAGTATCCGTTGCCCTTTCGCGCACTAGATACTCACAGCCCAATTTCCTTTTCCGCCTGTACTCCCTGTTATTTTCAACAACACGATCGTTCAGATCCTGTGTTTCCAATAACAGCCTATTCCTTTTACAGCCTGTATTCCTTGTTATTTTCCACAACACGATCGTTCAGATCCTGTGTTTCTAATAACAACCTTTTCCTTTTACTCTCCAGAAATTCCTTTCTCCTTTTTCCAACTGTTTCCTTTCACACCGACCACCAACGAAATCAGCATCGAGACCATCGTGGTCACCATGTGAGAAGTTCGTGATTTTGACTAAGCCCTGTATCCTGTATCTCCTGTATAGTTCTTTACCTCGATGTATGCTTATCGCTCTGATTTAGTAAAACGCGGCCGGTAAATGTTTACTGAACCCCAACCCAAATCCTGTACAATACCAATCTCCAATATTTAACACCAGTAAATCACAGGTTATGCAATTTAACTGGCAACCTGAGCCGGAATCCTTAAAGCCGACGCCTGAATCTGGTTTAATCCAACCACTGGCTTTACCGTTACCAATATTTTCGCCGTTTTCCAGAATCCGTGCAATTCTAACCCCGTTAGAATTACACCCTGTTAAACCGTGCACTCAACCCCGTTAGAGTTGCACCAAATTTCCGACCAATCTAACCCCGTTAGATTTGGCCCAGCCGTGGTAGAATAATAAATCTAACCCCGTTAGATTTATTAGACTACTTTTCCCAGGTTCTCCGGTTTTATCCCAAGTTTCCCCTTTAACACATAACACCAGTATTCTATACTGGGTAAATCCTGCGCCCTGCGCAACGCCAATTAAATCCGAAACACCGTGGTTTCCTTCACATCCTATGCCACCGTGACTACCCTTAGGTTAATTCAACTTCAAGTAATACTTACCCAATCTACTTCCGCCTTCAACCTTTGTGCACCAACGTAACTCTCAAAATATAGGTATAACGCAACTCTCGCCAAAAATATATCCGACTGACTTCCACTAGCTCAAGATCAAGAATGATTCCGGTCCTGGCTACCCTTTTCGGCATCTCGACCTCATTTGCATTTCGCCGACACCCACAATTGTGTGTCCGCTATGCATTTGAGGTCCAGAGCCACACACCCTGATTCTCCTTTTCCTTGCCACAAAACACCACCACAACAACAACAATATGGTTATCCGCACAACCAATCACAAAGCACCATGTTGGTGCTGACATAGCCTAGCTATGTCGTTAGTCGCAAAAATAGCCAACAGCATATGCACAATTAATCAACGACATTTTACGGCCACGCAGGGCCCAGGTAAGTTTGACATTGCGGACACAGCCGCCATAACATCGATTTAACAATTTCTACGCCTTGTAGCAACGCCTAAGCCTAACTTAAGTTGTAAGAGAGACTAGGTGGAGCCAGGGACTCCCTTAAGGTGTGGTTTTGATATTTGGTTTTATTTTATATTTTAGTTTTAGTTTGAAAAAGGTTTAAATGCCACCTACAGGCTCCGCGCTATGCGCTTTGTTAACCAATAACTTCTCCGCCGGTTCAGAGTATGCTGAAATCGTAGGTAGCGTGACTAAATTCCGTTAATCTTCCTACCGTCTAAAGTCTCCCAAGCCGCATTACGCCAATCAATCAATCACAAGAATAACTAACTCACACTAAATCACTCCAAACAAAAGCCTAAAATTGAGCCGCAAAACATATCGTGAAAATTACAAGAATGATTATGGAGGCTGGCTACCAAACCCATATTTTCTACGACAACAAACCACAAACAACAACAATATATCAGCTTTGATGGCTGACTAGCTAAGTTATTACGCGGCCAAAGCCGCTCCTGAATTTGCAACACTATTCAACACCACTAAATTTGGCAACGCAGGGCTCCTGAGTACTGACACTGCGGACGTAGCCGCCACACATAGATTTTATAGATTTTACCCCGTTTGATGGCAACGCCTGAGCCTAACTTATGTTCTAAGAGAAACTAGGCGGGGCCGGGGACTCCCTTAAGGCATGGTTTAGGATTTGGTCTTTATTTTAGTTTTAGTTTTTAGTTTGAAATAAATATATTTAAGAGCGGCACATCCACCTACAATCTCGCGTGCATGGTTCACGCCGTAGCTCGTATGACGATGACTTTGTTACATCGACTCCATCTATAGCTGAGGACGGGTTGCTCGCGGGCATGATATAAACTAAGCTTTTATTAGGCGCTAATATACTAGTTTACTAAATGCTTTAGAACTTATAGACTTTTAAACATCTTGCTTAATATGCCTTTTGTAATCAATCGCAAACTAGTTATTATTATATGACAAGTGTATATGTACAGCGTTTAGAAAACATTTCGATGTCAACTTTTATATGGTTACGCTTTGTATAAGTATGTAGCTAGTGGTTTGTACTATAGGCGATTAGCGACCGAATAGTTGCAGCACGACTTCTATACAGAGTCGACACCTTTTTTTCTCAATCCAAAAGTTTGTATTGATACTTGATAACTATAAAGTTATTGGGTTACAGAGATTAGCTGAAAGTTAGTATAAACTGTGCTAGCGTGTGGGTCGTATAGCGAAGTGTCATCAACAAGATGGCATTTAACATTCCCACGCAGGAAAGGCGGGCTCTGAAAAAACCTAAAATTGGCGCGCCGGACGTGTATCCACAAGAGTGCAAACAGAAAGAGGTCAGTTTTGCGTTTCGTTTCTGTTTTTGGTTTTGTTTGCAGTGTGATAAGTTGGGTGACTAGGGTACGACGGTTTTTAGTTCTGAGTTAGCAGCTGAAAATGTTGCACGTCCCCAAGAGGTATCGAACTCGATCGACAGATTATGAGTGCAGGCTCTGGTACAAGCATGACGCACATGCGTACAACCATACTAGCTTGATCTTTAGTATATAACATGTAAATGCTTTACACGGTTACCTATTTGTCAGTCTGTATAGGAACCTGAACTTTAGGCATTTTTCTTAAGCAGCTAAAAAGCAGTCCTGCAGAGCGGGAGCGAACTTCAAGCCTGCGGATCTTTTAGTGAACGCTCAACTACTGCTACACGTAGCCCGCCTTTCTAACTGCGTTTATCTCATGATTACACGCTTGTCTATTACATTATAACTGGAAGCAGAATGCGTATTTGACCTTCAAAAAAGTTGAATTTTTGTGGCTAAGATTATTCTCCCTGGGCAACATGTTTCGTCGGGGGGAGGTGGCATGAATCGGAGACGAATTGGGTATGGGGGCTATGGCCGAGTGGGGACACATCATCTCCCGGTAGCAAACTCCCAGATTTAAGATAAGTTATTGATATTACGTATGTACCTACTACCTAGTGAAACTATAGAAACTTACACTGGAATGTTCATTGTCCGCAGTGGGCTGTGACTCAAAAAATTGTTGTTAAACTACTCAGTTTTGGCGTCCTTATCGAAGTCGGAACAATGTAAATCGAACATCGGATGTTTTGCTCGGCCCATGCTTATATTGTACTATGCCCCGCAGCTATACATATGTCGCTGGAAAACAATTTGCGCCATAGCGACCAACGCATAGTTTATTGATATTTTTTACTTACATGATCCTTGTTAATTTATTGCAGGATGAACTGAGTGCTGAAAGATTAAAAACTGGTTACACAAACGCGATCCCGTGCAATAATCTAAATGAGGTTTGCTTTTAATGATGTCATAAGAAGATTTTATTTTTAGGTCTGACCAGTTTTGTTAATTGCGTTACATTGCGTATAGTTTTTATTCTTACCAGTAGTAATGGGACATTTGGTAGGGTTTTCAAGTTTTCAGTTTTAGTTCTTTACACGTACCGTTAGATAACATTTAGCACTGACACAAATAATGAAGTTGCTAATATTCGTTTTCAGTTCTTTACCAGTACTGTTAGGTAACAATTCCGTATTGTCACAAATAATGAAGATACACCGCTATGCGTTTTGAAAACACGCTGTTGCGGTGGATAATTCTCTATATAGCAATGTATGGAGATTTGCTACACCTTGTTATTTTAGAAGCACATATGAAAATTATTATGCTTTATTTCATTTAAAAAATTCGTTACATTTTGTTGAACTTTACAAGATGACATTTTCTTTTAGTTTCAATCAGCACGCATGTCAATTGAACCTGGCGAAAAATTGAGGAACAAGGTGAGTTTGTGCTGCATGTGATTTGTAGTAGGATAGTACTATTTCTATAAACGGTCTTTTTTCGATATTTGTTTTAAAATTTTAATTTCAAATTTGCTGTAAAAAATTGTTTGTAATGAAATGAAGTGACTTGCTTTCAGATTGCATCGTATTTCAACGCGATCGCTACAAAGAAAACAGAAATTCGTAGTTTCCCAGACCAAAAGAAACGGCCAACGAAAAACGACTATCAATTTTGGCATGTAAGTTGGAAGGTATCTAAATATTGAATCAAATATTTGAAGCCAAACTGTGAATTAAAAATGCAATTTTAAGTGTTGAAACGTAAGGTTGTATGCTTTGTAACAAAACTGTTTACGTGATATTGATATAGATACCTTGCATCCGTGTTATGATTTGAAAGAAATTTAAAAATGTCGTGGCAGGTCTTAAAATGATTTACATTATTTTCGTAGCGCTTGGCGTCGTGATGTCTTTTGGCTATTAACGTTTGATGGGTTAAATCGTAAATAATTTACATATAGGCATCAGCAAAGCCCAAAGAATTATCTGATGATTGGTTGCGTAGGCTGTCATGTGGAGAATCGTTGTGTTTACTTGGAAAAAAGGTCAGCATTGAATTTGCAGTTAAAATTTACAGTTTTTTGTTCAACTCTTTTTAACTGGTTTATTTTGTTTGAAATTACCAAGTAGACTTTCCAGCACGTTATTTTATTAGCGAAGTCGGACATGCTTTGGTATAATTTGTCACAAACAAGATAATATAAGATGTAGTCCCATACATTGTGCACTATTTTATAACACAGGCAAGTGATATTGTTGTTTTTATTGTATTTTGTTCTTTTACTTGTTTCTCATAATCCGTTTGTTTTTAGGTTCCGATTTTCAACAAAAAAGATGGTGCGTTTGAAATATTTAGCAAACTGTGTGATCACGGAATATCAATGTACCGCTCAGTTTGGTATATAAAAATTAACGCAGTATATTATGCGATTCAACAAGAGAATGGTGGACAGAGAAGACGGAGACAGACAACAATTGAACCTAGTGTTGGTATGTACCGAGCCTTTGTGTAAGCCATCCCATGACCATGCCATAATTCTAGTAAGAGGTTTATGTTCGAATCAAAATTTCTGTCACGTTTATAGACAGTTTTATTTTTTCCAAAAAAACTGCACAGTTAAAATGATAATTTTCTGTTGTGATATTTATGTAGCTGTTAGTTAGAGCACGGTGCAAATCGGAACTAGGTTATACAGGAATCGGAATTGGAACAGTAAATGTGTATATGAATTGGAAGCGGAATCAGAATTACAAAATTTGTGACTAATACGGATAATTTGTATTAACAAGTATAATATTGATTTAGGGTGTCCGTTGGCTGGCAACAATTCTCAAAAACGTCGCATGAACAAAGTGTAAAGTTAATCTACTATCATTAAACTACTATCAAGTATTGATAAGCTAACATTTTGAAATTTTTTTTGCAACATATCACAACAAGTAGGGTTCAAATTAAATATGAAAATTCCGATTCCGGTTGATTGTGCAATCGGAATCGAAATACCGGTGGCACCCTGAGTTGAAGACTAAGTCATGATCTAGCAGACTAACGGCAATTATGAATTATGAGTTTGTAACAGAATAAGGGGTAAACCGTAAAAATGGTAGGAAAGTCTTATTTGGAACTAATCACGAAGTTTGTTTTAGTTATATTATTGTTTTTAGAATGGACTGACTTGTTAACAGTGTATTTACGTGATTTAATGCGTAAATTAAACGAATATTATGCATTGTCTAGTGACATTGCAATGAGTTCAGAGTACGAAATCGCTTTGAAGCGTTGGTTGTTTGGTACACGACTGGTAAAGTATATGGATGATGTAAGTTTTCATGGACTTGACGGTAAATAAGACGTAGTGTTTGCTACCGTAATCATTGTATCTAGTAGTCTTCAGGTTAACCACAAAGCGGGTTGTTTCATAAATCACCATTTCTCTGGCGTTGCTGTTGACACTGCACGCTGATTTAGTATTAATACAAATACCAAAAAAATCAGAAACATTACTATGGTTATATAAATTTCGTAATGGTATGTTTGGTAATTTCAAACTAAGATTGGGTATTCTTCAGATTTCGTGAAAAAGATTTGCGATAAATCGGCACAATGATGTATTTTTGGTTTTACATGCTTCTGTTTCTATGTATTTTGCGATAAATGTTGCAGGAAGATTTACTCGATCGCCAAGTTTTGCTCACGTGGTTGTTGGATATTTTTACAAAACAGTGTCGGTCATCGGACGAAGGACTTTTTGTACTGTTGATACCGTTTTTTCTACAGGTTTGTTGCTGATTTTAACTAAGAGATCGTTTTGGGTTAAGTATTGTGTTTATTATTAGGTTCGTACCAAAGTTATCGGCGGTAAGCGGGTTCTTTCGATGTACCTCAGTGGTGTGTTTACAGTCTATTGAGGTGGTTTGATTTGAATATGGTGCTGCATTGGTACGATGGTCTATGGTTTAGTGTATCGGGTCTGAGCATCAGGTGGGTCCTAACGAAATGCGGCTAATTGTTGCCGATAAAATTATGTGTTCAAAGGGTAATTCTATTAAACATGCCTGGTTGCTGGTAAACATGTCGACAGTCTGCACGGTAATCATTACATTACAGTTAGAAAATATACAAAAACTGTGGCGCTTAGAATACCAGTGTCGGCAAGTTTCCCGTTGATATACTTGCTGAAGGCAGTTGTTTTTTAAGAATTTACCATCGTTCATGCAGTCTGAAGTAATGTGTCGACGGATTGCGTTTATTGCTGGACAGAAATTGTCACAATTGTACGATATTATTGGCACCGACGTTTCTACTGATTGCACTGCGACTTGTTCAAATATCAACGCACAGGTCGATGTGATACTGCACGAATCCGCGTGAGTTTTGGTACTGTTGTTTTAATTAATAGCCTGTCAGTTGGCATGGGCGTAGCCATGATTTTGGAAAGAAGGGTTATGCGCTATAAAAATTTTTAAGGGGTTATTGTGTTACAAACACGAAAAGTAACGAAAAATCTTTGTAGCCATGATTTTGGAAAGAAGGGATACGGATGCGTCCTGTAAAAATTTTGAAGTGGTTATTCTGTTACAAACATAAAAAGTAACGAAAAACCCCTTCTCAAAAATTACAAGGGGATTTGTTCCTAACCGCCCCTGGTTTTTTGCCACTTGGCACTTTTACCTTGCTATACACGAGACACGTACCTGTTCGACCGTTGTCAGACACGAAGCTTTTGTTGAAATTGAGTAAAATAACACAAAGTTATAATTCCAAAGGGTTCAATAGCTCAGTTGCTTTGTTTTTGGCAAGGCACTTTATCAGATTATTTTTAAACGAAATCTCTGAATGCGAAATGTAAGAAATTATTTGAGAAATGAACCCATATACCAGATGTTTTGTCGCATTTTGGGAATGGAAGAATTATATTTAAGTGTATGTTACGTTTAAGGGCGGAGATGTGTGGCAAATATTTCACCGAATACATGGGTTGTTCATTTCATCACCATGTTGTGATGTTTTTGAGCACAGTCTTGCAAATGATTTTGCTTGAGTGTCCACTTGCATTGGTATGCGTGTGTTTTTATTTTATGGCATTTTGAAATCTTGAATTTGAAGTTAATATTTTGGAGGGTAATGTTAGTCATCAAGATATTTCTGTTTTTATTTTCTCGTTGGCAGCTATTTAGTAATATTTAATAAGTGTTCAGCTGCTCACAAAGAGAAGGCTCTCATGAAGTGTTCAGTTATCGATTTGTAGGTTTGGAACAATTTAGTATTTGTTTCGGCTTCCTCTGATGATAACACGGAAGACGAGGCAACAGTGATGTTGCCCAGCGGTTCACCATTAGACGTGCTACCATGTAGTACGTCAGAGCTACCGATACCGAGATCAAATGATCAAGATATGGTATGAATTGCATTCAGTTATGGGGTGAAAGGTTTGGAGGATAGAGGTTGTGAATGTGTTTATCAGGGTTCCACGGGAATTTCTGTTCCGGCCAGAATTGTGCAAAAATCTGACTACCGTTCATGTTCCAGTAAAATTTAGTTCCTGTCTGAACCGTGGGGTTTGCTATTGTTTAAGAGCAGATGGTTGCTTGAAAGATTATGTAATTCTGTTTCCTGCGTTAGCATGCAATTTTGACTTGCGCCAGTTGTGTTTTGAGGTGGTATGACACAGTCAGGGTGCAACCGGAATTCCGGTTCCGGCATTTTTTCACCTTCCGGTTCCGGTAAATTTTTACCGGATTTAAAAGTTCCCGTGTTATAATTTGGCCGTTTTCTTAACTTTGCTAATTTTTAAGAATCTCTTTTGAAAGCCACTTGTACTCCGAATATAAGCCATTGATGGTGGATTTCGCTTCAGTCGACGACGAAAATCCAAAATACAACAAACAAAATAAATACCTATGTTCGACTAAGGTTGTTTCACAAATAATAGAGCAAAAAATACGATTAAAATGAAATTTTTGGTGAAATGCGTTTTTCACTTTCCTGTTCCGGTTCCGGTAAAATTTTCAAATTCCGGTTCCCGTTCCGGTAAATTGTAATTCCGGTTGCACCCTGGGCACAGTAGTGTAATATGCTAACAAATACCCTTTGTATATGACATTACCCCGTTTTTCGCGTACTATATTGATAACAACCTTCTGAGATACGTCGCATTGTCAAACGATGCGCATTTTCATTTACGTTATGCTTTTTATAAATTTGCCCTAGTGTTTGTGATTTTGCGTTTGCCGTATATACGTAGTTTGTTATACTAGTAGGCTGTGCGGTCCATATTCAAATTTATTTTGTAGTATGTTGTACTGTAGATTGTTAACCAAAGTTTACCAGTCTAATTGTAATAGTTAATACGAAGTTTCGTTTTACATTAATTTAGATTCGTGCAGAACTTGATATATGCGAAGATGAATTGTCTGAAAGAAGTTTATCAGCTGAATTGCAGTGGTGTCTGGAAGATCCGACTGATAGATCCGGCAAAGGTAAGTGAGAATTGAAATGTGTTTGTAGTACCCTGTAATCAATTTTAGAGACCGGATGGAAAACGTCGGACTCGGAAGCAGATATCAAAATTTACTATTTTAGCTTGAAGAGCTATGCTGCTTCCCTGGATAACGTCCATGGGCAGTTAATGTCCAATGGTGTGGGCAATTGTTTGTTGCAAATTAATATTATACTTGTTAAAAATAAGTAAATGGTGTTTTGCTTAAGTTCTGGAATATGAATCAGTGAAGCACCCATTACATTAACATCTTTGACAATGATATATGGCGGTGTATAAATAATGCAGGAGTTGAGGATTTAACAGAAACGGTACGCTAGTTTTTGCATGGAGGTTTATCGAGAGTATTAGGAAGTACATGGTACTCCTCACCGATTTTTCTGAGAAATATTTTAGTTTCGCTATTGGGTTTGAACCGCAACTGAGGGAATGAACTATGTAGCTTTTTAAACCACTGCTCCACGTGTACATAATGTTTGGTGCAATCTGCAATGTCGTTTAATTTATTTTACAGCTGCGGTGGTATCACAAGTGTTAGAAACGTTGACTGGACTCGACAAGTATCGATCCGATATTATAAACAGCGACAACAGTTTAGAAACGCTGTACCAGAAGCTATTTGCCGATGCAAGCCATGAAACCGAAGTATATTGAAGTTTTATAAGCTAAATGCCGTTTTAGTGGTAATAAGCAATATACAAAATTTTGGCTTTTTGTTGGTCCGGTACAAATTTCGATTGCTGGATCCTACTAGATAGATGATACAACCGCTTCCTTTTTGAAATGTATGAAATATTATCAGAATTTTAATTTTGGTTGGATTGTTTTGGGAATATCTAAATACATATGTCCTTGTGTCCCATACCATGGAGTCAAAATTGAGGCGATACAAGTAGTAATACCTTGCTGTGTGACTTTGTGTAATTGCTGTTGCAACCTAATCCCTAATCCTCTGCAAATACCTAAAAATTTTACATAACCTGCAGAGTTTTTACAAATAGTCACCATTACCAAATATGCTGGCTGAATGGAAGATCAATCACGCCACCAGCTGCTACTAGCTAAATTGAAGATGAAACACACCGCCAGCGGGATCTGTTTCATTGAGATTGCTAATCACATTGCTAACTCATTGTTACCCTGAACAGAATAACTAACTTTTACCTTAAGCGTGGTATTTGGCTTACCAGGTGTCAAACAGTGTATTTGAACTTAAATTTCTTCACTTTCATTCATGAAGGATAGTTTTTAACATTAATGAGGGAAAGAATTATGAATTCTCTTCCACAATTCGATTTGCAAGGAAGCCGCATATTGGTAAGTAAAATTTGTTATAAAAACCCACAAATCTAAAGAACACTTACTTGTATTTATGTCTTCAACTGCTAATGCTTAAGTGTTCAACACATCATCGGATAAACGGGTCAAGTTTACGTTAAATAAACGACTTCTATGCAATGACATGACTACCTGTTGTACAGGTTAAAGTTCATGAAGGGTATGTAACGACTGAAAGGTGGTATAACTACATTAAAATCCAGTTATTTTACTTTAACTCAATGCAGCAATATTCTAGATAATAATATCTTAATATACAAACGAAGAGAAATTAATTAACCGATTTGCAGCCTTATAAGTTTATTACACAACAGGGTGTTTAATTTCAAATGCTAAAAGGAATATTGAAACAAACTAAAACCATAAAACTCATAAATTGATAGTGTCTCGATATTTTTGTCTTATCCCAGAAAGCTATAATTTAATAATTTCACTTACAATTCACAACGCCAACCACAATAAGATCGTTATCTGATTACGTTTGCGTTTTATTTGGCACAGCACTCGGCTGAACATGATCTGTTGAATCAATCACATAAATTTGCACTTGATTGCTCAATGCGGACGTCTTTCTGAACGGTGTTTGCCGTTCGTATTTGTGCACACCTGCAACTCTCTTAAAATACACTGTCTTTTGGCATATGTTTAGATGAATTTGTTCCAGCAAAACTAGATTGGCAATTGTGTATTCAATTCCAATGCAAAAATTTTTAGCTTGTACAGGTACGGTAGGAAAGAAAGATCGACCACGGAATCCACCTCCCGCAGAGGAATGCGCGTCCCAAAATGATTCCTGCTTGAGACGGTGCATAATACATATATGTTAAAATATACGCAAAATACAAACATACTTCGTCTTATAGAGTATAACAACACAAAGAAAAAGTAAACAACATTATTCTATTTTCGAAACTTTTTTACTTAGAACTATAGTAGCAAACTTGCATATGAATATCCAAATCTGCTGTCTATATTGTTGCCATGCAGTGGATTCCTGGTTGCAACATGGGCGTTTGAATCAGGCCTTTGATTATTCTGAACGAACACATGAAAAATGTAATTTCTGGGGAATTTTAGGTAGCACGGTAATACATTCAGTTTATCAAGCAAAAACAAAGAATAGATTGCATTTGAAAAGCAACTCTGTAAATATATTATATTATTGACAAGCGTCATCTTGACATATTTTTTTATATTAAGTCTAATGATAGATGTACATGCTCTCAGGATTCATACAATTTACTTTAAAATACTTACAAAACTCAGATCAATACTTCGTTTCCAAGCTTTGTTATCATAAACAGAAAAGTTACTGCAGCAACACTACGAATAGACCTGCATACGATCGGCACCGTAGTTCTAAGGCAAGCGTAAACTCAATATTTCTTAAAATAAAATTAGTACGGTCTATAAATCTGAGTAACTTAATTATACCAGTTTTGTTGCCACAAAATAACAAGTGCCTCAAGAACCGATGAACCAAACATAGAAGATATAAAGTACGCGGCAAAACACTCTTAAAATTCACTCTGTGAATACTCGATAACATCAAAACAGCGCTAATTGATACACCAAAATACTGTAATCAAGTTCAGACGAAGCAATGAAGCATCAACTTATCGTTCAACTAGATAAATCTCACACGTAATTGTTAAATATGAACCAAACATAGGGACTCCGAGCGGATGAATTTTGCAAAACAACCCGTTCGCAACGAAATTTAGTCAAAAACGCCGCTTAGGTTGCAAAAATCATCCAGTACAACGGGTTAGAGTTGTCGAAGTCTAAACCTCCACTTCGCTTGCAACTATTGCTGAAAATCCACAAGCTTTGACCAGAGTAGTTCATTTTAAAAACGAAATTTATTTTTTAAATTGTATTAAACACATAAAATACAGGATTACAGCGGAATTCCAGACTTTTAAAACAAAACTTTAACTGAAAACAAATTTTTGAAAAATCCGTAATATACAACGATTTTAAGTCCAGGAAATAGGATTATAAAAATTGTTAAAGGGGAACAGCGTTTTCAGAAGGCAGAAAAATTGGAATACTTGGCAAACTAAATCTCTGCCATGTTTAGATACGACACATTTAAACTAAAAATGTTCTTATTAAAGATGAAAGATTTATGTCAACTTTTTGCAAGCTCCATCCAATGATGCTAAAATTGCAATTACTTTACGCCATGTGAACGCCGTATACAAACTTTGTTCGCTACCACATTATATTCCGTAAGCAAATAATTCATAAAATATTTGCAGTTTCACATTTAGCTCTACGCACGCAGTATACGCGATAAATTTTAGTTGCACCAGTTTTGAAAGCGTTCATAAACCGATATTGCAGACATCGGAAGGCCAACCAGACTGTTCTACATAAAATAAGCATTCCACAGCATACATCACCACAGTAATATGCACTACACACCATACATAACCATAGTAATATGCACATCAGGAATGCCCCGTCTCGGTTAAAAACCGAAATCGTGACAGTGACCGAAGCCTGTGATGGAGACCCGCAATGAAAAGTCTCGGTCAATTTTTGGTGATCACCGGAAAAAAGTAAAATTTTCAAAACAAACGTTTTTCGCTTTTCGTAGTATTCGATGTTTTTCACAGTTTTTATGTTTTTTTCAGAACGCCTCATAATTATTGCGTAGCTATGAAAATTTACAGTTTCACAGAAAATTTTTTTCATCAGGCATCATATACTGTAATACAGCCATACATTAGCTACATCACAAGTTGAGTAATTCATATTTATTGGTTTCCAACCATGATGGATTTCCTTTAATAATGTTCCAACGTAACAAGTTTTGGTTCTGATACCTAGTGTGTAGTAATCATCTGAAACAAAACCCTAAACAATTAAATCCACAAACATAAATTAAGGTCTAACATATGCAATATTGAACTCTCATGGGAATACTAAGACCTTTTTTCAACAACGGAATTTTCCTCCGAACGGTTCATACATTTTGCTCGCGACGAACAAAAACCGGTACATTGCTAGGCGATTGATACAGTTTTCTTAACATTACATTTAGCTTCCATGTATTTATCACATGATAACTGAACTAAAGGATATTTATTCAGGAATTCTGAAATATGTTAAGGGTAACAATCTCCTCATATTGTGACAGTTGAACTCTTTATTTCTGTGATCTGTTTTGAAATGCGATTTCCAAGTAAAACACGCGATAACAGCAGTATATCACACAATATTGTGGGTGCAATATATGCTAACAGTGGCGACTATATCCCCGAACGGATACACATAGCATATCCAAAATAACAACGCTGTAATTTAAGTATTTTATTTGATAATCATATTGTTAATTGTTTGAAAAACATACAAATTCCTTTACTGCTCAGCTTCTCACTGCTATTTGCAAAATAAAATAAAAACTAAGAAATTAACTCCATGATTCATTCAAACAGTTTATTAGATAATCACAGTGTTAATTTCTTGAAACCAGAATAAAATTTCTCACCCACCAACCTCTCTATATGAACGAAAGACATCCCGAAACAAAGAAACTCATGACGTTTAATAAGATATTTTATGTATTACTGAGACCCGGTGTACTTGGTGTCAATCTGTTAACAGTTAATTTTCGAAAATGAAAATTTAAATTTTTAGGTTTACTTTTAGCTATGTACAGATGCCCCATATTTAAGGTTAGGCTCGTGCTTAGGATTAGGCTTAGGCTTGGGAAAGGTTTACTTAACCATAAGCCTTTGAATAAACCCTTTAACATAGCTTAAGCGTTAAACCCACCAAAAGTTTTAAGATTTGTAACGATTGGGCGCTGTACACTGTTCAGAATTCTGTCTTATCGTGTAGCCATAACTCATATTTTCGACTGCTCTAGAATCTCAACTTTCCTATCATGTGAAAATTTTATGCTCACCATCTATTTTTCTGTTTTCAACCCTGTGCTCCAGGTGACGGATGTGGACAAATGCTGTTTGAAACTGATGTGCCGCTGGGCTGTCACATACAAGCGTTACGGTGTACACAGGCCTGTGTTGATTGCCAAGTTATTGGACAAGCGCCAGACAGAGCTAAATCGAATGGTATGTATTGGCTTTTTTTCTTTTTGCTTAACAGAAAAGACGAATGCTATTTCTGATGGAGTCTGAAAGTGAAGGTAGAAAAATAGGTAGGGCAGAGCCTTGTACTCGAACACTACTGAAATGTTGTGTTCTATATGGTCGTGTGGAGTGTGTGTGATTTTTTAATTCAATGCCTACTGTAGGGAATTAGTTAATCATATTATACTGTGAAGCCTAGTTGGCTTATGTACCAATGATAAATAAATATTCAGAAAAAATGGGTATTAAAATATCTGCAAAGGATCCCGTTGTAACATCCTGAGCTGTGTTTACGTATGATTCTTAATATGTAGTTTAACAATTTATGTCTTTGCAAGTTTGTTTAATTAATCACTCCCGCTCTACATATTTTCTACGCAAGTTTGTTAGTTGTTAACATTCCAAGAGTATATGTTCTGCTGTTTTATTGACACCGTTACAACTCTTGCAATTACTACTATCGTCTATTTCAAGGATTGCTAGATGTCTGTACTGCTTTTCTAATGCAAGGTTTTGGCCCTGTATTTTGGCATGAATCCATTTTTGGAAAGCTCATTCGGACATGGGTTCCTGGAATCTTTGTATGACCTTTCATGTAACATATGATCACAGCATTATTAGCCATTTGTTTGTTTGGACACCGCATACCTAAGTCCTTTAGTGTATGGTTAACCTGATTTACAATGAAAGAACAGTTTGGTAACTTAAATACATATTCGCAGGGTTGCAGAGACACGACCTCAGTCAATTGCGAATTAACTCTGAAAAGAGATATAAGTAAGAACGTGGAAATTTTTGTTATACTTTTGCAGTCATCAAGGAAGTCAACTATTTTGTTACAATACTACCGCAAATAGCTCGAAACTGGTGCCGACTTTGTCCACATTCTTGTTTTCGCTAAATTAAAATCCGTGTAAAAACATTCTGCTTAACTCAAGGCTATTAAACTTACGTATATAAAAGCTAAAATCTTGATTGAAGTTGAAATTCGACTGAAGACGTCATTTCTCTGCAACCCAGTCATAATCGCAGCAATCAGAAATATGGTAAGTTGGATGGCTTTTAGAAAGCAAAACATTTGGTGGTTGAAAATGCGATCGTGGCTGGAACGGAAAATAATGATACAGCCGATGTAGCGAATGAACCATCAAATACACATCCCCTGCAAGAAACACTGTTTGATTTTCTTGACACTGAATCACCTACATATGGTAAGTGTCCTGAGCATGTGAAACTAGAAATAATGAATTTGCTATATGTTTTGCGTTGTGTTTAAATTAATTGGTCTTTAAAACATTATTGCTGGGGGCTATATTTGCGGAACATGGTTGAAAATACGATTCAGAAATATTGTTGTGGTGCTAGTAGGTGATTTTTGTGGGATTTTGCCAATAAGCAGATTGATATATTAAGTATAGGTTGTGCTCGAATTTAAAAAAGTTTCGCAAGTTTATACGTATTTCTATGCAATTATCCTAAGTCGAAAATTTTAGCCTCTTAACTTAATGATCGAATTGTTACTACAAGCTTCATTTGTACGATAGCTAGTTAGCTTACACGAACCTCGCTAGAAACCGCTATGGACACTACTCATTTTAAAAATATGTGCTGACCAAAAATATTGTTTGATTTCGCAGTGTTGGGAAAAACGTATGATTTTGATTCTGACTCGGCGTCATTAGAAAAGTTGGTTGAATGGTGATAATTATATTTTAGACGAATCAAACAGTGGCGGGCAGCGTTCAGAATTCAGTCAACTTGTTTTACTGTTTGCTGAACTCATTCGTCTGGACGTTTTTTCACACGACGCCTATATGCGTCGGTTAATTTCGCGGGGCGATTTATCGCTGTCGTCTCCGACGCCGGGCAACAGCCCTGCGATCGCCGCTCTTTTGGCACAGCCGTCGCCAGGGTTGACATCGTTCATACCGTCTGCGCCATCTGTGACTCTATCCGGTGGAGCGACTGGTGGCGAGACAACAGCTGCTAGTAGTAGTTCCACTGGGCGTGGAGGATTGGACCAGAAAGTGGACGGGAATGTGTCACCCCCAAGTGCGAAAAGGATTAAGATTGAGGTAAGTCCGAGTCGTGAGTGATAGAATGAAGGTAGTTGTTGGTTGGTTGGGGGGGGGGGGGGTAAAGAGGTCGACGTAGGGAAGGAGGGTACAGAAACTGAGGTATATGTCGTGCTTTATAGTAATGATGGCCTTTTAAGGCATTTTTGGAATTTTTAAAACTAATCTTGACTTTCATTTGAATTGTTATTTATTTGTAGGTACCTGATTATATCGAATCGCAACATGAATCAGATGACAGCGATCTCAATCGTCTTTTGGCGTCATTCAACGAAGAAACCAACGCAAAAGAGCCAGCGCTATTTAATGGTATGCATGTGTTATTTGGTAGCTTCACCGCTAAAAACAGTAAAGAAGATGGAAAACGCTTGAATCTGTCGGATATAGGTTAAACTCACTAGCACGTATCACAGGTGGTGTGAACAAGTCGGAGTTTCCAAATTTGCTTGTTGAGCTCCTCAACACCTGATTTTCAAATTAAAATGTTACATTGTGTTGATATATGCTTGTTTATTTGATTCTACATCTGCTGTGCTGCGACTCTACGAGAATCGGTAGCATGGCATGTAGGATCAATTTGATTAATTAGCCTTTGAGGATGTTTGCAAGCTAAAAGTTTGTAGAACTGTGCTGTCCTCCGTGCACAGCTTGCATGATTCATTAGTCTATTAACATTAATTTAATTTTCAATTTTAGCAGATTTGAAGCTTTCAAATCAAACCAAATCGGAGACATTGTCGGGTGATAATCAGCAATCAACGTCGAACGCATCTTGTTCAAATCAGCGATCGCGACAACAGCAACAGGAAAAACATCAAAAGCAACCGCAAATTTCTAGACATTATTACAATGTGTTGCATTTTCCGTTGCCACAGGTATGTAACCACGAGTAAGAATATAGGGTTTATTGTGTAACCTTAATAATAAAATTCATAGCATTAATTTTGGCCAGAGTACAAAATAATACATTATGCGCAGTACTTAGCTGTAATACTTAGTTCATACGGATTTTGACCATGTTCTTTGTTAACTGGTTCTGACAAACTTTATTAACCAGGTGTATATTCATAAAAATACGACTACTCTCTTAGTTACAACTGATTTATTTTGAAATTGGATAAGATTTTTTAAGAGGATTAAAGATTTGAAGTGTTTTACAGCTTTTGGATATTTTAGGACGACCAGTACAGACATGAATCGAATCAACGCGTAATGATGTTGTACGGTTGCGGGTCGGTAAAAGAAAGTCACCGTCATTTGATCAAAAAGGTTTGAGTTTCAAGAATTCTTTATGCATTAGAACATTCCCGATATTATTCGCCAATTTGTAGCAGTCATGTTTAAAATAATTTGTTGTTTTTTAATTTGTGACAATTATCGGTTACGATGTTGTTCTTGACAATGTTTGGTGTCATCCTGGTACCATACGCGTATTGTGTTACGGCGCCAGATGGCACTGCGTGTTAAATTCAAAGCACAATAATCCTTAATATTTTATGCAGTGGGATTTTCGGATTTCTGTTTGCACAATAAAAATTTATAATTTTTTAATTTAAGATTTGCAGTATCGCAATGAATTTATGTATTGTCGATTTTAACGGAATTGCTTAAATGTACGATTTTTGTTGAATTGAAAGTTGATTTTCAAATTGTTATAGTTGTATTTTAAGATAATTAAAGATTTGAATAAAATGTGGCATAAAAAACATTGTGTTGATCTCAACGATGCAAATGTCGGAAGCGCCAAGTCAAAGAGGTGCTCGCGCGACGATATTCAAACTGCTGCAGTGAAATTCAGGTGAATTGCTGGGATTATTGGATTGTTTAATAAATTGTTTGTTGTGTACTAAGTATTTGTTGTACTCTTATTGACGTAAGTTTACTCACTTCATAGTACTGAATAATTTGGAGAATCCGGCAGTGTTGAACCTATATATCGGAATCGAAAAATAGGTATTCTACATTATCGGTTTGACACAAAGTTCTAGAGCTAGTGCAATAATTTGGAGGATCCGGCGAAAAATAGGTATTCTATATTATCGGTTTGACACAAAGTTCTAGAGCTAGTGCCAGTGAAATTTTTCTGTAGGGAGAGTATTAACGATTTAAATTTTTTTAAATTTAAAACCCATGTTATATCTAATGAAAATAAGCTCTGATGAAGTAAGGTGCAGAGCGTTTGCCAAATGCGTAGAGAGTGTTTGAGAACGATTGGGAATAAAGTATTTAAGGACACTTTACATTTTGGTTATAGAAGAATAAGACACGGATTATAGTGCATGCCTGTCTTACCTATATTTAAATTTAATCAATCCCACCAGTATTGGCACGCCGGTTATGAACGTCTTATCTGTCTTGTCGGTACAGTCGGGTGAGATATTTTAATGAATTAGCAATGGGACACACAAAAATATTTATTTTTCAGTAGTAAAAGGCTAAAATTGCGAATTAACTTGTAAAAGTTTAGATGTCGGTTTTATCTGAGATGATCGCATTACTGTTTTTATTTTTGTTGCCAGAACTCTGTGTTATCACGACCAAACGTCAATAGTTGAAAGCTGTGCAGAATCGTGTGTTGATCAACTTGAATCTGTTATTCGACGAGAGTCGACGCTGTTGCCAACTCACGATAGCATTGATTTCACGTTGTCATTGTTCGAGATAGCGTTGAACTTTTTTGGAATTCTGGAATTTGCTGAACAGGTAAGAAGTAAGGTAAAAAGCGGAACTCTCTAAATTCTGGTTATAGGAGGTTTTGTGTGAAACATAACGTGGTACGTATCATATTGTTTCATCTAGGATTTGAATGTATCCGTTTCACGGACTTGTAGATGAAAATAACGATGGCTGCAGCTAAAAATGAATGCAAAATTTCTAAACCGGTCTCCGTTTAGCTGTGATTAATAATTATCAGTTTCAGCAGCTTAGGTGGACAAGACTCTTGAAACACGAAAAAATGAAAAAATATGTTAACACAATTTTACAGGAAGTAACTTTTATCTGTGCTGTTGTTATAGGTTTTCCAAGATTTGATACCGCTAGAAGATCGCTTAGTGAACGCAAACTCCCTACTTGCACACAGTTATACGTTCAACATAGCTTTAACGTTTGTTGCTGTACTGAGACGATATCACTCTTGTGCGATTGTGAATGAAACTGAAATTACATCGGTGTTTGTTGGGTAAGATTTTTCAGTAACATGTCATATTGTGGGCTAAATACGTAGTGAGGGATGGTTATTTTACTGAGATGAAGCTGAATTATAAGTCTGTTTCATTTTAAGCCAATGGTTTGCATGTTTTGTTTTGTGAAACGTGAAATTTATATTAGGTAACTATCTACCGTTGACGTAGCTTGATTTTGGACTTAAAGCAGGAAAAAGATGAATATTTACAGGTTGAAAGTTTTCATCAGTTTAAAGCTGTTAGTCGAGTTAAGTATGCATTGCACAGATAAGACTGGATACTTCAAATTAGTACAGGATCCTGCCAAAGTATTGCTTATTTGTAGGCTGTTTAAACTGTTGAAAAAGCACTGTCCTGAGCCGAAAAAATGTAATTCGACGCAAAAATGTTTGTGGGCATACGTTCACGATCTCTATCAGTCGTGTGAATTTTTGCGTGTAAGAATTTTTATATTCGTATCCGTTTTTATTTGGTTTTATGATACTATGCATTTATATTAGTTCTCAGATTAATATGTATGATCCAAATCTTAATGGTATTTGTTAACTCTTTTGCAAAGGAATTCGGTACGTAGGTATAATTAAGGAATAATAAACTCTAAGTTATGACTGTTGCAGTTTTTATTGCTGTTTTGGAGTTTAAGTTTTCAATGCCGTTATGTTTCTGGTCTGGGGCTATGGGAAACTAAAAGCATTCAAACATTAACATAAATTTTTAGTTCAACTTTTTATTGTTGAAACAACACCCACTGTTTACTTATGACCATAACTTATTGTATTAATTGCATATATTAATGTAAATTATTATAGACAACAATAGAAACGACAGACGCATCGGCATATTTTGGCTTAGACGCAAGTCCAACTTGGTTGCCTGTAAACGCGAAGCCGTCGGCACTGAAGGCTAAATTCGATCCAGAGTTTATGAAGGATTTCATTGAGAATCCAAGGTTAGTGCAGTATTGTTTATTGTTTTGGGATTTTAATGATTTTATTAATATGTTTATTTGGGTGTCGTTTTTCTTTCTTTGTGTCTTTCCATGTGTCTTCGAGGCAACCTGTGTGTCTGTAAGTTATGGAGTATAATATCTTCTCATTGAGGTAACAGATCAGGTTGCGTGTTTACAGAAGTATTAGCTTAACTATTAGAAGAGGAAGAGTATATTTGTTAGCTAGTTGGGATAGCGTCTCTAACGATGTTTGGTGTGATTGCAGCAGATATTTTGCTGTTCGTGAGGGATGATGCCTACGTTGTTAAATTGATGGAAAAACTGTTTAAATTCTATTAAATAGTTATTCAACTATTGTGCAATAAGATTGAATTTGGAGGTAGCTTAAACTGCTAGCTATGAGTAAGTTTTTGAGTGTTTGACGGTTTAACGTAATAAAGTCATAACTTGAGCTATAATAATTTAGTTTTCCGTTTATTTTGATTTTAGGAAACCAGTTACTCAGCGTTTGACGGACGAGTTGCGTGAAAAAGACAGCAGTCGGTATAGTTTCGTTATCAATGTGTTTTTGAAAATTCTCAGCCGAAATCTCGATACTGACAGGTAAATCTATAGCTTACCTACATATCTTTCCTTTGAAAACATAGTGTTTTTAATTTTATTCAAAAAGCTTGAACTAATTTGAATATGAAGTTACTGGATATTTCGTAGTCCTTGGCGATGGTGGCTGAACTAGCTTGATATTTTTTGAACACTGAAGAGAAATTGTATGATTTGACAGCGTTTTCGAGTCAAGAAATTTCGAGTACGTAATGATTTCTGCGCGCGTGAAACTTTTTTGCAGCTGCAATTTCATGACCAGTCGCAGTGCATTCCAAACTAATAAAGCACAAACGTGTAGTTTGATCCACTTACTTTCCAATTAATCTAATATTTAACTTAGTTATTAGCTAACTATTGATTGATCGGTTTTGGAGGTATATAAACCATTCATTCAGATTTATTGCACCCAAAAACCCTGTAGTACTGAATTTGATAGCTAAAAATCGTATATTTAGGCTTGTAAGTATAGCTAACATGCAAATTAGCTATTAGCTAACTATTTAATTATCGGATTTGTAGGTGTACAAGCATTATTCAGATTGCTTGCAACCAGAAACCATTCAGTGACCCTATTAATCAGGGAAATAATTTAAAAATGTCTAATTTAAGCTTATCAGTTGTTAGGTTTGATATTTATTGCAGTCGACTTCTGCAATTCATATAATTTTATGTCAAGATTCAGAATAAAAATAATACTTTGTAAGTATTACAGCTGAAAGTTCACACTGCAAACACTTGCACGCGTGAGTAGGGTTTTAATAATTTCTTTGAGTGGAAACTGGGTGCTTACAATTTCTTGGAATGACGGTGCAGAGAACACACTCAGTGAAGTCTACCATACTCGATAGTGATATGTATGTAATAATATAATGTAAAATAGTTTTAAGTAATACTTCGTACTTGCACAGATGTGCAACTAGGATTTGCTCAAGCTAGTCTGTACTTAAGCCTTAAAACTTGATTTATAACTGTGTATTGAATTCCAACTGAAATTTTTTAGCATGTGTGAGTCCGGTAGGGCTGATGGACCTCGGATTCACCACCCTTATAGGAAAATCCGCGTCCCAAATGCCTGCTTAAGACAAAATACAAATTACATATATACATGTTAAAATTTAAGCATATAGCAAACACACTTTGTCTTATAGGATAAAACACAAAGAAAAAGTAAACAACAGTTTTCTATCTTCAGAATTTTGCACTCTGAAGTATAAATTAATGCAAATTGGAATATGGATATACAAATTTGCTGGAACGCTGCCCAAAATACGTAAGTTGGCGTTCCAGCTTTAATATATAGATTATTATTATTTCGTTTTATTAGATTGCAAGAATTAGCGGTTTTGTGCGCTGATATAACTTCTGCATGCATCGTATACAACGGTTCACATGCGTCAAGTCCGTTAGGCGCTGACTGGCTCGGTGCTTTGCGGACACTCATGCCATCAACAATTGCGGCAGCAGACACAAAGAATAACGAAACTGCGACTTTGTTGGGATTTGATGATTTACTTACGTCGATTGATGTATGAATTTGAGCAATTTATTTTTAATAATTTAAGTTAAGCAAAGCTTGTCGTATATTCTTTTACACTATTAATTTACACTTAGACGTTACTTTTTACTTATTTTTAGGCTTAGTTTTAATGGTTAGGCCCTTATTATTAACATGGGTCGGTATAATTATAAATGTATCGAAAGCGGATCTGAAAATTAGATAGTGATATATAATTACTGTCATAAATAAAGCTTTTAAATACCGGGAAATCTGTAAAATATTTTGGAACGAACGTTGTAATTAAGTATGCATTTAAATAAAGGCTACTTGTATGAAATAAACGATTGATTTATATAGAGATGGTTTTATTGAAATTCGTTCTGTTTATTACTAGTCAATTTGTCAGTAATTTTCGGCATCTTCGTGATCACTCAAGTGATGATTTGTGTAAGTTTTGTTGTACTGATGTTTGGTTTGTTTTCAGCGCTCGCAACTCGCCGACGCTACAATTTGTCGTCAAGTGTCGTTTTTCTGTAGTTTGTTGGTTGCTAGAGGCGCAGTCCCGCTGGAAGCATTTCTCGTTATTCCGTTAGAATCAATTATGAGAACTTATATGAATTTGAGCGATGAGAGTGTAACAGCAGCAGAAACTGGGGCGGCAAGCAAAGCAAACGCGGCTACCGCGTCAAATAATGCCAATTCTTCGGCTAGTGGTTATGGAGGGACCGTGGCCAGTGGCTCTGGCGCCGCTAAGGCAGTTCCGACTGAACCGGAGTACGGCGGACATCGACTATTGCTGCATTTGTTTACAGCGTTTTTGTGTGTTCCGCATCGTGCTGGTAAGTAAAGGGCTTTTGGGTTCATCACTGCTGTACGGGTGATTTAGATTGCTTGTAAAGTTGATTCTGCAACCATGTAACCACCGTACTAGGTGTGGGGTACCGGCTGTTGGTACTGATTTAAGTGGCAAGCGATAATTTATTTACGTTCGGTGCTAAAAAGCAAAAACTAATAATTAACACACTGAAAATCAGGGCAAAAAATTATGTACTACTCATCATTATTATGCGTGTAAACATGGCGCAACGAGTGGCTTTAAAACTATTGTGTATTTTTCCGATTCTGATTTATGTTAAGAATGTCATTATCAACTTAAATAGTTTTAAACTATGTTTCACGTTATTGCATTGCAGATGCTCGAGAATCAACCCAAAATTCTACAGTCAGATTTACAAACGATCAGTATTTGTTGGCGACGTCGCATCGTTCTATTAGTATATTTCCGATTGGGCAGATTTTAAAAGCGATTTTGATTTTAGGTTTGTATTTTGTGACAGGGCTCAGAAAAGTCTTGATTTCTGTTTAAATTAAATACGTATTTGAAATGTTTTAATCATTATAGTGTTCCCTTTCTATTTATAAAAAACCCATTCTGTTTCTATTTGTTAAAGTTTCTAAACACAGGTGATAGTTTCGTAGTAAATAGATGTCCAGAGATTGGTCAAAAACGTCTATATAAAAATTATTGTTGTTTTTGCAACTGTTTTGTTAAATTATGAATCTATTTGTGCGAATCATTGAAATTGAGGAATTTCGGATGATTTTAGTTGACAAATTGGTGGATTCAGATCGCAAAGACGTCGTGAAATCGGAACCGAGTTTGGGCGAAATTATTGGATCGATTAGTTGTGCGGCAACGGGCAAGTACGACTATACTGGGTACGTATAGGTTCTATTGGTTTTATAATATATTGCTTCACTTTAATATGTTTTAATTCAATGAATAGTTATGTATTCTGAGCACAGACCTTTTTTGTTATACGTATTTGTATAAAAATTTCGATATACCGTAAGTTAAGTACTAAAAGATTTGTATGTATACTCCAATGTTTTTAGGACGTCAACATCCGGTGGTGGTGCCGCTGCGGATGTTCCCCTCCATCAACTTGCGCTTGAAGTTTTACGTGATATTTGTCGACAAGAATGGATCAGGGCAAAGTTTTCGATTTTGGAGCTGAATGAACTTTGCTCCAATCGTTATTTGCTTGATGAAATTATGTCTCCAACCCAGGTAAAGTCATCGTTATTGGAATATGATTGGGAGGCTACCAAATAACAACTATTGAACTGATTTTTCCTTGATTGGTTTTTGGATTGGTTATAGTTGATGTCGCATTGTTGAAACCGATTGCTGCTGAGACATTAATAATTTTCATATAATTTTATATTGTGTTGTGTAATGATCTGTATAAACATTAGTGCTTCGTATGAATTCTGAATTGTGATTGCAAGCATATAGATCGAGCATTAGTTTTACTGTGTCTACGCGCCTCGAGATAATTCTTTTTGATTTCTATCTATCTGATATCTATCAAGTGTCTTTAATTTATGACAGGCATCGAAACTATTGTGTCTACTAACCGGATATGATGCTAGCGGAAACGTTGACAGCAGCAATGGCCGTTCTAAAAACGGAACGAGCGTATTATCGTCTTCGCCGCCTGATTGTCTCAATCCGAACAGTGTGGCAGCAAATAGCACCGGAAATAATTCTGGGTGTGGAACACCGCATGCAAGTTCGCAACTAAGTAGTCAGGGTGGCCTCCCGGAGACGCCTATCCCTTCGCTGGCTTCAATTTCATCGTATGCAGACTCACCGGCGTCTAGCGGACATTCCCAGCAAGGCGGGGGTACTGCAAACGGACCTTCTGGACAGCCTGTGACGATAACGGCCGTATCCAGTTCACAAGTTGGAGGCAAGGAAGCTTGAAAATATTGAAAACAAATACTTTCAATTAGGAATTTTAATACGACGTGGTAGATGTAATAAAAATAAAGCTGTGTATTTCTCTTGTGATTAAAATTTATTTTCTACAGTAAAAGATTTAACTGAAATCAATAAATATCGTTAAAATGTATATGAAGCACTGGTTACTATTCAATTGTATGTCATTTGTAACTTTCAAACCAGCCGATAGGGTGTAGAAATATTTATTTGCGCTAAACTGTGGACATGTGCTGCATTTCGCTTGCCTGTTTAAACCTAAATATCAACAGGTACGACATGCCACTAAAATTAAAAATAAATGCATATCTGTTTAGAAGCACCTTACCAGCTAAAAGTAAAACTGTTGAGAGCAGTGGGGAATTTGAAAGTTTGTTTCACGCGTCTAATGCGTGTGCTTACATAATACAAAAGCGTGTCGTGCCGTTCTCCAAGCTTTTTGGCTGCGCCAATGTTTGGTAATGTAATTAAGTAACAATACTGTTCTTCACAGTAATTGTTGTTTTAGATAAATCGGTAACCAGTGGAGACAAATCATCTGCAAATCAGGTGTCATTAGCGGGAGGCACAACAGTGAATGCTGTTAATGCTAATTCCACCGTTTCATCAAGTATGCCCCTGAATGCAGGAACACCGACCATGGGAACTCAGACCGGGACTGGGGTTGTTTCAATGGCTACAGCGGCAATGGTCGCTGGAGGAAGTGCAGGTGCATCGTTTACGCGCCGCCAGCAAAGTGATTTAATATCACGGTTGTTACGAGAATTGGACTTATGGAATTTACGCAGTACCCTGTTACAGTTGCAATTGTTGATTACACAGCAAGCGGTAAGTTAATATTTAAGAAAATTTGTATGAGTAGTTTAGAGAGTAAATTACAAATTTTGAATTTATATGGATATGCATATTTTTTAAATACTGTTTATAAATAACAAAATAACATTTTGCGGCAGGCTTACGTTATCATTTTGCAAACGCAGAATATTTATATCGATTTTTGGCGAATCAGTTACATACTCTTGGTCTAGAGTTCTGTCAATAGCGAACTTATTTTTTGTTCATGTATTACTGTTTTTTGTATTGTATAAGCGACCTTTTACATGTAATTTTGTTTCTAGAATATGTCGGATCAAAATCGCATTAATGATATGATCGCCAAAGCGTCTCTTGACATTTTTCGCAGTCAACTTACTCATCGATGTATTTTTGAATTGACTGCAGGCGCGTTAAGGTAAGAGAGATGCGTGCTAGTTTTAGGACTCCATGCATATACAGCGCTGGAATATTGGATGTAGATCGAGTGTCTTTGGTAGATTACAATATCATTGCAATACTTCGACATTGTTAATTACGTATGTAAAAATTTCTAAGGGAGTTCAGGGGAGTGCAGTTGAGCTCCCTTACATAATATATTTTACCGGTGCCTGTGAGTCCCAGGAAACTGAAAACTAGCATTCCTAATATTCACAAGTATTTTGAGTTTTTAGTGTGCTGTGCGGTCAGGCAGGGTGGCACGGAATCCGAATCCAGTGCTAATTTGCTGAATCCGAAACCGAATCCGAATCATGCATGTTGCAAATTTCAGATATATCTATAATTTGTCTCAGGATATCAACGCAATGCCAGCCGTATAACTTTTAATAAGTTAATATATTTCGTCCCGATGTCAGTTCTGAGATTTCTCACCTGAAATAAACAATATTGATTTTTATAGCACAGTATTTAAAAATTCTATTGCTTAAAAATGAAAAAACTATTGCCGAACTTTGTTGGATTCGGCTATTGGATTCAGCTTTTTTCACAACCGAATCCGAATCTCAAATGTTTGCCGAATCCGAATCCGAACCTTTGTTACCATCCTGCGGTCAGGGTCCCACGGTGCTGATTAACATTGTAGTACTAGTGATGTGGGTCCTGGGTTACGGTTATCGAAGTCCTGGTCTTTTTAGAGATCTAACTTTTGGTCGTTTTAGAGGGATGATATAAGACCAGAAGTACAAATTTTAGAGGAATGACATTAGAATAGAAGCACAAAGTTATTGGAGTATTCTGTGCTAGCTTATGTAAAATTGTGCATCTTGCCATTTTTGTTCTTTTGCTGTCAAAATTTGTTTTGAATTATAGTTGGGACAAAGTGACTGGGGTGTGGTTGCTCGCACCGTTGTTGCACCATTTACCAGGCCCTGTTCAAATTCGTGTTTTACGCGAGGCAACTCATATTCTTGAAGCACCTGTGAAACGAGATCGTAATGGAAACTCGTTGAAAAGGTACAGGGTACTGAGTGACAGTATGTCGAAAGTTTTCAATCGAAACTAGGTGTTAAATACACAGTACGCAGTGTTTAGCAATTATTATCGATGCACAGTACCAAGTCTCCTCAAGTTTTGAGAACCTGCTCGGGTTCGAGCGTTAAGCTCTAGAGCAGATAGGTGATCGTAAATTCCTCCCGCGGAGAGTATAATGGTTGCAATCTTAGATGGAGATTAGATTTGAAATAAAATACAAAAATTCATGCAGGGAAACTTGCAAGATATTTTTATATCCGGATACACATCCTTTTTTATGTTTGTTTTCCTATGTTTATTCCTGCTGAACCTTGAATATATTTTTTAGAAAGTTTGTTTATACAAGGTGAGTTGTATGTAATTTATTTTCCTTTTGTCTGTTTCAGTTTTTGGATGTTGTCGGAACCGCCGTTCTTGTACGTAATGCTAACATGCTTAAAAGCGCAAGAAGACCAAAGAGACGGTGTTGCGAGTTCACTGGTTAAACGGTTGCAAGAATATGTTCAAATGGCCCGAGAGGTAAACTGCTATGGGCGAACGCAATAATGGTGCTATGAGTACTTTAAGCAGCTGGAGACCTAGCTATAAATACACTGGTTTTTGCTTTTTAATTCTTATGGGAGTTCTTACACTCTTTTGTTTGTGGCTTTAATCATTTTTAGGTTACGCTATACGTGTCATTCTAAAGTTTGGTTGCAGTTTGGTGTGCTGTGATGTACGGAATGCAGCCTACATTGAATACTACCACACGTCATCAAAAATTATAGTTTCCCCTTGTAGCCGTTGTGCAAGTAGTTACTCTCGTGGTACTATATTTAACACCTCGTGAAAATAACTTTTGTACAGTTTGTACTGTCTTAAAAATATTTTGCAAGTTTGGTTTGTTAATAGGGTTGACATTGACTGGTAGTTATTTTAATGCTACTATGCCGTTTTCAATATTTTCAGGACCTGTGCCAGCTCTACACTCCAGACATGACCAGAGAACTGCGTGAATCGATAGGACTTCGTTTGAATATAGTATGTATATATGCGCCTTTCACGCTAAGGTGTCACGAAGGCCCACAGAAAATGTCATAACCTCGGGTTAACATTCAAATTAAATATTTCTAAGTGTTAGCCTGAGGTTATGCCTTTATGTGAGACCTCGTAACACCTTGTTAGGAGAGGCGCAATATGCTGCGTTCACAATATTTTTCTCAGTATGGCACAAAAACGCTTTGTGGAATTTTTATAAAATTATTCACTCAACAGGGTATTGAACGATTGGATATACCCTCTGACTTTGTTTTAGTGCCATACTGAAAAAGTAGTCCTAAGTCTGGCATAAGTAATTACTGTGAGGGAATCGCTATACGGTTGGTGGTCAAAATTAGCCAATGGAGGTGCGAACTGGTCCGTTTTAAAGTTACTACTAACAACTCAGAATTAGCATATATTTCAGCAGCTGTTGATTATTTGAGGAAATTAAAATGCGTGTTGAATACCTCCGACTTAACTGAAAAGTAAAAAAACTTAAGTAAAATCTTTACTTAAGTTGGAATTCGGTTTAAGTCATATTCTGCAACCCAGCCAATGCGTGATTTGTTACTCCGCCTCGCAAATCTGTGATTTATATTTCTATGTTCGTTTATTTACTAATTTTTAAATCCTTATGTTGTTTCTGTTTTACCTATATATTTTAATTTACGCTTATAGGCGGGTATGATATTTCGTACAATTTGCGGCAGTCAGACCAATATTGAACAGTGGGCAACACTTTTAACGCAAATGCTCACTAGCGGTATTGTGGAAGCATCGAAGGACAAGTAAGTATTGATTTGTGTAAGAACTCGTTTTCCGTTACTGGTTCTTTTCCTAGTCAGTCAAATTAAAGGACGGCGATAGGTACATACAACAGGTTTTGTAAGCGTGTTTGTGTGCCTTATCTGTTTCAGGCATTTTTGCACTGTGATAATATTATGAATTTTGATTTATGGAAAAGTGATTTTAGGATTGTATATTTTACGTGCATGGATATGTTGGCGACAATTATTCATCGGGTTTTAATGAATCCTGGAGGACGAGATATATCTAGCGAAAGCGAATTGCAAAAAGTCCATACGGCACTTTACAAGAAATTAAAGGTATTAACATACTTGGTTGTAGTTAAATACAGCCAAGCTACAAATATGTTACGTTTCTTAAATGCTCGGTTTCATTTATTTAGGGCTTTGAAATGTGTAAGTAACGGGGTTTGTGTTTTTACTGTTTCCATGTTTAACTGGGTTGGTTTTCAACTCATCGAAGCCAAACAGCAAAATATATCGTGATTATATGTAGAGTTTTTATGTATCAAATGTGGATATTTGATCTATAACCCACAATATTAGGCATCGCTTTGCTGCTGAATTTGATCACCTGATGTGCAATTAGATGGGTAATGTTTGCATTACTTATTTCGAAATAGTTCATGAGATGGTGCAACTTTTATTTTTCAATGAAAAAGCTATACTACAGCAAAAACGGAAGAAACTTGTGGAAAATCAAAGTTGCGTATGGGATCGATATTCTTATTTTAGAACAGGGTAATGTAGATACTATGCAATTTTGACCCTAATGTACTTTATTGCGCCAGTAGTGTTATATATTTAGGAATTTAGTTAGATTTATGCCCTAAAACTTATTCATAGAACGATCCTAAGTTTGTGTGCATTTTGAAACAATGGTGTGCAAGTGAGCACTAAAATGCTCAAAAAAGTCGTATTTTAGAAAGACATTAACGATTGCCGTACCAGCGCGTGTTTCGTTCGCGAACTTCATCAGCTAATGCCAATTTGCCGGCCTCATATGGAAGTAACCGTATTCGAGCCTTATGGAACGTCCCGACGTCTTATTGCCGAATCTAAAACCAAAAATACCGGCTCCAGTTCGTCTAGTAGCGGAAATTCGTCTGGCATCTGCGCTGGTACTTCTGATGCATCTTCTGTGAGAAATGTAGGTTTAGTATGTTCTTGTGTTCGGGCTTGGGAGAGGAGATCACGTTTTGATTTGAAGTAGTAGTGGTCCGCTCACAATATCTTACTGGCCGGCCACAGATTTGTACAACTGTTGGGGTTGTTGGTGTTGTTGCCACAACAAGATTCCATCAGCGTTACAGACCGAGTAAAACCGGCCTCCATAGGGTTTGTCCAAAGTGATTGATTGTTAATGGCGTACGCTTCGCATGGCAGTTAAACAGATGTCCAACGGTGTGTTCAGCCGACGAACAGTCGGGTATCTATATTGTTCGATTGGTTGACCCGTGCCTTTCAGTTGTTTAGCATGTTAGACCAACCGTAGCGTAGCTCAGCTAAGGTACACTTAGTTGACCTCGGTAGCATTGATTCATCGCCCAATATCGGTGGGGAATAGCCGCCTAGCACAATGTTGAATTTGTAGGTACCCTTTGCATGAGGCCCGCTTTGCAGGCGCCTTGGGTGATCACATTCCCTTTTAGGAAACGTTCGATGTCAGCTTTATGCTGTAAAAGTATTGGCTTCCGGGGGCAACGAGTGTATAGTTCATGTACCCATGTACGCCCCATATTGCCACAATTTTTGTTCAACACGTCTCAACACGTGTCATACTATGTATGTATTCTCATTGAAGTCAATACTCCTACATACCTGTGGCCGTACTTTTCTATTTAGTTTGTTGATGTATGTCGGTTATATTCATAGGCATTTCATTAGGGCATAGGGTTTGCAAAACGTGGAATTATCAACCGTGTTCAGTATTTTAGGAAAGCTACTTTTGCCCACCTCTAGCGAATTGTCCGGGTGAAGCAAAATCTAGGAACCTTCTCATATTTTACACCGGATCCGAAGTTAACGTTTCTAAACTGGACGTTATTGTTGCAGGGTCTTCAACCAGCCGGACGTGTCATTGTTAATCCGTGGGACATCATCGAAGGCCGCGGCGGTATTGGTGGCCCGAGTGGTATATCAATGTCATGGTTCCAAATGGTTCGTGTCGACGGAACCGGTGGCCTGGAACGCGCCGAAGCTAAGCTGGCACGCCTGATGGCCCATTCGCATTGGAAGTCGATGCCAGGTATCATTCATCGCAATACCTATCCATGTGAAGCTGAAGATTTAACAACTGCAGCAGGCAACGGCATGGCGCCATCTGCGGCGTCGGCTGGCACAGATTTAGCTGATTCTGCCGGAACAATCTCGGCTGCTGCCTCAGGCGGAGGTCCTACTGGACGCGGTGCGGCTCCTTTGTTGAAGAAAAACTATTATCTACAACCGTTGCCTGAAGATTTGCCATTTGATGATGCCGCAGTCGCAGCGCTGGCCAAATGGTCAACACCGACTAGCGCAAACAACACCGCAGAGAATATATCAAACGGTGTCAGTTCTGGCATGAATGTGGCTACTTCAAAGGCGGAATTATCAAGTGACTCTGATTATGATGACAGTGATGATGATAGTGATGATGATGACGATGATTATGATGATTCTACGACTGCATCGGATTCAGAAAGTGATTTTGATATGACTGAGGGTGAACATAATACGACGACAACGGTGGAAGCTGCCGCTACTACAAACGGCGATCAAACTTTGTCACTTGCGTTTCAGACAGAAGCCGGACGTCAAGGACTGCAAGGCGTTGAAGCTGATCAAAACGCTTTGGCAAGTGGAAGACCGCCGCTGTCAGAGGTAATGCCAACCGGACTTGGTGATCAATCGAAACTGGGGTTGATAACGAATGGTAATGATGGAGTCGGCGCAGGCGTTCTTGGCGATAGTACTGATGCGCGTGGGTCCCGTCATCTTGATCCAGTCTCTAATATGTATGTCAATGGACCTATCGGCGTGGTTGAAGGTCCTGGCGGCACTTCAAGTCAAGCAGTGGGCATGATGCGTGGACCGCTTAAGGTAAGTTAGTTTGTCTTTGTTATCGCATAGTTACGCACTGTAAAACCTTATAAGAAAACGTTTTAGTTGCCCTAATATTGAATACCTTATTACTAGTAATGCATGTGCGCAAGCGACCAATTTCACGCGTGGTACAAACATGCTTATATCGAGTGCATATTTTTTCTGAGTGCTAGGCACAGTGTTTCCACTAGTATACACGAGACACAAAAATGTTTTGTCACATGTTGACAGGGTAGGTATAACCATGACAACATTCGTTCAGTTACGTTTAACTCCGATGTCGTTTTTGGTGGCTGGATAAAAGTTCATATTTAAATTTTTTAATTATATAAGCAAACGCTTAAAATGACCTAATTGAATTATTACTAGGAAATTCAATTTTTCAGGTTGAAAATTTGAGTCCAAATAGTGGTGTGCACGCCGCACCGAACGATGGAAATGTCAACATTAATATGTTCAATCAGTCGAATTTCGCCACGTCAACAACGCCAGCAGTACATGCGTCGCTTTTTCAACAACCCGCTCAGCAACCACCATGGAAAACACGAGACGAAACTCAAGAACAATCGACACAACAACTGCTTGCACAGCAACAGGCGCAACGAAGCCATGATAATCTACATTCTCCGAATCAACAGTTCTATTTGCAGCAACAACAACCACAACAACTACAATCACAACAGCCACAGCCACAACAACAACCACCACCACAACAGCAACAACAACACCGGCGAGAAGATAGTCAGCAAACTCTACGACAACAATCAACGCAAGAAGTTCCACAAGCACAACTGCAGCAGCACCAACGACAGCAGCAGCAACAACAACAACAACAACAACAACAACAACAACAACAACAACAACAGCAACAACAACAACAAAAACAACATCAACAACAACCACAACAACAACAACAACAATCATTGATTCAAAAACGGCATTTACAACATAATGTCAACACTGAAGCACACAGTAGTGTAGAGCCATCACAACAACAAACGCAGCAGAAGCCTAATTTGCAACAGCAACAACATCTTCACTTGCAGCAGCCACAAAATATTAATCAAACCCTCCAGCAACAACCACAGCAACAAAAATCTCTACAACAAACACTACTGCAACGACAGCAGCAACAACAACAGCAGCAACAACAACCACAACAACAACAACAACAACAACAACATCAACAACCACAGCAACAACAACAACGGCATCAACAACCACAGCAACAAAGGCAACAAGAATTGGTACAACAACCAGTACAACATCAGAATCCACAACAACAGCAGATGCAAAATGCGTTTGCAAGCCACATAGCTACAGAGCAACAACGGCAAGATTCACAGCATGAATTAGAACTGCAGCAGTTACAGCAACAACATCAACAGCAGCTAAGGCAATCGATTGCGCAACAGCATTCACAACATCAACATCAGCAACAACAACAACAAGCACAAGTGCAAACTGCAACGCGCCAGTTATCGCCCACTCAACAGCAAAGACAAAAAGCAATTCAGCATCAAAACCAACAACAACACCTTTTACAGCAGAACAGCACGAAGCTACCTCCTAATCAACTACAGCAACAACCACAGCAGCAACAACAGCAGCAGCAAATATTGTCACAGAATCCTCAGCAGCAACAGTTGTTTCAACGTCAGCTACAACAGCAACAACAGCAGCAGCAGCAACAACAACAACAGCAGCAGCAACAACAACAACAACAACAGCAGCAGCAGCAACAACAACAACCGCACCAACAACAACAACAACACCAACAACAACAACAACAACAACAACAACAACAACAACAACAACAACAATTACAATCGCAACAACCACATCCACAACCGCAACTTCAACAACAATCGTACCAAAAATGTCAATCGCAAATTTTGCCCACTCAGCATCAAGTCCCAATACAACGACAACAGTCACAACATCTACAGTCCAAACAACAATATATCAATCAGCAACAACAGCAGTTTGATCCGCAACAACACCAGCAAAAACATATTCTTCAAAGGCAACAAGAGCAACAACAGCAGCAGCAACAGCATGATATGCAACAGCCTCAAATGAAGCTTAGTCACCAACAACAACCGCAACAACAGCAAAATTTGATGAAACGGCAACAGGAAATGTCTCAGGTGGAAATGATGCCGGTTCAAAAGCAATCACAGCAACAACAACAACAACAACAGCAGCAGCAACAACAACAACAACAACAACAAAAGCAGCAACCACAACAACAGTCAAACGCTACAATACGAGCATATCAAGGTGTGTCGCAACAATCGCAACAGCAAATGCTGTCATCGACAGCAGCCGTTTCTAGCGGTGGAGCAACGATCGGCCCAACGACACAGTCACCACCACCTTCCATTATGAGTCAAGGAATGGTAAGTGGTCAACAACAGTTTGGGGTTGCCGTGCAGTCGATGCATCAGCTGCAATTGCCACTTCAGCAGCGTCGTCAACAGCCTGTAGCGCAACAACAGCAAAAGCAACTTCAGCAACAGAAACAACAAATGTTAAACCAACAATTAACTCAGCAACAACAGCAACAGCACGCTCAGCAAACGCATGCTGGACAACAGCAAAAAACACATCATCAGCAACAACAACAACAACAACAACAACAGCAGCAGCAACAACAACAACAACAACAACAACAACAACAACAACAACAGCAGCAGCATATACAGCAACAACAGTACCCACAGCATTTACAACAACCTGTGTCGTCAGCGCCTCAACAGTCACTTATACAAAAACCACAATCAGCAATGCTGATTTCCGGATTTCCATCGATGCAACAAGCGACAGGCGGTGGCGGTGGCGTTGTTGTTGTCTCTTCAACACTTCAACCACAACTCGATTCAGTAACAACATCAATATCTTCCGCTGGCGGTGGTATTCGTGTGGCACATAACAGTGGCAACAATTGCGGGATGGGTATGACATCTGTTATGGGCAGTCCCGAGTATATAACTAATGCGCCACCCGGGATGTCTATTAGCGGAGGAGGAGGCGCCAATACGAACGTGCCTCATGGTCATACAGCCGTTGCCGCTGGCATCTCGTCGAATCAGCAACACCAAACACAACAACAACCGACAGTATTAGCTTCAATGATGGGTGGACCTCCTACGTTTGAAGCGCGGACGTCCGTATCACCAGGTGCCGCTACTGGCCGTGGCGGTCCAGGGTCTCGCGGCGGCCGTGGTTCGGCTTCCGGCGGGACGTCTGGAACCGGTCGAGGGCGCGGCGGGCGTGGCCGCGGTAGAGGAACCGGAAGTCGAGGTGGTCGTAAAGCTTCTGGGCGCGGGGCGGCAGCGGCGCAAGCGGCAAATGTAAGTTTTGAACCGTGGTTAGGTTCCGCCAGACTTGTATGGATGTCAAATGAGTTTCTCAGTTTGCTGTTGTTGTTTCTGAACTTTTGCCAAGTCAGTTATAACTCGGGTAGGCTTTTGAGTAATTGAACATAAGGTTTCCAGGTTGTTTCCCATCAAAGGGGTTTTCTATTATAGTGCCTCGTAGTACGTGTGTCCATTAAGCACGTGCATCGTCGTATCAGGCTTCCTACACTTCTTTTAAGTTTTTGCAGAGCGATAGAGCTTCGGTGGAATGCAAAACTTTTGAATCGTTCTAACCTAGCATGTTCAAGCGCGACAACCTTAAAAATGCGGATTAACGGGCTAAAACTACGTTTTAATAAATTCAAAGAACATTTTGACGTTGTCGTCATATTCAGATATTTAGAGTAGGTGTGCGTTATTGAATTATGAGACCAAAAGGAACTGCAAACATTTTACTACGTTTGATGCTCAGTCTGTAACTAAAAAGTTAACTAACCGCATAATTTTTTTGACCCTGTCATTTCCAAATTATTCGATCCATTTGTATATTTGACGCTTTTCTTCCTTTCATAGCTTCTTGAGGTTTGGCATACTTGAACTCCATTTTTATTTCAGTGTGTAAGGGTCTAAAAAAATTTCCGTCAATTGCTTGCTATCATCTGGATTTATTGATCACTTAAAGAAGTATTGAGGCCATTAATGCAGTTTTATTTTGACATTCGCAAATTTCTCAGTATAAAAAATAAACGAAACAAGTTTCATTTTCGGGCCCACACAGTCGTTCTTCATTTTATAAGCCATAAATACGCTTTATGAAAGTACCTAAAAATTCTCATGGTTCAAGATTATAAATTTGAGTACGGTCGTTTGTTTCTAATGCGAGGTTTTCGGTTGACATTATTTAAAGAGTGAGTCAAAAGGTTATATCATTCAATTTCAGCAACAACCAGCCACTGTACGCAGTCTCAGTTATCCAACTGGTTCAGCACATCCTGTCGGTGTTTTGGCAACAGTTGCAGCGCAAGGTGCCGGTCACGTTGGTCTGGAATACGGTCCGTCACAGCAGTCGCAAATGGCTGATATAGCTGGGGCGCAACATTTACAGCCACAAAAACAACAGCAATCAATAATGGCAACTCAACAGCAATTTGTTTCGCCAACGAATGTTGCTGCTAGTAATGTGCCAGCTGGAATAATGCCAGGCGCTAGTCATGGTATTCAAGGTTCATTGCAAGATACGGGACCTGTGGGAGGGGCTATAAGTGCTGCCTCCTATCAAACGCAGCCTGGTAATGGGGGAGCTGGTAGTGGTCCTGTATCGACAAGCATGGGAGCGACCTCTCAAATTGGTCCTGGCGGAGTTATTGTTGAAACAACTGGGTCGCATCAGATGACATCTACTGGGCCTAATGCCCCGGTTTCCCAGATGTATCCTGGTTCCGCTGTGAACGTACGTCCTCAAGGTGGATACGCGGCGAGCCAGAGTGGTTCAAACGGTGGACCTAGTAAGCGCAACATACGTACTTATAAATAAGAAATGGTGGTTCTTATTATGCTGGATGTCGTTTAAAAAAATTTAACCGGTTTGGTTTAAAAAAGGTAACAGTGTGCCATCAGATAATGTAATTTTTATTTTTAGTTGTTATAATTGAACATTGGCGTAGCCCGAATTTTGCAAAAGGCTACGTTGTACAAAAATTTCTAATGGGGATTCTTCCTGCACAAAAATTTCAAAAGGGGTTTTGACATCGCAAATCTCCCCTGACTACGCCTGTAAAATTGCATATTGAATTTTTCGGCCGAACCGGATGCCTGTTTGTTACGGCAACCATCCAAACTGCACTGGCAATTTCAGTCTTAAATTATCTTTGAAATAATCGCAGCTGCCGCTTATTAACAGTTGGTATTTAGGACATCAACCTGGTCGTGAAGCGCTTCAAAATCTCATTCACAAACGTGCGTCGGAATCGGCCGCTGGCGGTGCAGGTAGCGGTGGACTGTTTGCTAGCGGCGGGGCTGGTGTTAACGCACGAAGTTCCGTCGCGTCCACAGGACCGCAAGCAATATCAAACGCTGTTGCTGCGGCAAGCGGTACTATGACTAGTGGACCCACTCATGGAGGAGGAACCGCAATCTCAATGACAGTGGGCGCCGGTGGAGACGGTCATTTTCAGGCACAAGCTGCTGGATTTGAGGCAAGTTTTTCAACCACAAGGTTTGCTTGATGATTAACTCGCAAAAATAGAACAAGAATCTTAAAGAACAGCGATGATCAAACAACCGAAAAATGCGCCATTGTAGTCAATTTCTATATTTCGTGAGCCGTACGAATTGGTCTAGCGAGGGCCTGGGACAGTTTGTATTCTCTGGAATTTGTAGTTGAACCATGGATAAACTACAGTGTAAAGAATTATATAAATATTGTAGAACCAACGCTGACCGTTTATCTTTAGCCTAAATAGCAGTTTACCCTACTACATGCATTAACATATCTTTTTATAGCAACAGAGAAATGTAATGCAAATGACGCATGATGGTGCAGGAATTATCCAGCAGCAGCCACAACAACAACAACATCATCATCAACAGCAGTTTCGTAGCGGTGTAGGCCGGGGCGCAGGTGGGCCTCGAATGAGCACAAGCATGTCAAACTCGTATGTTCAACAATCAATGTGTCAAGCACCAGGTTACTGATGATGGTTTTGTTTATCGGAAGTATAGGGGCAGTTTTGGTTATATTATATTTTTCGGTTTTTAATCAAACGTTTTTATGGTTGAAGGTTTTAACAGTAGCAAAACATGTCAGAGCTTAAGAAGATTATTAATTTTTGTGTCTTGTGATTTAGGCGGCGGTGCGCAAGTCAGGCCACAGTTATCGACTAACAGTATGGCACAGCCGCAAGATATGTTTTCTTCGGACGGAATGGGTCAAGATACATCACAGCAAGATCAAATGCAGTTTCGTATGCACCAACAACAAAGGTTAGGGTTCACGTTGATTCAAGGTTATGGTATATAAATTTTTTCCAAAGTTTTTTTCAAAACGGTATTGTGCACGATGACAACATTATAACATCTTATGGGGAAGGCAGTGCAGATCCCTTCCACCGCGGGGCTACTGTTGTTCATAACTTCATTTATAACAGTGTAGTATGAATAGTATTAATTTTTGATTATCTTGTGGACACAATTTCCAATTTTAAATTTAACTGTTACGTTGGAAAATGTTACCAATAACGATAATCTACATACATGTTAATTAGTGAGGCATCATTCTGAGGTTATCCTAGTCTTCTGCTAAGTGGGGCACCCGCCGTTACCAGCGAACAGGAGCTGGAGTGACGTGAAGTGTGGGGAAATACATAATTTTTTGTTCCTTAAAATTCTTGTTTTAATGCTTTACGCCGTTGCTAAATCTATATCTAGTACGTATAGACGCAAAATTTTGCTGTTTAGGTGCGTATTTCGACTTGGTATAAATTATACTTAAAAATTAGGAAATTGATGATATATTATTGTTGTGTTTGCAAGGGGGCAAAAAGTGGGGAGATATGTAGTAACTACAAGAGGGTTCGAGCGGATGACGTGTTGTGGCTGGCAACTCAGCTGAGTCAATAATTTTTGCGTGTTACAGAATGCTGCATCAACAACAATCTCAACATGAAATGTCTCAACAAAGTACTGGATATTCAGGATCGGTTGGAGATGTAAACAGCGCTATGATTAGTGGTACAAATACCGCAGGGCAAATGGTTCAATCACAAGGTCCAAGAATGCAAAATCCAATGTCAATTCAACAACAGCAACAAGTATCGTCGCAGTATCAGCCACAAATGAGGGTGCAACAACCGCAGCAGTACGCGCAACAACAACGGCAACTACAGCAGCAAAGGTAAGCTGGGTAGTGGCGTACCCAGAAATTTGGATTCGTGGAAACAATTACCGAACACGACTAATACATTGACACTTAGGCTAGAAATGGCACATAGTTAACGATTTTTAAATAAGAATGCTTTTACCTGACAGAAAAGTATTTGTATTCTGGACGCGATCCATCTGCCCTCACTTTCGGTACAGTATAGGTATTGTAAGTGCGGTTCGCACTCTAAAAGTTTCCAGTGATGTTATTCGTGAATATTTTCAACTTATTTTTTCTAGAATGTCACATCAATATACGGGAACATGAGTATCTGAAAATTACTTAACATAAAATCCAAAAAGCGGTTTTTGTTGTATCGTTGTATTTCTGTATTATTTTGGGATAAAGTGGTAACTGTATTTATGTTTGATTTATGTTATTGTTTGTTCGCGATCTGGCGTGAACGTTAGCTTATATTAACTTATCGGGATGCTTGTAACAGGCTTTATGCACTTGTTAGAAAGATGAGATCTGAATAGGGATTTCCAGTTTTAATCAAGCTTATTTTTTGAGACGGTTATGGAATTCGCTGTTGTGTAGTTGTGTTTGGCAGTTGACAAAAATTTTCAACATAAATATTTTTTCGTTATAATTAACACAAAATTAGGATAGCTTGTCTAAGCCATTATATTGCTGAATTATGTCTTTGTTATGTATATATTTTATTTATGTGTCGTTTTATATGGTGTTTGTATGTTATTTTTGTTTATTCGTGTATATACTAAGTTAGTCTTCGGGACAAATTATGGCGGCAAATGCCGCGCATTTAACTAAACACTACTTGAAAATTGAGTTATGGAACAGCCTATGCAAAATATATGGTTGTGAGCAGGAAAATGAGTTTTGTAGCATATAGATATATTGTTCATTTTGGAACGTAATTAATTTTGTTTGGGATATCATATTGTTCAAGTGTTTAAACAAAGAAACGGCGCCAGTTGCAAGTCCGGATTTTTATTCGGAATCGTGCGAGTTGAACTGATGTGTTGAATTTAGACATTATGGATTTACTTGCGAAATTATCCACACCCCACTAACAAATGATTGCTGACACAGTTGAGAAAAATCTCTTAAGCAAAGTGAAATTTGATTGAAAAAGGCAATCCAGACATAATTGAACCAGCTAATTACTTAGACTTCCTGAATTGTAAATAATTTTATTCACAGTGTAAAGATTGTGTTTTTTGCTTATATAATAGATAATGCCGAAAGAGAAGAGTAAATTGTTGCTTGTGGAGTGTCAGGTTATATTCGGCGATAGATTTAAGGCTTAAAAGCATTGACATGACTGGGGTAATATATAGTAGTGGTGTTACCAGGGTAGCTGCGACCCGAATTTCGATTTCGGTAGCGAAATCTGGTATTTTTTACTGAATCCGATATTTTTTCACCGGTTTGTTTGGCAGTGAAAAGCTTAACTTGAAAGTTTTCCACACTAAGCTGTAATGACCTGAATAAGGGCGTTCCCATTTGAAGTCTTTATCAATAAGTGCTTGTACACCTAAAAGCAAAGTTTACATTATTTTGGGCGCGTTTGAGGAAGACATGCCACCCAAATATCAAAATTTTGTAGCGACCACCTTGGAGCTTTACGGGTTTTGGTTACGCAAAGAGGAGTTTGATCTTTCTGGAAAATGAGAGTTAAATTGACAGTACTTTATAGAAAGATTAGCCGTATATTATCTCACCGGCAGAATGTTTCTTTCCGTGTCATTATAGGAAGACGCTCGTCACAGCTTTTGGTTTGACAACTGGGAAATGCCGAAATGTTGCGACCTTTGCTTGGTTTCCATCTCAGGATCGCATATTGGAAAAATATTTTTAGATAAGTGTTGGTGGAATAGATTTCGCGAATTTAAAAATCCAATGTTTCATTAATCGTTTGATTGTTTACAAACATGCAATTTACCCATAAAGTGCCTCTACGCTTGAAAAGAAGTTTCGACGATTTATACAGAAATGTTGATTCTATAACTACTCGGCAGCTTGCGCGTTGTAGAATTCCTGTAAGCATCTGGTTTTCAAAAATAAGCAGGCCCAAAGAAAGTACTATATATGGGTGAGATAAGGGAAACATTTTCGAGTGAATTGTGACTGACAGCTAACAGATTGTGTGTAAGGTTAGGTGTTTCATAAAAGAATAAATTATGAAGATTTGGATGTTTGCTAAAGCGAAATTTGCAGACGGATTCACAAAAAACTCGCTTTACGTGCAAACATCTGTGCTTTTCTGCTAAGTGTCACATATCGCGATTTCTGAGGAACCTTAACTTTGTTCCTGGTGTCATTTGTCATACTCCAAAATTTATAAGATATTTTTCTGTTTGTTACCTTAAGGATGAAATCACTTTTATGAACCTTAGTCAGTTTCAGCCCTAATTTTAAACACAGCTGCAACTTTGTAATATGCACTGTATAATGCGTCGTCCACAATAACGTGCGTACGCTGTGTGGATTTTTAAATCATCAATTGACGGTTGACGACTACTAGTTTCAAAAATGAGATTGTGTTGACGGCTACTATCTAAATTTTATTTTCCGTTGGCGGCTACTGTATAAAGTTTTTCAAATCTTAAATATAGTTTAAGATTTGCACCAAAACTTAGAGGGCAGGTGTGAATAGCGTTTCTGATCATGCTATCGGTTGACACTTGCTGTTACAAAACTTGCAAACCCGTTGACGGTTGCTGTATACCTCACCAGTACCCGTTGACGGCTGCTATTCAAGTTTAGCTTTCGCATTGACGGTTGCCGTTAAAAGATGAATTCCTGGTTGACGGTTGTCGTCTAAAGTTTTATTTTTCAATTGACGGTTGCCGTCTAAACTTTAAGTTTTAATTGACCGTTGCCGTATATAAAAATTTTCAATTGACGGTTGCCGTCAAAAGTTTAATTTTCAGTTGACGGTTGCCGTCTGTATAAAAATTTTCAATTGACGGTTGACGCCTAAAGTTTCATTTTCAATTGACGGTTGCGTATATAAGATTTTTCAATTGACGGTTGCGTATATAAGATTTTTCGATTTACGGTTGCCGTGTAAAACAAAATTTTCAATTGACGGTTGCCGTCAAGAATCGTTGCTCCTGTTGACGGTTCCTGAAAGAACATTGTGAACCGATTGACAGTTGCCCTATGTTAAGTCGGGACTCGTTCACGGCTGGCATCGAAAAATGGTTTCTCCGTCACGCTTGTTATACGCAACCAGAGTAGCCGTTCACGCGTGTTGTACAGAAATTTGTTTCGTTGACTGCTGCTAGTTTAAGAATAGTACAGCAATCGTCAATTGAAATTTAAAATTGGATGAAAATATTTTCAATTGACGACTGCTATCAACAAATATAAATTTGTTGAGGGCAACCGTCAATTGAAGTTTCAAAAATCCACACAGCGTTCTCACGTTATTGTGGACGACGCATAATTTTGATTGCTGTTCCAGTTTGGAACTAGTTTTTAACTGAACCGTTTACCAAATTTAAAGTTTGTTTCAAGTCTGCACAATAATCAGATAACATGCTATCGTTGACCTGAATTATTTCTGGAGCTAATGGGTAGTCATTATGACTATCGGGTAGCTCCTTTAGTTAGGACAGCGGGACGGTGAAGGCAACACGACAGTTCGGCAACAGAATAGTTGAGATAGTTTGGAGTTTGGGACAGCTGGGGCAGCGGGCCAGTTGGGACAGCGGGACTGTTTGGAAAGCTGTACAGTTCGGACAGTTGGGAATGTTGGGACAGTGGGACGGTTGAACAGCGGGCCAGTTGGGACAGCGGGCCAGTTGACACAGCGGGACAGCTGGGACAGTTGGGCATCGGACCACTTGGGACAGCGGGACAGATGGACAATTCGGACGGTTGGGAAAGTTGGGACAGCGGGACAGATCTGACAGGTGGGACAGTTGCGGCAGTTTGGACAATGGGACTGTTGCGGCGACAGCGGGACAGTTGGCACAGCGGGACAGTTGCAGCGACAGCGGGACAGTTGGCACAGCGGGACAGTTGGTAAAGTTTGGACAGTGGGACAGTTGTCAGAGGGACAGTGGGAAAGTTGGGACAGCAGTACAGTTGGGAGCGGCAGTTGGCACAGCGGACAGCTGGTAGAGAGGTTCAGCTGGGCCCACACAATGAAAAGCTCCTCCACATAGAAAAGTTTTCTTTAATTTAATTCTCAGGCGGGCTGCCGCCCTGCAGGCCACTGCAAGTTCAGAGGACCCTAAGGTGGATGGTTGCTGTCGCCCCCCAAACCCCACTCTAAGCAATCCATTGTTAGAACACTTATCCTGCTCTGCCTCAGCGTCCCTTGAAACTAGGGATCAGGAATGCTTCAACACCTCCGCGAGAAAAGTTCAAATTATTGAGCGAAGCGAAACTCCGAGCAAAGCTCAGAGTTTCGCGAAGCGTTTTATGTTTTGTACTTTCTGGGTCGAAAGGTGGATGTCCGTCCGTCCGTTTGTCCGTTCGAAAAGAATCTCAGGAACGGCTGAATCGATTTTCATAAACTTTTTTTGTTTGAAAGCCAATTCTCCTAGGGTGTTAACCTCGCATTGGGGTTTGAAAATTTTAAGCCGTTTATTAGCTACATGCTAATTTGCACATTAATTAAGCCTAAATTAGGACTTCCACAATATTTCACTAATTATTACAGTTAGAAGCCATCTAATTTTAGCATTAAAGGGTTTTTGGGTGCGACGAATTTGAATAAATTGTTTACAAACCTCCATAACCGATAATTGAATAGTTAGCTGATAGCTAATTTGCATATTAGCTTAATTGACCAAGCAAAATTAGGACTTTTTGAATTATTTCAATAATTATTAAGGTTAAAAGCAATATAATTTCAGCACTAAAGGGTTTTTAGGTGCCAGGAATCTGAATAAATTGTTTACAAACGTCTAAAACCAATAATTGAGTAGTTAGCTAATAGATAATTTGCATATTAGCATAGTTTATAAGCCTAAATTAGGACTTTTTACAATATTTCACTAATTATTAAGGTTAAAAGCAATAGAATTTCAGCACTAAAGGGTTTTTATGTACGAGGAATTTGAATAAATTGTTTCCAAACCTCCAAAAGCGATAATTGAATAGTTAGCTAATAGCTAATTTGCATATTAGCTTAATTGACCAGGCAAAATTAGGACTTTTAAAATTATTTCAATAATTATTAAGGTTAAAAGCAATATAATTTCAACAATAAAGGGTTTTCGGGTGCGAGGAATCTGAATGAATTCTCTACAAACCTTTAAAGACGATTATCGAATAGTTAGCTAATAGATAATTTGCATATTTGCTTAATTGACGAGGCAAAATCAGGATTTTTGAATTATTCCAAAAATTATTAGGGTGGCTGAAAGGTTTTTGAGTGCGAGGAATCTGAGGAAATTGCTTACAAACCTCCAAAACCGATAAATGAATAGTTAGCTAATAGCTAATTTGCATATTAGCTTAATTGACCAGGCAAAATTAGGACTTTTTAAATTATTTCAATAATTATTAAGGTTAAAAGCAATATAATTTCAACAATAAAGGGTTTTCGGGTGCGAGGAATCTGAATGAATTGTCTACAAACCTTTAAACACGATTATCGAATAGTTAGCTAATAGATAATTTGCATATTTGCTTAATTGACGAGGCAAAATCAGGATTTTTGAATTATTCCAAAAATTATTAGGGTGGCTGAAAGGTTTTTGAGTGCTAGGAATCTGAGGAAATTGCTTACAAACCTCCAAAACCGATAAATGAATAGTTAGCTAATAACTAATTTGCATATTAGCTTAATTGACAAGACAAAATTAGGACTTTTTAAATTAATTCAATAATTATTAGGGTTTACTCAAGGTTTTTTGGTGGGAGGAATCTGAATAAATTGTTTACAAACGACTAAAATCGATAATTGAGTAGTTAGCTAATAGATAATTTGCATATAAGTAGAATTGATAAGCCTAAATTAGGCGTTTTTAGGGTGTTTCACTAATTATTAGGGTTACAAGCAATCTAATTTCCGCCATAATGGGTTTTCGGGTGCGAGAAATCTAAATAATTCGCCTACAAACCTTTAAAAGCGATTATCAAATAGTTAGCTAATGGCTAATTTGCATATTTGCTTAATTGAAGAGACAAAATTAGGACTTTTTAAATTATTTCAATAATTATTAGGGTGGCGAAGGGTTTTTGGGTGCGAGGAATCTGAGAAAATTGCTTACAAACCTCCAAAACCGATAAATGAATAGTTGACTAATAACTAATTTGCATATTACCTTAATTGCTTACGTGTGTTCGACCTTAATTGCTTACGTGTGTTCGAGCTTCGCTCAATAAATGTAGTTCCACTACGACTGGTGTATATATTTGGCTGTGCATATGGAAACAGGAGTGCATATGTTTGCACTCCCGGTATATAGCTGTCCCGGGACAATGGAGACGCCTTTATCGTAACATAGGCCATTGCTATAACAACACATGTTTTCAGCTGGTTGCTGTAAGATCCTTATCAAAGTAGATTTTGCGTCTGCCAAATGTTTTACCTTGAAATAAACAAAAATAAGTAAAAAAAATTTACCTAATATGCTAAAAAAGTAATAGTTTTAATTCGTTTCTTATACATGAATTTTACGGTAACACGTATCTTTCATTTTGTGGTTTCGGTATTTTTTCGCTTTTCGGTTAAGACGGTATAAAAATGCTGATTTTACGCCCTCCACCTCCACAACCAAGATAATGCCGATTTTTCCTCATAAGCACCCAAGACAAATGCCAGTTTGCACAGCAAAACAGAAAAGATAAATTCCGGTTTTATCACCCAATTGCCGATGATAAAAACCCAAGATAAATGCTAATATTTTCCCCTAAATCCCGAGTAGTAAAATGCTTGTTTTACGGCCTCTGCTACCGCACACAACCAGATTGGTAATAGGCTTGAGTCGTGAGTCAATGGGCCGAGGGTCACGTGGGTTGTTACACATCGTGGCCCGTTAACATCTCTGCGCCACCGAGTTAACGCCCTCTACCTCTACACCCAAAATAAATGTCGATTCCATGCCGCACCCCAACCGCCAACTAGCTTGCCAAACCCAAGCTGTGAAATTTCCACACGCGTCTCCTTCATTTCTTTTCACCCAGCAGATATTACATCTTCGTTTTTGTCTCCGTAACGACCCACATACGTGTTTTGTGCAGCGTTCCAGCAGATTTTTATATAGCCAATTATTATTTATGTGCGCACACTAAATTGTTTACATTTTGTCGCTCTATAAAACACAGATGTGTGTTTGAGCTAAGACATGTCTATAGTCATCTTTATCTTACCAATTTTTATTCAAAATTAATGTGTCATATACGTATGCGCAAAATTTATAAAATAGGTGTCGACATGAGGGTGTTCTGTCCAATTCTAGCAATACTCACCGATGTAACGAAATTGCGTCATTTTCATGTGAAACGCACCATGTCTACGTGGTATTGCTTATATGTTTTCTCTCAGCTATACCTATTTTCATTTTTTCAGTGAAATTAACAGTATTTCACCAAACAATATCTGTCCCTCAGTATGCAGTTGGATTTTCATTCCCGGTATGTACTGAAATCCGGTATTTTTAACTCTCGGTTCTTAAGCTAAATCTGGAATTGTTTTCGCAGAATTAAACTATATTGGGCAATTTCAGACTTTGGAACTCTGCCAGGAGAACAGTGATAGCAAAATCTACGGATTTCGCAACATTTTTTAAAGTCTTCTGTACTTCAGTGCTTCAATTTAAGTGGCATGCCGCACACGTTACAAGTTAATGATAAACTCGAAAAAAGGAAGACTGTGTGTTTTACCGGAAACACAGCACCCGGAGAAAAATACCGTATTTAATTCGGAAGATAATAACAAAAAATGCAGAATTTCCATACCAAACTTTCGGTTGCGCACTGATCCGGGATATACATATGACCAGTGGGAAATTGTCACAGGGGCAGAATACCACACTCGGCAACCAAAATATAGATGCCAACAGTTGCATATGTGTGCAACGTGCGAGATACTAATATGTGTTGTGAATACAAAAAACGGTTTTGATGAGTAATTTTTGCAAATTGTAAAGTATGATCTTTTCACTGCGATGATTTAAACTGTAACATTTCTACTTTCTGCACTAACGTTCTACAGCAAGAATTCAAACGAATTTTATTGTTTTGTTTGTTACGTTGTGTTACCAACCGCTGCCACGTTTGCCTATTTATAAACCAGTCCTATAAACTAAGAAACTTGTTTAATGTTTATTCTAATTTACGATCCAAGCTTAAAACTTGCTTCGGTGTCTGAGCTAAAAAGCATTATACAATTTGGACATTTTTGTGTGCTAAGGATGACGGAAATTTTTTTTCTTCCCGTTCTGAAAACTGAGCATTAATGCGGCCTATGAGTAACACTTCAACAGACGGCGAAAGCTGCAGTCGTACTCTCGGCGCAGTGAGAAGCAAGGTGCTGTTAGGCTGAGTTACCATAGCAAAGCTGTAATTGGCTGCACAAATGTGCTACAACAGTATATACGCCTCATTTTGCTTTGACTTAGTGCTCAAGTCTGTTGGTATGTACACTCGACAAAGGTCTTCAATGACTGCTTCCAGGGTTCAACGGGAGAGGCAAATACCGGAGCCTGACATCAACCAAATTTGCAGGAGTCGAAGCAGTAGGTGAAACAAAATTGGGTGTTTAAAAGAGAGGTTAATTTGGTAATTTTAGCAAATATTCATAGAACTGTTTAGTTTTGGCTTATTTTAAGAAATCCCGACCACCAACTGCTAAAATTGTACCAAAACTTGAAACCAGTCGCATCGATTGATAGATTTGTGCAACTATTCAAAATCTTTTTATCGAAATTGCCGGAAGCTCCAAGAACTTGATCTAAAAGACTTTATTTAAAATTCGGTGCAAATATCCGAAAGTTTTGGCTCTCGGTGACTGTTGCTGGCATTGTTACAAAAGTAGGTTGTTTATACAACAATCGCTGTTAAAAATCATTACATAGTCAGCGATAAAATTTCTTACATAGTGTTAAAGTTCTTTACGTGGTAACTGTTAAACCCCATTATATATTGGTTTCCGTTAAGATGGGATCATAGTTTGTCATGTAAGTACTTAGCGAATTTTTATATTTTTTCAAATATTCTATAAACAGTAAGACTGAAAAGACACATCCTAAATTAATAACAGTTACACAAATCAAAGCATAATTCTTTTCAGATATTTAAGATCCGTGCACGCCTGGTAACTTTACCACATGCAAGCACCCCCTGATGGTGTGAACGTAAGCGACATCTCCGTTACCAGGCGAGGTGCCAGATCCTTTTGCGGTTGGCCATTTGCTTTAGGTTCAAACACGAGTTCTTGTCTGATGGATTTACTTGATTGTGCTGAGTAAAATAGAAGGGTTAAAAATGAGGTAAGGCAAAAACACAATGAGCAAAATATATTGAGAGAAAAATGTGACGTATGGTTGGGACATTGTTTTAAAATCAACTCTTCTTTTACCGTTGACAGTCATTCTTTAGTCTATATATACCTTGTAGAAACTACTACATTTTCAAGAATTTTTAATTCGAAATTGAGCAAAAGACCAGGGGATATGTGATAATTATCAGGGTTCCAACGGAATTCCGATTCCGGCTAAAATTCCAATAAAACATGGGTTCGATTTCGACTGGCTGCAGTTACGATACCGGAATTTTTATTCTTCGGTTATGTGTTTTAAGGTGGTTGAACATAAATTTTGCCTGTTGTTTCGTTCGTTTTCACGTAATCTGTTTGTTTTTCGTAGTAAGTATTTTCAGTTGTTACTCGAAGAGCATCTAACCGAGCAATGATTCCGCTGATTGTAAAAATGTGACTGCAGTTGAAACTTTAAACGAATAGCAAAATCTTAAGTTAAGAATTTTATTTCATTGCGTCAAACAGTGATGTTAGCTCACAATTGTTTTTAAATATAGCTCGATATTTGGTTGAACAGAATTCTTACTGTAGTTGACTACGACACCAAATTTGATTCCGATTCCGTTTCCGACAAAATGTACTTCCGATTGGGACTCTGATAATTATAAACAAATGCACATGTGATAAATATAAATAATAAAATGAACTACATTGATTTTTGCAAAATTTTAAACGTTAAAAGTTAACTAAAATAAAAGATATAACACCAATTTGATTATGAGTTAAATGAAACCAATGACTGGCAATTGAGAAATGTAGTAGGTTTATTCGAAACTACGCTAAATTTTCCAAAAGTTTGTGAACATTGGCATTACAAATATACAGTATTTTATCAAGCAGAATTACAAAACAGTTTGAAAGTGACTTTAACTGTTGGAGTATTATTAATATTTGCAACTGGAAATGTTATAACTGGTTGTAAATGTTATGAAAAATGCAACTGTTGTGTTGTCGCTGCTTATAATATTCGTAAAAACGTTCAATATTTTTAATCATTTCAACATAGTTATGAAGGTTGTTGTGTCGTGTAATTTAGAAAATCCGACAGTAGACTTTGTTACACCGTTTTCCGCTATTAAAGCCATAGTGCTTGAAGCTGTTATACTTGGAAAACATAGTATTTTAAAGAGCAGTATAACTTAGTTTAATATTGCTGTATGGAAACAAGTTACTGGACAAATTATAAGAATTGATAGTGCAACAAATTCAACAAGTTTAGCACTCCTTTGGTGAAAACTAAAAAATGCAAATGATAGATTCAACTTTAGAACGCGGTAATTTTATAAAGGTTCACACTTAATTGTAAACCAGTCGTAGTGGGACTACATTTATTGAGCGAAGCTCAAACACACTTAAGCAATTAAGGTAATATGCAAATTTGTTATTAGCTAACTATTAATTTATCGGTTTTGGAGGTTTGTAACCAATTTCCTCAGATTCCGCACACCCAAAAACCCTTCAGCCACCCTAATAATTTTTGGAATAATTTCAAAAGTCCTAATTTTGTCTTGTCAATTAAGGTAATATGTAAATTAGCTATTAGCTAACTATTCAGTTATCGACTTTGGATGTTTGTAAACTATTTATTCAAATTCCACGCACCTAAAAACCCTTTAGGGCTGAAATTATATTGCTTTTAACCTTAATAATTAGTGAAATATTGTGAAAAGTCGTAATTTAGGCTTATAAACTATGATAATATGCAAATTATCTATTAGCTAACTGCTCAATTATCGATTTTGGAGGTTTGTAAACAGTCTACGCAAAATTCTCGCACCCAAAAACTCTTTAATGCTAAAATTAGATTGCTTCTAACTGTAATAATTAGTGAAATATTGTGGAAAGTCCTAGTTTAGGCTTAATTAATTATGCAAATTAGCCTGTAGCTAATAAACGGCTTAAAATTTTAAAACCCCAATGCGAGGTTAACACCCCAGGATAATTGGCTCTCAAACAAAAAAAGTTTATCAAAATTGGTTCAGCCGTTCCTGAGATTCTTTTCAGACGGACAGACGGACGGACGGACATCCACCTTTCGACCCCCAAGTACAAAACATAAAACGCTTCGCGAAACTCCGACCTTCGCTCGTAGTTTCGCTTCGCTCAATTATAGTTTAACTGAAAACCTGTTCAAAACATGACTTCACCCCTATGTTTTATGTTAGAAAACATACCTCAGCAGTAATTTAAACTAAGCGTGTAATAGAACGGATTCATGATGGATGGAAAAATCTTAGAAAAGTCTAAGAAATCCAATATTAAACATACTGAGTTACCATATGAACATTTTAGCTTAATTTTTGTGGATTAGCCCTCGCTTTTGTTTTTGGTAATGGTAGTTTGTCGGTATTTTCAAGAAGGTCGCTGTGTTTACGGTGATAGTTGTCGATTTGAACACGTCGTCCGTAATGAGTCCAGTCAGTCGAGTAAGAATTGGAAATGACTCTTAGCATTTTAACAAATACCAACAATTTAGTGGTATACAAACTATTGTCTGAACCCATACATAAGTTTGAATGATTTTATAAAATCTGCATGATGAATTTACAATTAGATTGAATTTAACCGAGATTAAGATAAGTTTTTTTCCATGTCATTTTTTCTTGACACTCTGCCTGTATTTCGGGCATATATGAACAGTACGAACTCTCCACAAGGCGTGGAATTTTATCGGTGCTCTAGCATCAACTTCTTATAACTGGGCAATGATGGTAAACGTCTGATCGGTGGGTGCGAATTTTAAATTTAATCTTAAAATGATATCTCTGATGAAATTGAAAGTATTTGTTCGAGAAATGGGTAAATTGTAGCTTTCGTCAAAATTTTGTGATACTCACTGCTACATTCGCTCCTGTGCGTTTTAGGCACAAGTAGCCCCGGTTCGTTTTCGTTCAATAAGAAACTTGCGCAGATTACTCAACACAGATCATCTGCACACGAACATTTATCTGCTGATGATGAGCTGAAGGCGTATTTGTAGGTTTTTACGTTTTCAACAAGACTAAGTAGACAAAGTGCATAGTTGCATAATTTGAAACACAAACTCTTTAGTTTTGACAGGTTTTTGTGGTTGTTACATTTATAAACCCGTTGATCAAACCGTACAGTTTCATCTTCAAGTTTCAACTATTAGCCTCATTTGTTTTTAGATTAATGTGCAAAGAAGACGCAGAAAAAACGTTGACTTCAAGCCAATGGTTGCTGTCGTGTTACGGTCCAGCAAAGGGTAAACCTTGTCTGTTTGGTAAGTCTTGTTCAGGTAATTTTGTCTATTAATCGTACCGTACCTGCCTATTAACATTTTAATTATACTGATGATAATATCAGTCAATTATTGCTAAGGCTAGCTAATACGTACATTATTATGTATTTATATTTATGTTATGGTCTCTTCATTGGATAAAATGGATTTTTGGTGTTTGTTAAAATTGGTATGATATATACGTACTATTAATGGGACGTTGTAAGAAAATATTTAGAGCAAATTTGTTGTATTATTTTAGGATTTATGGAAGTTTCACCTGAAGAAGATCGATACAAATGGTTCGAGATGAAAGACGACGCAAATCAACTGAAACGTTTTGTGAGTTAAAATTCATATATACTTTCTTTAGGACTTATTTTTTGGAACTGCAAGTGTTGTAAGTTTAAATGTGCAATATTTTATAATTTTGCTAAGTTTGGAATGTTACTTACGTTGAGTTATCATTTGAGCAGTAGTATTCAAGTTGTAAGCCAGTAAATACCGGCTGGCTAAATACGCTTGTAACTTAGCGTCTGGCCTTTACAACTTTATTGCAGCCTTGCAAAAAGTCTAACATTTTAAATTCATAATTAAATATATTATTAAAACGATGTATTTTTAGAAAAAAGACTATTTCTGTGCAATAGACGAAAATAAAGAGGCTTTTCGAAGGATGATTAATCCGACAGGAACCTATCGGAATGCACTGGTGAGTTTGAACTAATCTTTGGTATTGCTTCTTTTTTACAATTTTTAACCGTTTCAGTTGCGAAGAAGGCAGAAAAGTAAGAACAGATAATACATCTATTTCTCCAAGGTTTCGACAAGTCTAGTCACCTACATATTGAAATAATGCGTCGAATTAATGTTGCGCTGGTGCAAATCAGATACGTATGATCGGCGGAGGTGCGGAATCTGGACCCCCTTAGGATTTTAATAAAAAGTGGTCCATGCTATAGATCCCGGCGTGCTGAATTCAACGGTATTATTTTATGGCTACATGACCAACTGTTCAAACGTTATCGTCGTCGAAATTGTAGTGCACACACGCACAGATTGGAACAGGAAGTATCTATCGTTCACATGTGCGTAAAATGTATGCTTACCAGGTTTATTCCTTACACAAATTTGATTGGTGTTTGTGTATGCTTTATATAGTAAAAAGTTGAAATTTAAAGTGCCATAACTGTTGAACCAGGGGCTCTGTAGCGCTAAACATGGTACCGCTGAACTCAGTGCGTCCAAATTAATAAAATGAAGTAGTTTTTATTAATTTCCTAGGTAGTCTATATTCCATTCCTTAGCCCGTATGGACATTATTACAAGACTATAGGTCTACATCGAGTGACTTGACTAAATTTTTAGCCGGTTAAAAATTGTATTCTTAATAATGAAATTGGTTTTTGCTGGATCGTTCACGGTGCGTAGTTTATTGCACCATGACAGCTTAATTGTGTTTGTTTTATAGAAATAAAACATAGAACCACGAACCAGACCACTCCGTTAGATATGGAACATAATTATATAATGAACTGAAATATTTTCAAAATGTCAGTGTTGCAAATATTGCGACTGTTTTGAGTATTTATGTATATATTTATGTATTTTAGTTGAATGAAATTGTAATGTTGCTCGATAGTAGCGATACTGATGCTACTGTACAGCATTTACAATCAGTCGATATTGAACGAGTTCAAGCTCAGCCGATGTTGAAGACTGCTTTGGATCAAGACTGTAGTGGGCCTGTTGCAAGTAATTCTGGAACGAGTCAAACTTTATTGGATGCGTTTTCGTTCAGGTCAGTTGCGAAGAACATCGGTTCACCTTTCACTCAGTCTGCTCATGTACAGGATTCGGTGGAAGATAAGGGTACTCAGGTGTTGAGGCAAAGTGGATTCGTGAGCGGGGCTTTTGGAAGCAACGACCCATCGGAGATTAGTGCGTGCAGTCATGGTAATGATTCTGCATCGGTCGCCAGTAAATTCGTGTCAGGTGTTGAGAGAAATCCATTAGGAACTGCAACAACGGTCCTTGAAAGTTTTTCATTTCGACAAGCTGCGGATGGTGTACAAGAATCGGTGCAGCGAAAATGTAATATTTCAAAGTTAGAAACTGTTGAAAATATTGTTTCGACACGGGAATTAGAAACCGAAGAAACAAGCAAAGACTTGAAGTTAATGTTGTCGTTGGGTGTTGGTTTGCAATATTCGCATCGAACAATGTTGAGCAATGATGATAAGAAGCAATACTTAGCTGATGAATTTGACCCGGAACTTGGGGTGCCGCTGTGTCCGCCGCCGTTTGAGTTGTGTTAATGCGTTGTGCTTTATATAATTATTTTGTGACTGCAAAATAATTTATTTCAGTATGAGGTAGTTTCTTTTTAATTGGCAGAAAGCAAAAAAATATAGCCAGTTGCATAAGATGCAATATTAAAAACGTACTAAATTTAATGTGAAGTGATTTTGAAAGTTAAAACTTCTCTTGGTGTTTCGATGTGCGCTGTGTTGCGCTTACAAATTGGCTCTTTATTAATGTAAAATTCGGTTACACGAGGGTGTCATCACATATGCTTTTCTAGTATGTATTGATAGGTGTCTGGTTCCGTTATCTAAATAAATATACGGTTAAAAATCTCCATTTTTCTTCCGCTATTGTTCTATCAAATTATGGAATATACGGCGAATAAATATTAGCGTACCTCATTAAACTTCCAGAAAAATAAATCATTTCCAGCTTTTGTACCAAAATGTGCTTTTTCGTATTGGTTTTTCTATATACCTTTACGCCATAAATTCAAATATAAATATCTGCTAACTCTATAGTGACTATAAGTCTGCTGTAACGCCCAAATCAGACTAGGTGCAGAGATAGATTTATTTTGCCTTTCCAGAGGATGCAAACCCTATTAGTTTACGGGATGTTATTTATTTCGGATTTAACCCATGTTATAGTTGAACCCCACACATTTCTTTTTATATTTTAAGCAGAACGGACCTGCTTGACCTACGAAGCTTTTTGCAAATTGACAAGTCTGTTAATTTTTTTTCTGGATGTAATAAAGATTTGTACTTTTCCCGTCGGAAAAATTACACCGGAGTAATTTTTACCCAGGAAAAAATACGCCAACGGCCCATGTAAAGATCAGTGGCGGAACGTTTTTCTGTGGGACTGCAATGGAGTAAGGTTAAGCTTTAGACTAATTTTTTGCTTGGCTTAAGATTTAGGCTTAGGACTAGAAATATGCTTATAATACTGTGCCGCCCCTGTTCTTTACATTGGTAACACCTGCAAAGGCGTAACTTTGCCACAGGAAATGACACTGCTGCAATTTTTCATTTCGAACATTATGAGATACAAAATGAGGTGTTTATAAACGCTAGGTTATCAACATTGGTTCATCATAAAGGTCAGGGCTTCTGGTTTGCCATGATTTAGCTATCAACATAATAATGAGTTTGATAAAGATTCTGCAGGTATATAAGTATTGGCAATAAATGTATATATCAGTATTGAGTAGCGCAGCCGTTGCAAGCACCTCTGCGTCTGTAGCCCATACACCAACTTTATCCATGCCGCTTTCTTTCACATACAAATCTGCGGCATAATTTTAAATTTTTTTCTTCATTTTTCTGAATAAATGTGACTACCTGGTCGCTAATAAGAAGGTGATAAGTGGAATCACCCCCATTACGATGTACCGCATGAAAAAACAATTGCCGTCGCCTTCAATTGTAATGCTTTTACTTACGTGAAATCAATACCTGTTAAGCAGCATGTTTTTGCATTGATGTTTATCATTAAGCAAGCTCTGACTTTGAAGCCACACTTGAGTAACAATTTGGCCGGGGGAAAATTACCTTTAACACCGACAACTAGTGAAAAGCAAATAGAAACCATTGTTTAATAGCTTAAACACATAAGTATCAGGTTACTCCCTGTTCAGCGTGAAACTATTTTGCTTTACAAATTTCACAAAATATTTTTCATTTTTGTTCCGCTTGTTCGTATTTATTTCGATTCAGCTGCTGCCTGCGATCAAGCATCCGCTTCACCTGTAGCACACTTTTCGGTACCGGCCGAAGTTTTGTTATGCGGATCTGGTCGCCTAACATAATGCCCATGGTTGCATTGAGGTTCGGGTTCAGGTTCGGGTAAGGTGTGATGTAATACGTCGCGAAATGACACTGTTTTTCTTTGGTATTCCACATATATGTTGAACAAGGCTTGATTATGTCGTTGGCGTTTACTTCAGCGCAACGGAAACAGCATTCGTTGGCGCTTTCTGCAGCGAATGAAGCGACTTGTTCCGCTTCTGCTGGAGTCGGGAACCAAACGTTTGAAAAGTGTTCGCAGAGTTTGGCATCGTTGTTGGATGGATTTAGAATGAATTCTGAAACGATTTTTATTATGACAAAGCTTAATCTTAACTGGGTCAGTCGGTTTCATATACATTTACAGTAATATTATACCATGTCGGTCACACGTTACCATACGTTTGAATTGCACAAAAAATGTCCGCATATTTTCACTTGTCTTTGGACACAAAACAGCATCGCAGAAACTATGTCCGGACAATTACACTAGCTAGCTACTATGTCCGCACATAGTTTGAATTATTTCGTGAAATGACCATGTATAGTTTGCACAAAGTGAAAGTTATTGGTTTCGGTGTATTTCTCTTATTTCTGTTTTCATGGACCAAAAGCAAATAAGATTTGGTAAAAATTACAAGGCCATTAAAAGGAGTTGATCCGAGGGCCTCGATATTGAGAGTCCACCGCTTTACCAATTCGGCTACCAGCGCGGAATTCGAAGCACATAGCATAGGCAACGCTATTAAAGTTGTATTATATTGTAAACAATATAACCTTCACTTATAACACGATATCAACAATTGTTACTGTGTACTGGTAGTGCAGTGGTAAGGTCGTATGGTTAATACGCCAATGGTCGGGTTTCAAACCTTGTGTGCAGGAAACCTATTTTAGTTCGATACAAGCTATCTTGAAGCCCTAAAGTAGGTTTTCTTCTAGTTTTCTCTCAGTTAATCTAACCCAAATGAGTCCTCATACTTTTAAGATAGGCTGTCCAACGGTTAATATTTTCCGTGTCCGGACACAGTTTCAGAGAAACTGTATTTTGTCCGTACCTAGCTAAAGATGGTTAAACGGACGAAAAGCATTAACTAGCTGACTGTTAAAGGACGTCTTTACCGTTTCGCAAAACTCTTGGACATTTTTTGTGCAGGCCGAACGTACGGTAACGTGTGACTGATGCGGGGTTCACGTTATAACCGGGGCAGCTTGGGACACGTTTTGTCCCTATTAGACTATTGGGTAACATTTTGTCTGCTTGTAGACCCCATATCGTATTCAAAAATTCGTATTTGTATGCTAATATCATGTGTAGGCCACCTTTTGTCCTTCAATATCATATGATATTCGAGGTATTGTCTGCGAATATCATATGATATATTTTCAAATGTCTGCACACTTGAGGTAACATACCCAAATTGTCCTGTTGAATATCATATGATACTAGAATTTGAAATTTGAATTTTTGAATTTTGAAGCTGTGACGCGATTTTGTGTCGGAAACGATTTGCAGGCGTGTATTTAGTATTTAAAGCACATTTGTGCCGCTGCCGTCCAACTTTTTATTCATTTATTAGTGCCCAAAGGTTACACTGTCCCGCTGAATATCATATGATATTCGTTGAAATTTTGGAATATCATATGATATTCGCATAAATGTCCTACAGTATCACGTGACATACCGTCCCTTGTACACATTGATCATTTGAGAGCGGTGGTTTTTAAGCTGATGTCATATGACATTCGAGTTTTGTCTGTTGACCCGATATAAGAGCCCGAATTTAAACGTTGACGTCGAATCAACATGGGACAAACCGTGTCCCGCCTGCCCCGGTTATAACGTGAACCCCGCATGACACCAGTAAATTAATGCCGTGTTTTTACTTACCACTGGACATCGTTGCTGGCGCCATAAATGCTGTTACCATAGCGAACCAATGAAATGTAACTATCATATTTGTGTAAATTTAAGTATTTTTACAGACGATAAAAGTATAAATGTAAGAACATTTCAAGGGCGGATCGTTTTTACGTACCCTGCCGAAGAGGTGAATCTTACGCTTTAAACTAGTTTGTGCTTACTGTAGTGACCCGAATAAGAAGGAGGGACTGATATTTATTTGGCATCTCCAGAGGGTACCCCACCCCTTGTTATTCGGTTATGGACTGTTATTTATTTTAACCCACGCTCCGCCGCCCTTCATTACTGATATATATCCGGTACTGCAATTATCCGTTGAATTAAACGTTTATTTGTGTTGTGTCAATAGCTTGAGCGATAATTCAAGGATATACTTAGGAATGTACTTCCAAAATTTGAGTACACTTTAAAGTTTCGAACTCAAAATATTTGGTCCTGGAGTCATTTATGCGCAACAATTAGGGTTAATTGACATTTATGGACTCTAATTAGGGTTTAGGGACCATCCGCTTACGGACTCTTAATAGGGATACGGACTCCTATTGATTCGGACCCAAAACGGGGACCCCCTCTTATTCGGGTCAATACAGTACGGACTCTTATTAGGGATACAGATTCCTATTGATTCGAACTCAAAATGGAGACCCCTCTTATTCGTTTCACTAAGGGGTAGGTTTTGCATAGGTTTTTATTTACGCTTACTTAGTCTTTGGCTTAGACTTAGGACTATGCTTATACTACTCTGTTACGGTACTGATCTATAGATTGGTTTGGTCCCATATGCCAATACGCATGCACTGTAAACAAAACCTCTACGATACGCGAGATCCTCTTTACGAACTCGAGTGCCGTTCTTCAAGGATCTATAGCTGAATGGTGACGGCCAATGTATAGATGAGGGACTACCGAACCAAACGTGCAAAAACTATGGCCAGGAGTACACAGAAGTATTACACTTTTCATTACCTCTTCTTTTGGTTCGGTTCGGAAATTAAACCATATACTGTAGGGACCCGAATAAAAGGGGGACGATATTTTTTGGTCTCTCCACAGCATACCCCTGTTATTCGGTTACGGACTGTTATTTATTTTTAACCCGCGCTCTGCCACCATTCGTTACTGATATTTCCGGTACTGCAATTATCCGATGAATTAAACGTTTGTTTCGTATCAAACGCTTGAGCGATAATGCAAGGCTGTACTTATGGGTCATCCACGTTAAAATGCACGCGCCGATGTAATAAATGTTCCACCCACCCCATTAGGAACAGCATCAAAGTACACATACTAACTGGAGGCAAGGTACAGATTTATAGGTGTACTAACATAGTGTTAATTGTCTAGACTCTGTCGGAAGGGACTCTGGACAAATACATGTTGTCTGTAGGATGTCAGGACAACACGTTAGCACACACGCACACATTTAAAAAGACACGCTGTGCACACAAATTCATTCGCATCATTCACCGCAAAAAATCGAGTCCCTTCTGAGGGACTATGGACAATAATAGTTCTCGATAATGATGTCAGGACAAGAACATATTTAAGCCTAGAGCATATTCATTGTCTAAAGGTTCAGACGATGACATATTGGCATCTCAGACAGTGTATAAAGGGAGTGGTTAGGGACAACGTGGGCATCCAAAAGGGAGGGACATTTTTTTACAAATGTGCGTGCATTTTAACGTAGATGACCCATTAAGAATCTACTTTCAAAACTTAAGTATGCTTTAAAGTTTCAAACTCAACACTGTATTTGGTGTAAGAGTGATTTATGCGCTGCAATTAATGAAATTTGACATTTATGAATTCTAATTAGAGCTTAGGGACTGTATCCGCTTACGGACATACTTAGGAGTACGAACTGCTATTGATTGTGACTCAAAATGGGGACCCTCTTCTTAATCGGGTCACTACAGTAGGTTTTCCATGGTTTCGGTTCGATAAAATTTTTCCGAGCGTGGTGAATAAATTGTTTTCGCGTTTTTCTTTGATTCGAGGTTTTTATGGTTCGGTTCGGTAGAAACTTTTCCGAGATTTTCCTTGGTATATTTGCAAAGACTTTTCCAAGATTTTCTGAATTTTGAGAAATAGGTTTTTCTAGTTGCCAATGAAATATGGTTATACCGTGACTCTGACCCACAACCTATTTGATATGAGCGTTAAAACATACAATTTTAAAAATTGTTATTTATTATGCAACTCCTTCAATAGTGTTGGGTATTCGGTTTAGAAGCTAAAAAATTTTTACTTATGAATGCCTTGTTATGCGATCTCGTAGAAATTCATGAGCTTTGCGGTACTGTCGTACGGTGCCGGACTTCATCAAAAGTATAATGCCATCTTAAGTATGGCTCTAATTTATCTCAAACTCAAACGACGAAGCATTCAAACACTAAACTACCTTTAGTATACAAGGTCCACGCAGGACCAGCTTAGAAATTCCTTTCGTCAGCTCCAGCTACTTTAGTGATAAAACAATGCAAATATTCCAATTGGGGATATTTACCGCATGGGTGTATCCGGACATCCGAAATTAATTTTTCTGTTTGGCATTTCCGAAACTCGATTATGCGTTTTTTGGGTTTCCGAACATCAATGTTTGTTTTTCAAACAGTTCATTTAATTTGTTGCTCCAAGGAAACTATCCTGACTCGCAAGCTGATTGCTATAAGCGTAATACACAATTCTAAAAATAGTTTTTTAATATGCAACTGCTTCAAGCGAGCTAAGCAAAACAAGCACAGAATGGGTCCGAGTTTCGCTCAGCACTTTACAATTGACCTCTCGGACCACCCATGTCGTATTCAGAAAGATATATCCGGCCGAAACCAATCGCGAAAAAGGTTACTGTACGTTTTGATAGCATTTCCAAAGAAAAGCTTCCAAGGCTACAAGCCCATTCCTGTACTTTCAAGAAATTCGTAATATAATTTTAGCATTTTAAAATTATGGTTTTAGTAAATTTTTCAATTTTTAATGCGATATCAGTGTCATCATTTAAAATTATACTTTGAGTCACAAAATAAATTTTCGTACAATATATACTGTTCTACACCACGCGTTAACTAAATCCGTACCACTTGTGGAATTGAATTTCATTAACACATAACACAGTCGTGTATTGACCTTTAATATTAGAATTTTAATTCTGAACAATTTCTAAAATTAAGAGAATTTTATTTTAGAGTGTAGTGGAATTGACTTTATTTAATTTGAATAAATTCTGAACGATACGCTAAAAGAGAAATTTTATTACATTTAACTACTGAAATGGAGATAAGAGATAAGCACAAATTTTGTTATATGTGAGAAAAAGGACAAACATGAATTGTTGTAGTGGTGAATTTAATTTTAGTTGCATTACACAAACGACTGAATAAAATCTTGAGTCACCAGTGGAGTTGAATTTAATCAAAATAGTTGCGCCAGAAAGTGAATTATTGGATTTTCCGCGCGGCAAACAAAAATCAATTCGGATGATGCATTACGCTAAATTGTACAAACATCAGTCCATGTTTCTTTCAGTGGTACCTGGCGTTCTGCTGCGGAACCAGAAATTTCTGATAGGGTGCAAGCTCGTAAATGTTTAGAAACGCCGTTTTCCACCAAAAAATTTTCTGATGGGGAAAAATCGTTACGTAGGGTGACCTTATCATTTTATCACAAAAATTTGTAATATATGAACCTTATCATTTTATTACTATAAAAATTAGATGGGGGCGTACGCCTGCCCGCCTCCCTCTGGAACCGCTAGTGCCCACCTTCTCAAAGACAGAAATAGGCTAGGCTAAAGTTTACACTATTTGCCTGCTTGGGCTTGGGCAAAACTTTGTTTCAGACTTGTGTTTATTACGCTTAGGAGACTTAAACTTCGTTTGGTTGTTACACTGTTAAAGTAATATTGGTCCAAATCTCCAGGACCCGCTTTAGTCTTGGTATATCGGAAAATAATGCCAATTTTGCTCCTCATAACCTCCCCTGATAATTTGAATTAAATTTCAATTTTTTAAGACTTGAATATATTTACTGTCACTTTTTGTGATCTTATATGAACTAGAACGGAGCGGAACTGAACTGAAGTTTTTTTAATTTTGTCATGTTTTAAGAAATCAAAATTTTAAATCATCATGGAATTATGAAGGAATGTGGTTAAATATTTTAACTCAGATTTGAATACAGAATTTCTTTCCCTCAGCTCCAGTTACTTTAATGGTGAAACTATTACACAATAGCATTTGGGATATCCAATGGATATCCGGATATCCGAATACAAGTTTCTTTTCGGATACATATCCGTATATTTTTCATATATGGATATCCGGATACCTGGTGCCCATCTATAATATGGATGCATATTTCATTTCGGAAAACACATCCGGATATTTTTCATATCCGAATATCCGGATATCCGGTGGCGCCCATCTATAGCGCAGAAAAGTTTTCGGCCAACGTTGTATATACAATATATAAACCAAAACAAAATCGGCTCTTAACATCAATTAGTGCCTAAAATAATAGAATACTCATTTGTGGTGTTGAGCAAAACCCGCTATAAGCATTGAATGGTATGTTATTCCTGTACTGTAAGTTCAGTTTACAAAGCATTGTATTTACTAATTGATTTCGGCTATTAAATAGAGACTGCCATTTAGCTATACCGATTTGGCCTCGCGTTTTGCTCATGCCACTCGTATATTAGTCATGATCTGTAAACAAATAGACTAGTCAAGCGAGTTGCTAAGTATATACAAAACCCCATGAAAATGGCAATTAAGAGGAGCATGTTGTGAATTTCTATGACTTAGCACAGGCACTAGGGTGTATAAAACTTTTTCAATAGTGGAGTGCAAGAGTTATTTTAGATCGGGAGTATGTCCGCGCTTAACTACAGTCCCAAAAGTATAGTGTTAGCCACAATTAGAACTACAAACCAACACTGTTCATTGTGTCTAGCTGCATTAAATGCATAATCTTTTTATATATTCGGCAAAAACTTAAACCACTATTCACACGTGGAAGTTTTGCAACAAGAACTCGCAGCTGCATCTTACACTACTTGCAACTGTTCGTATTTGCAAAGAAACATCATGTTCATTCTGAATCTTGACATGAATTTATATGAATAATTTGCAGACGACTGCAATAAATATCAAGCATAGGCTACTGTATTGACCCGAATAAGAGGGGGGTAATAAGAGAAGGGATCCCTATTTTGAGTCCGAATCAATTGGAGACCGTATTCCTAATTACAGTCCATAAATGTCAACTAACCCTAATTGTAGCGCATAAATGACTCCAGGACTAAATATTTTGAGTTCGAAACTTTAAAGCGTACTTAAATTTTGGAAGTAGATTCCTAAGTATAACCTTGTATTATCGGTCAAGCTATTGACACAAGACAAATAAACGTTTAATTCAGCGGATAATTGCAGTATCGGATATATAAGTAACGAAAGGCGGCGGAGTGTGGGTTGAAAATAAATAACAGTCCGTAACCGAATAACAAGGGGGTACCCTCTCCTCTGGAGAGGCCAAATAAATATCTGTCCCCCTCTTATTCGGGTCACTACAGTATGAATTATCACTTCAGCCAATGATTATGGATCAATTCGACTTGAAAAACTATTTATACATATGAATTAACTCTTGGCGTAAATTAATAGTGTATAAATTGCAATAGCTACAAGTTCTTCAAATAATTTTTTGGAAAAACTTGCAGCTGCAAGTTTCATGTGAAAGAAACACTCACGCGTACGAAAAGTAAACTGGAAATTTCTTGACTTGAAACAGCTTTTAGAGCTTACAATTTCTGTGTAGTAAGTACTCCGTAGATGAAAAACTAGTCCAGTTGTAACACAGCGAACTTAATAAGTTCATTTCAAACTCGGTCAGCACTCTGGAGAACAACTTCT